>KV875104.1:0-300879 GCA_001879275.1 Coniochaeta ligniaria NRRL 30616
CCCTAACCCTAACCCTAACCCTAACCCTAACCCTAACCCTAACCCTAACCCTAACCCTAACCCTAACCCTAACCCTAACCCTAACCCTAACCCTAGGTAACCCTAACCCTAACTAACCCTAAGATCGCGCGGGGTTGCATAGAGACCGGGATAGCTCCTGTGACCATCCGCCTTCCTTCTTCGCTTGCCACTACACATCTTCATCACCGTTGAGTGTGTGCGCTATCTTTGCCAATGCTCCCAGTTACGCATATCGCCACGATACGGCATGAAGTTATTGCCCCTCTCCGCAAGACATGAATTTCCAGGCTGTGTTACGGCTTTCTTGACCTCATCGCACGAGTTTCCTTCCCAGTGTTAACAAACATTCCGTCGTGATGTAGGCAGAGGTTACGCCCGAAGCAACGCGATTGTGTGTTCAAGTGAACCACATTAACCCGGTTACGTACAGTGTGTCTTGTCATCTCAGCGTTGTGCTCTTGGTGGCCATCAATTTCCAAAATGACCATAAGCTTCTCTTTTGCCCACGCCCATGCGTTGCAGCAGGCTCAGGGCCAGTACTAAAGACTTGTCACCTGCCTTGCTGCGCACACGACACAGCTCCCTGGTGCCACCCGTCCACGAAACAGCACATGAACACCGGGTCATGCCGAGAGTGGTGCTATGCTCACTATGAGTGTGGACGTGCGATCAAAGGCCTGAGGAGACGCAAGATTCGACCTTTCGACAGCCCCATAGGCACCTTGCTAGTTACATTATAGGGCCCAAGATAAACGAGATACTCGACCTTTGCAAACACTGCTCTTAATCCTTGTCCATTCCTCGACCTCGGTCCCGTCCTCATCCGTGAACACTTTCCTAATATCATCTCGACTCACGAGTTCGATGCATATCAACATGGTCTACACGTTGTATATAGACGCGGGATCCAGAGGCACACAGAAGAGGAATACTCCTTGCGCTTGGTGCCAAACACTCTTCCTTCTGTGAAGACTTCATGGAAAGACTGTCTGACGGCCCGTATCCAGCTTCCGGGTCGGATTTAGGAATAATGAGCACCATGTGCCGAAGGCACAGCAGTGTGCGTCAAGCTTTCTGATTCCGGCACTCGGGAACCAGGAACGTGACTTGTCGTTACTCGCGGAAAACTGGAAAGTTCTGTTTTACAGGGTGAACCGAACTACCAAGTCCCAAATATGCGCAACGAGATGTTGGCCTGCCGCTCCACCACATCTAGCGACAGGGCAAAGAGACCTGTGTCCGCAATCGACAACCGTAGTGTCTTCCGCGATCATCTCCCTTTATTGACACCATTTGACGGGTGGATGGGTTTCAACCAGTGCCAGAGCGTTAACCATAGGATGGGTTTCATGGCAGGAAATACGAGTGCCGCGCTCCGCTGTCTGCGGTAAATGGGGCAAGAGCGTCGTCTTTCGCATTCCGCTTAGCGGCCATAGGCACTCCTCTACCAAGATCTCTGATCCTATCTAAAGCGCTCAAGTACGTCATTAGGTCTCTTCATTCAAGTCGCTATGTGCCGGGGAACTACTCCAACATACGATCTCGCCGATGCCTGCAATTCATCGAATCAGATGCACTTCCTCTTCTGGTCAAAGCCTTTCGGCCCTGGCACCCGTCCGGCACCTCCTTCGATTTCGGCATCGAAGCTGCCATTCGCCATTTACTAAACACAACCGCTTGTAACAGAAGTCCTGACAGCGGGTGATCAGGGACTCGACTATCACTGGAGCAGGCTCAGTTGGCATCGGAATTTACACGATACTTCCTGGCGAAGCTGCATTCCCTTGCGGGCGGCCAGGACATCCCACGAGAAGGCAAGCGATGCCTAGGCCGCGGATCCCGGCCAACATTTGTAGGACCTAGCAGCGATGAGATCGGGTTTGAGAGATACCTGCCATCACACAGATAAGCATCATTGAGGCAACCAACCTTGCGTTACAACGGCTGAGCTACCTCGAGCACTGACTGATACGGTGCACATTCTGCGGCCATGACTCTGGTGTGGCGGGTATCCAACCCGAAATACCATGCCCCGGGGCTGGATCGTGCGATATCTGGATCAATCCAGCCATTGGTTGATGCGAAGAGTGACATTTGGTCGAGGAGCTAAGGTCATGGTCATCTACAATGCTCTCCATGGTCAACAAGCGACACGCTCATCCCGCAACCCAGACCAGATTTATGCAGCAGTTCACTAAAGGGACGACATCCCGACAACGACATGTCCCAGATCCACGACGGCCACCCATACCCGACTGAAGCAGAAGCTTGAGACCCCTCGCCATCTTGATCGGTCTCCGCGTCAACGACGACCTCTAGTTGTCGACACAACTGGTCAAGTCCATCTCCTACGCCGCAAGTCACTGCGAGTCACGTCTGCGACACTATGAGTCATAGCGCAGCAAGCATGAGTATGACAGTCATTTTTCTCCGCCAACTTCGAGTCGATAGATATCGCTGTACCTTTCCGAAATGAACAATCGTTACTTGCGATATTCAAATACACCAGGCTCGAGAGTCATGTCAATACCACTGGGCCCGCTGCCAAGGGAGAGAAAGGAACCCTTTCTAGATAATTTGAGCGAATCTGCGAAGGTCGGTACGTATGAAGACACCATCGACCAAGATTTGCTGTACTGCTATATAGCCCGAGTTACCTCCCTCACCTCGCCTACCCACTGCTCACACTCCAAGCCAGGCATCGGGCATAACTTTAATACCCCCTCCTGCCGCTTGACATTCCCGCTGTGCAGCTCGGACACAGGAATCCCGGGTGATCCGAGGGAATATTGCGCCCGCACCCACAGACGCGTCTCGTCCTGCCGACGAATCCATTGCGGGGACACTTATTGCAGATGACGCCAGCGATTTTGGGCATGGCGTCGCCGCACATTTGGCACCTGCAGTAGTTTTCACCCATTTTGTGGGTTGGGGTGGTGGCTCGTCGTCGATTAGGCTTGGGAGATGGTTTTGGTGGTCTGTTGTTGTGCGGTTTGTTACATGTGTTTGGTATGATGGTTGGCTTGATGTTTGATATGCTCGCTCGTATTGATGGTGGTTGTATGTGTTTGTGAGACTGTCTGTCGTGTGTATCGCGAGGGTTTGTCGTGCTTGCTCAAGAAGATACTGTAGAATGGCGAGATTTGGGGGTATAAATAGGCTGTTGATATCTTTCACTTGGACTCGAGGTATGAGTATTGGTGAGATGTCGTTCTAAGGGTAAATTCCACGAAACGCACATATCAGCCTGGTCGAGGTCGAACGTGACTTGTTGATCTCGCCGCTGTGTCTCCCAATCAGTGTGACTATAATCATCCGGCCGAAGACTGGCGGATCACCGAGCATCATCAGGCTGTGACCGGACTAACAAGCTCTCAGACGGCTTATCTCTGTCGGCGACTTAATATCCCTTCCCCACCCAGCTCGAGCTACACGGCCATCAAGTCCTCGTATGTCGATTATGGAGTGTCGAGGCATCGAACCTTGGCCACCGAGTGATCATCCTCTGCCGCGAAGAGAGTTACGTGCTCTGGAAAGTGAAGGCCGATTTAGGATCTTGAAAGTAAATCGGGCGCTGACACGAGTGATAGGGGATTAGGTGACAATTTCAATAATTGACCGACCGACCAAAGAACTTATTAACTCGACAGTCAAGTAATGAATACTATCTAAGTGAGAGGAGGTTTCGCCTTGTTCTTCCGTCTGTAGATAGCCCGAACACTAAATCTCTAAGGTTGGAAAGTCTGATACGAACACAACACATCTTTGAATGTAGGAACCAGTAACTACTAGTAATCAACATCAACGTCTGTCACTCAACATTCCTCTCATAACGCCATGAATTGAGCGCTTAAATTTCCCCTGGAACCTGTTAGACTCTAAGTCTTGAGCCAAGTGGGATGATATTTCATGTACCCTGTAACCTAGGTGCGAATGAGTCCTTTGTGTTCTAACTGATTAAGACTTGATCCATCCGCGTTGCTGAGGTAGCGGAGAATGCTATTGTCTCTGCTTGCTTTGTCGCTACATACCGACTATTTAATCTACTTGAGTGAGTAGTGGAGAGGGTCGATCTCCGGACGGGATAGAGATGTTGGACGACCCCGGCGAACTTTCCATCGCTCACAGAGCAGGTCAACAAACCATGGGTCGAGAGCGGACATGGACACCAAAGCTTGCTTGAGTTTGTACTCACGGAGCGTTATTAGGAGTCTCGTCAGATACGACGAAGTGCGGTTGCTGTTGTTCCAAGGGCCATTTTCCTCCGCTTCAACCTCGCCAATCGTTACACTTGACATGATCGGCCACTGCAAGCTATATAATACTGAACTTTTGTCACGATCGTCCTTATTATACTCCTCAGCCGACTGAAGTCGTGACGATGCTAATTCACCCCCTCGTAGAGTACTTAGCAGTCCTTTTGTTCGACTTGATGGAGTGGACACAGAGGGGCGGTGACTGGACACGAAACGGAGACTCGAGACTGACTATGGCTTTTCTCCAACACTCTCACCGAGCAGTCGCTAAGTACGCTTTCGGTTGCACGGCTACAGCAGCACATTAAGCTACAGTTGATTCCGGGTGGGGAGCAGCACACGTGTCATGGGCTGAGAGGCGTGTTAGCGAGTCACCATGATGGCGGTGGAGCAGCAGTTTTAAGTGGAGCAGCACTTTGCAGTAGAGCGAGAGCTTGAAGCTTGAAGGGGAGCGCAGCTTTGAAGCGGAGCGTTATCTTGCAGTGGAGCGCGGCCTTGCAGTGGAGCGCCACCTTGCAGTGGAGCGCAGCTTTGGAGCGGAGCGCTGTCTTGCAGTGAGCGCAGCTTTGCAGCGGAGCGCCATCTTGCAACCCTGTTGAAGATCCTGTTCGACATCACCGGCATCATTCAACCTTCTTCGAGCTGCAGTGCCCTCCGGGGCCTTCAGTCTTTCTTGCACGAACCTTTCCCAGTGTGCTTTCAGGCAAATGACCCCAAACAATACACGCGACGAACTCATATCGCTGTATCAGTTTCGGTCAACTTGCCACCATCAGTTTGTCACAACGCCCAGTATGACACCTAATGAAGCATGTCATCGTTGTTTACCGACACTGACGAGCCGGACTTGGCGGCAAAAGACTTGGATATAACAGCGGCTGGGGCAATGGCACTCCGGATGGTGCACGGAGGGGCGGTCGTTTGCAATGCGGGGGAGGAACCATTGGAAGCTCATTCCCATCGTTGCCAAAACTTCACGAGCCCACAGAGGCAGCTGGTCATACAGAATTATCATCGACATCATCGCCATTCAATATCACAGTGGCGACGGCGTCACTTTCGTCCAAAAACACACAAGGTCAACAGAAGGACTCGGACAGCTGTATTGATGGACCGGACAATTTCAGCAACAGTGCCAGGCTCGGTACACTGGCGGGTGCGTCTTAGTGCTTCGGTGTATTGAGGTTACTTTGCTAATGAACTACAGACTGAACAAGGGCGGCCAATAGGGAACAAAAGGCAGCAGCCGTGCACCCTGTGTCCAGAGTGAAGCTGTGAGGAATGCAATATTCGAGCGAAGAAACTCAACACAACCACTCTGGCTTTGAGCGCCTTTCCAACTTATCACGATACCGCGACTGGCTGAAACACGGGTTTTACTGCATTGCCGCGTGCTTCGCTCAGTCCTGCTATGGTGTGGCTTGGTTCTGAGATGTAGCTCTGCGATAGGGTCATGCGGTTGGAGAATGTCTTGGAGACAGTCATTCCAAGGCGGTGTAAACATGACTCCGCGTAATCCGAGATGTCCGATCCGTCTGGAGTTTCGAATCACAATGTGACAGACATGTTGACTTAAAATACATTCTTTGTGAATATGGCAGCTACCAAGATGAACTGACGGCGATGGACCTACTGTGTCTTCGAATTCGGGTCGCGGCTACAACGTCGACTTGACTAAGAGATTAGTACAGATAAACCTCTCTCATATCCTTTGCGCTCTCACTGGGGCTTACCGCAGAAAGAATAGACCTCGCGTTGAGGTTGTAACCAGGGACTGGGTTATGACCCTAACCCTGATAGTGTGTACTGAGACTAGGATGCACTCTTCCCCTAACCCCGAATCGGTGTGTGCTGAGATCAGGACGTACTGTTCCCCTAACCCTACTTCTGTAAGTGCTGAGATGAGTACACACTGGTCCCCCAACCCTGACTTAGTAGGTCGTCGGATCAGTACGCGCAGATGTTGTCACGATACAGGTTTCAGAGGAGCACGTGTTTTAGTCATGAGCGCATCTGATCTCGTGAGTTACCCCCTGCGAGTGCGCTTGAGTGCGAGAGTGGGATAACGGTGCGCTACATTTCAGGCCTGCCCTGCGACGAGACAGAAGGGAGGCGAAGGCCTGGCCGGTTTCGTCTAGGCGGGGCCGCGGAAGGGCTTTCTCCAGCTACCGGACTGGGTAAAGATATGCAGCACAAGCAGAGAAGGTCTGGTCAAATATAGCGACACGCTGGGCAGACCTCCACGCATATTACTAACGCTCTACAATGATGGAGGCTATAAGCCATGATACGATCCTCTTTTGCCCTTTTAATAACACTATGCAAACATCACAGCACAGAACGCAGTCATGCAGGAGGAGACAACCTGCGTACGTGGCTCAATCGTCCTGCGGAAAATGCGGGACTTCTGGACAATGCGGTGTTTGCGGGTCTAACCGGACTATGCGGTACTTCCGGGACAAACGGGACTTGCGGAACATGTGGGAGTGATTGCGGGCCTCCGTGCATTATTTTCATTTCACCGCAGAAAGAAGAAGAAAGTGTCAAGAGGACGGAAGGTGGCGCCTCTGATAGGCAATGGCATCTTCAACGCATCTACGAAGCAAGACAAGGTCACTTGAAGTATTCATCACGGAGTCCGCGCTCTCGCATAGGGTGTTCGATCTGGATGCGAATGGGCAGCTGACGGGCAGACTTGCTATCTGGTCCAAAACTTGGATTGGAGTCTAACGGCCACATAGCTTTGCGACAGACCCTAGGAAAAAGCATGGAAGAATCCGGTTGCATTACTAGTATTCATGTGAGCCACCAAGGGTCACAGAACTGGCAATCGGAATCAGGAATTTCGTGCGCCTTTCCGGAACCTGGCCATCTTCAGTGATGATTTAGACCTGGGATGGTGTTTCCCGAATTGATCATAAGACACTCCGGATTGGGTTCGCAAAGGTCCAACAGAAACAAGTGCCCTGGTAATTGCTAATTCTGTCACGGTACTTGTCTAGTCCCTTGAGCAAGACATGAACGGTGATGAGATGGAGTTGATGCCTATCCATCGCGACAGGTCGACAAAAAAGCAACGGCGTGCCCACTCCAATAACAAACCGTCGCCTCCATCAAGAAGATCACCAACAAGACAGCCCTAAGTACACTAGATCTTTGATGTCTGCATCGCTCTTACGGCAATTGTCTCCGTTTACGTTGGTGGCGTGGAACATATGGCAGTACCCAGAAATACTACTCGACAGACACGAAAATTGTGGTGGACTATATTGCTGGTTCACTGCCATGGGCGAAAACTATCCTACGACGGAGGACTTGGAAATCGTCGGCAGGAGGGCGAGGGACACTGAGAAGCCGCAAAGTCAACTTAACGATGCTTGGCGGACACGTCACAGCAGGATTCTTTGTAGACACTGTGTACATGCGCACAGTGGAGGATGATTCTCCATTGGGAGAGTGCGTCGTCGCTTGGAACCCTTTTGGTGACAGTTGGCTACACACTGCCGGCCCATTGGCAAACCAAAATATCCAGTCGAGGGTTTGTAGCACTGTCTCGACACAGGAATTTCCTCCCCTGAGCTAGCGTTGTTGTCCGTAGTCACCGCTCGAGAGTTCTCCTTCACAGTCTGGTACTCACCTATTTCCCGCTGCTTGCTGCAACTCTTGGACGAAGCATTCCACCAGGGTCTACTAATCAACGTATTCGAGTGCCAGGGTATGAAAGGCTCCACCTGACGAGATCTTATCGGGCCACTGTACCCACTCCTTTGTGTGCAACATCGTGAGCACTGCGGAACCGCAAGGACGATGGATGCCATACCAGATGTTGAACATATCAGCAGCCACCGGGACTGACTGATTGTCTTACAACTCTGCACGACGTGGTATGAACTGGCAGTCCTCGTGCCGTCGTCGCGAGACCGAATGACGCCCAGTAGACCCTGTCCTGTCAGGAAATTCGAAGGACGTGCGAGACGGCGTGCAGACGATGACTAGATCTCGAAGACCAAGTTGCCACTGACAGAGCAGGTAACCCAAATGGAAAGAAAACAGCATGACAGTAAGATCGAAGTTTGCACGATCAAGCGCGAGTTGAACGAGGTATGAGGCAAGTGACGTTCGCTTGGTGCATCGCTTGTGGTATCCTGAGAACCTCGGCATCCGATATCCTTTTAATGTACCTCTTCTTCTTCAGGCGATGTCGCCGGGATCCTCTCGGCTGCGCCATCTTGCTCGACCAGCGCCCCCAACCGACAGACCCGTTGCACCAGGATGCTCGCTCTGACACCCAAACAGTGGTTCCTCCCAGCCTGAAGAACGATTATGACGCCTGGTTGGGCGAGTGACAGTCGGTATCAGCAGGTCCGAAGGCCTTGGGGTACTGGGTCTTGGAGTGATGGCAGCTTCGCAAAGGTTGGAACATGCTGTCATCATCGGCGATGAAGGGGGTCGACATACCTGGAGAGGATCCAGTCAGCACAATAATTGGATACAGCACGAACGAAGTGCCAAAGGACAGTCTGGCTGACCAAGTGGAGGCGCAGTGGGTGTTGTCATCGCGGGGTGTGGACGCGGTGAAGACAACTTACTCGTCGGGATGTAGCCGCTGAGCGCCAACATGCAGGTCGGGGCAGTCGTCCTTGCATGTATCAAGAGTCGTACCTCTTGCCGTGCTTGACGCTTGTGCACAGATATGTCCTTGTCGGTGCTCGAGGACCTTGGCCGCAAACCTTGGCCGCCAGATGACGGCAGTCGCAGAACTTGACAGGTCGAGTCATCGATTTGCGGTAATTGTCTAGGCATCATTCCGGGTGTGTGGAACATGCGGTGCAACCTAACTCGGTTAAGTGCAAGAGTACATGGAGTTTCCATGCCAAAGGCTATGTGGTCAAGAAGCGACCGCGGTGTGTTGGATGGAGGTGTTGCATTTCCTCGAAGGCTCGGATTTGCTGTTGGAACCGACATATAAGCGTGTACGTTTTGCAGTGGAGCAGCACTTTAGAGTGGAGCAGCAGTTTGCTGTGGAGCAGCAGTTTGTGACAAACAGCTATTAGCATGGCATAGGGCCTGTGCATCAACGGTGCTAACGATGAGCTTTGCTTCCCATTGGCCAAGCCACTCACAGACAGCACAGTCTGCTAAAGTCTACCTACTGCCTTCACCACAAGGCATATCCTTCTGAATGCATCATCGCATTTCCCCGTTCTAGCTGGGCTCCATGGCAACACCGACATCGACAGCACCTCCAGACCTAGTTCGATTTCACGTCTCGTTATCTTGCAGTTGTATTCTAGGTAAACTGTACGTCAAGCCCAATCGAGGGTCGTTGGGCGCATCCCACTGACCGTCAAATTCCGACCTTGTTCCCGAAGCGACTCACAAACTCGTCATCACGCCCTCATGGCACGGTCACCGCACAGGTCACAGCGCATCGGGTTTCGTGGTGCAATGATGCTGTGAGCCGTGAAGAACATTCCCTGCCGACCTCGGAGTCCAAATTCCTCTGGCAAGCAAAATACCAGGCCAGGATGCCACCCGCTGTAGCGCGACAGAGTCGCAGCGTGGTCACGCAGGTGTGTATTTGTTTCACCCTGCCCGATTTCAACCTTTTGGCAGGTTTCAGAAGTATGCTAACTTCTCTGTCTCTGCAGAGCCCCGGGAGAGTCAATGACCAGTCACTGATCACCAAAAGTGGTGACTTCGAAAAGAACACTTTGTCACTGCTCGGGATCAAATGCTACTAGTCGATGCATTGGACACGACCAGAGCGCCCCGCGATAAGATCATCACGAGGAGGCCACTGGAGGTTGCTCCCGGGCCCAATGGCAACCTACTGCCATTCCCCTGGTGAGCTGAGCTTGCTAATCTGGGTCCGCTCCAAGCTGGACGACCACTCTGTCATCACGTGTTTTTAGGCTGGATTCGGGGCTTACGTGCTACTGAAGCATTACGACAAACACGCACAAAGCAATATCGCCACGGTCGCGAACCTACTCAAGCTTTTGGATGGGCGACCCCTTGTCTCCTGGTTAGTGCAGGCGCTACCTACACGCACAATAAGCATACGTTCAAGGGCATCCTCGATCATGTCACATCGCTGGGAGAGGATGCTGCCGCTACATCCTTTCTACGAAAACACGGTCGCATCATTGCAAAGTGGGGTGTGCGCAGCGGCATTGATATGGAAAAGCCTAGAGGTCGGCTGCGTTTCGTGTTTGCCATGTGCACATTCGACAAAGCAATCCGGCCATTATGAACGCCACTAAGAAGACTCCCAAGCTCAGCTTTAACCAACTGATAGACCGATTGTGGCCGGAGGTCTTGGTAGCTAGGGGGTATGGACCCGTCTATCCCGAGCTTAATGGCAAGGACCTTTGAGAACCCTGGCGCGACTTCAGCCACCGCCCAGGCCCCGCAGCCAGGCTCGCCGACTGCACCAACAGCAGTCCCGGATGACACCAAAGCACCCCAACGGCCCCCCTCTGGCACATTACACCAACCCTCTGGAAGCTGTTTCCATTTAGTGTCGCACGACATTCTGCTTGGGACAGTTGATATGGACGTTGAGACCCAAATGCGAAACAGAACCGGGCTGGTACCGGTCTTGGTCATTTCACGCCGGGCGGCCTTCGCATCAATCAAAGCCCAAGGAGTGATTGGTGTTGCCACGGAAGCGCCCAAATGGCAGATGTTTCTGTGGTTCGGGCCCACAATAAACACGACGGTCGTGCGTGCCAGCTCGGCCAGGGAGATTGGAGTAAGTAGACCTGCCTGATAATTTAATCTCGGACCCTGCTAACAATGGGAACAGCCAAAGAGGCAGACCATAGGGTCAGCAGAGGTCGTCCGACGTTAATGGTCGCTCGCACGACTCCGACACAGGAACATGCCGAGACATACTTGGGCCACGAGGAGCAGGGCGAGGCATAAGCTCGGGGGGTTGGGCAAGTTTTGGTAATTGCACGAGCAACGCCAGTGGCAGAAACCCTGCCGGAGGTGGAATGGGTCTCCGTACCAGGCTTCCAACACCTCCGGCAGGGTTTCAGCCACTGCCCAGGCTCCGCAACCAGGCACGCCGGCCGAACCAGCGCTGTGATACCGGAGGGCATGCTCCACACAACGCAATGCAAGAAGACGCCAGTCTTTCCATTGGGTCTCATCGTACTAATCGCTTGCGCCACCCCTCACAAAGGGACGTCGAGGCCGCACCGGAGACAGCAGAAGTCTACAACCATCGCTTGAAGCGGCGATATACCTTCACGATGTGTCTGTGACTGGCGTTGGGTTCTTCGGAGCTGAGGCACTGGGCGTTGGGAACAGGGTTTTGGATTGAGGCTGTGCTTCTGGATGGAGGAGCAGTCAGTTGCTTGTCTGAGTTCTGGCTATTGGGTCTTGTACACTAGTGTCTTTGCGCTACCTAACACAGTCCATGTGACGGGTCCGGGACTAGAATGGGCCTCTGTACCAAGCTTCCAACACCTCCTGCAGGATTTCAGCCACTGTCCAGGCGTCGCTAAAACACGCTGTGGTTGTCTATATGGGGTCAAGATCAAGCAAACTTACCATAGCTCAATTGAACGTCCAATCTCTTTCTTTCTTCCCAAACCATGTTTATGCACGCCGGCTGAACCAGCAGCTGTCCAAGGTGACACCAGCCCACCGGAACCTCGCTTTCCTAGCACCGACATTCCCGCCGAGCCCTCGGACTAGCAACCTCGTCCGGAATCGACATGACTTCGACAACGGAATGTCAAGAGGATTCCGGTCACGGTCCCGGTCATGCAACTAGTCTAGAGCGCGACAGGAGGTGTCGAGGAGACACAGATGCCGTACCCAATTGGATTGCTTTGGAAGAAATGGAGTGTAGTTTAGATTCAGCTGTGGTCGGAGCGGTTGCCGTACGTGCTGCCACTCCATTGGCAGACACCACGCACCATGGCTTGGCACAAAGTGTTCAAAGCTCATATAATCTAAGCTGGTTTCCTTCGTCTGTCCAGTCTAACTCCACAAGTGAGCACATCACAAGTTGGAATGTCCTCTAGCATATCTTCAACAGACAAGAAGACGACTGACGATAACCCCCCAGGGCTGCGAATATGACATATGTCCTATGTACAGAGGCCGCATAATAGAGGGAACTGGACTCAAATAAAGTGATTCACCTGTTTTCTCCGTCAGAGAATGGCGACATCTAGAGATTCTCTCTATGCTAGGGTTCCATGATCCACGGCTTTGATAGAGCGCCACATGCCACTGGTCTGATTAGCCTCAAGACAATGGCCCTGTGCACGTCAGCCAGCCTACACATCTAGAGGCAATGTCAAGATCTCAGCCACTTCTACATTGGCAAAGCTATGTAAGCTCGTACAAGCAGTCTCACTGTATGCGTCCAGTTCATCTCTATTCATCTTGGACTGCCGGTCACTCCTCTTCATGTGCCTAAACATTAGACCACAAAATGGTAAGTCAACCGTGACGATCGCGGGTCATGGTTCTACACGACTCTCAGAGATGACGCAGTATACGTTTGCTTTGTATCGTCATACTTTTCGGCCTTTTCCTCTCGGCACTTCACAGCTTAGGTGGGGAATCGGGAAAGTATATGACCTCCCTTGCGTCATGAGACGCTATAAGTTTTATACTCAGTACCGTTCACGTGATGTGTGATCAATTTGGTAGGGACATGACCATTGACCCTCTTTCCATCCACCGCCAAAGACAGTGTTAGTTGTGTCGGGAGTCGAGATGCCACAGAAGCTGGGTGAACTTCGGACACTTGTCCTAAATGACGAGACAACACAAAGCTTAACTCGCAGTCGAAATGTCACTAGGGTACATACTATAACAAGTCCAGCACAAAGACTTCCCCTAACCCTAGTTCTGTATGTGCGGAGATCAGTACACACTCTTCTCCTAACCCTGAGTTGGTATGTGCTGATACCAGGACACACCCTTCCCCCAACCCTGATGTGGTGCGTGCTGAGATCAGGACACACTGTTCCACTAACCCTGCTTCTGTAAGTCCTGTGATGGGCCCATACCCTTCTTCTCCAACCGTGATTGGACTTGTGATTATTACAAGTGCTATTTGGTCAGTGTAGCTAGGCAGGAAGGATGATGTGTTCCATGTTGTGTTTCATGTCGTGTTCCATGTCTTCGTATTCTTGTTCGACAGATGCGGATGTGAACAAGTGACATGGCGTGGACTAGAGATGGCGCTACATATTGACCATCCTGAGTACAGAATATCAGTAGGTGCACGCCCGCTTGCTGAATTACCGGTTGTCCTCCCTTGCGTACCTGTGCATGCAAGCCGGATGCTCCCTATGTTTCAAAGAATTGTTCAACTACTGCCGCTCGCCCACCTGGGCCATACAAAGTTGGGGCATGCACTGCAATGTTCGTTGGCTCAGGCAAGCCATAATTCCGGTCGACGAGGCTCGTGGACCTCAGGACGTAGCACATCACCTGACCAAGCAGCTTACCGAGCCTGATCACACAGATTACCGCTGGGCTCTCCACCGCCGTATCATCCCCAATGCACAACATATGCATCCTGAACTGTAGCTGGCCTGCAGCACACAAGGCACGTCGGTGGCATTAACAAGGGGCAAAAAGAAGAAGCAAAGTCAAGTGGTGAGGTAAGGTAGTAGGACGGAATCCTCAGGATCATTACATGTTCAACCTGTGGGCTGACGACACTACATATCGAGAAACGGCCTCGGCATCATTGCTCTACCTGCCCAGGTTTTGCAACATCACAACAATCAATATCCGACTGCCTTCTAGCCATTGAGAAAGCCACCTGTTCCGTTGCTCTTTTGTTGCGAAAGACCGCTGTCCATACCACTGAAACCAAGCCACATCAACCATTCACCGGAAAGTCGATACAAACCTTGAAACCTGCGCAGCCGAATTTATCGGGCTCGCACCCAGTAACCTTTTTTTTTGGGACTGCCTCGCAGCCGTCACCACCACAGTGAGTACTGTGCCGGTTGTAAAGACAGAGTTGGCTTACCAGGATATTACGGTGTGCACGCAACTTCTGTGTCTTTCGCAGAGATGCTAAGAAACTCTCTGTCATTTTGTCATTTTGCAACACTGAAACTGTAATTATGCTGGTACAGTGCATCGCTGGATCTGATTTCCGAGTGGGCGGCCTGTATTGCGTTGTTTCCCATGCAATGCACAACAACGGCTTTGACGACATTGCGATCAAGGCGGTTGACGCTTCAGCATGCGAAGTGATGTCTGCGCTGTATTCCAGGATCCGAAGGAACCAGTACTGGGCGCAACAGCGACACGGCCTTGAAGTTGGGACGGCGGTGACAGGGGGGGTCTAATCCCATAGCAGGTCTTGCCCGCGTGCAATGTTGGGTCAGACTGGAACCCCTGGTTCATCTGACATGTCAGGTCTAGAGGTCTGAATGTAGTGACAGTTGCCTGGGCTGATGCCCGATCCCAGATTCCCTGTGGCCATGTGCACTCTTAATGAACGTCACTTTCTGAGGAGAACATGCTTTGATCAGAGACATAGAATGAAACAAAACGCAAGCGCCTTCAAGCATGTTGATCATAACAAGTGCCTTCAGTCGGCAGAGCTTCGACAAAGATTCGCAGCCACCGAAATTAGATAGCAAGCAAGAATGAGCCGGAAACATTCGTATCGGAGACTTGTGCACAAGAGTGCGTTTATTTAGCAAAGAAGCTGTTATTCATGTCTTAACCTGCTGCCCCCTAGCGCAAGTTAGCCTCTGCGTGTAAACCACGCCTTTGTTCCACCGGGACCCTGTTCCAAGCCCCGGCACATTTAGTTCGTTTGCTGTTATTGCAGTGTTCGCCAAAATCCACCCAGGACCCATGCCGCTAATTGCATGCCAAGATCTATCATCGCGACCACCTCGGATGGATGGCGGCCGTGGTGATGATATGCGAGTTGGGTTCTGAGAGGTGACGGCTGATGTAGAGTGCGAGTCCTTAGGTGGAGGAGTGAGCCAGCCTTGTTACCGAGCTTGAAGCTGCGCCGGGTGTGGATCAACTGGCCCCCGGTGCTCGATAAAGAGGGATTCATTTGGGGCCTGCCTCGCGGCTGTCAACCCAGGATGCTAGGTCCACCAGACTGTGGTCTAAACTGGTCCGATGTCGCCCTGTAAGGTTTTGCCTGCCAGTCGATGGGTTTCTTCTTTGTGTCTGTAGAGTGGCAGATACGCTCAGCATGCCATCATGTGTGAAATGTGGCCAGTCTTGCCTACACTATGACATCACAAGTTCCAATGCCCATGGTCGAGGAAGTGCCGATCTCCCAGGCCCGTGAACTACGAGAACGCGGGCCGCATCGCAAGCCGAAGCGTCACGTGGAGCGACAGTAAAATTGTAGATTGGAGCTGCGATCCTGGCAGGATCAGGGGCCGGAGCTCTTCTTCTGTTGGTGCGCGGTCAGGACATTCGCCTGGGAAGCTTACTGGGAACGGAGAGAGTGTGACGAAGATCAACGAGACAGCCGCCAAGGCCCAATTGAGCCTGAAGGTTCGATGCAAGTTCAGCGTTGGAGTGCCGTGGAGGCTAGGTGCCTTCTGCGCCACCTCTGCAGTCGAAAATCCGACCAAGCAATACCCGGCTGTACTGCAAACAGTTAGCATGTGCACGAATGGTGACATTATAGATATGTATGCTTACCTAGAGATGTGATCCCGAGGGACCTTGACCTAGACAGTTCCACCAAGCACGGCGTGGAAGATCTGCTTGATGAAACTCTCGTTCATCATTGCAGCTACTACCGAGGCCACTACCAAGGCCACAATAGCGCCCACTATAGGCAGAGACGCTCATTGGCTGTGCCGACGGCATCAAGCAGCGCTGGAATACACCAAGAACGGAGGTCGGCGACCTCATGAACTCTCTGTAGTGGTCGGGCAGCCGGGAGAACAAGTCTTGATGCCTGGGTTGATCCAACATCGATGGCTGACCAGGATCGGAGGGATGGGTTGTCGGGACAGGATGGCGTAAGAGAAGCGTGATGGCTTGCTCGATGGAAACATTGCTGCGGGCGCTCACGAGATAGTTTTGAACGGTCTGACAGGCGTTGATGGAGACAATACTGCTCATGCGGGTAGCGATGAAGGTGTTGAATCTCGTGAAGAAGGTCCGAGTGGAAGGTTCGTCGTCTTCCCGTGTGTGTTGAACTCGTTTTTGTTGCAGATATCCGGCTTGAAATTGCGTCAAGATAGAAGTTGCCCTTCAATTTGAGTCCTTTACCACAATTGACAACAGGTTTTGGTCCGGTGTTGGCTTCGCTGGAGACGGTCGCAACCTAGGGTATGATGAGCGAAGTCTGGATCGGTTCACAGTTGGTGATCTTTGTCTGACATTCCGAGCTATCAGTACCGAAACCACGACCTTGCCTCTGGACGGCTTGATGTCCTGGATTGTCCGATTACTATGCCTTGGGATGCATATGTCGTGGAGGAGGATCTTGGAGGAGCAGCCTGTCGAGCAGAATCTCTCGGCCGGCTTGAAATGTATCTCAGCTTGTGGAAGCCATGTCGGATCAACGACGTAGACTTCGTCCACCTCCGAACCATCTGCTTCATTCACCTGGGGCGTGGACTTTGCTGTGATCTTCATGGGAAGGCGTCGTGGCTGGGCCTTTGCGTTTGGCAGAGTCTTGTTCAGAAGTCTCGGGCAGCAGCAGTATGCCAAGAGACCTCGAGAATATACGTCATCGATGCTAGGCGCTTTCTGAAACGAGTTCGATGGGTTTGGCGGCTTTGGTCATGGATGTGATAGACTCATCTGCCGTAACGTTCACTTGACTGATTGACTGCTTGACGCCGCAGCTTCGGGGTGTAACGGGGTCCGCAGGGCGACGCGCGCGACTTAAGGCGTGGCGCTATTTTCGCGGCGAAAGTGCTAGATCTCGACTGTCTCTGCCAGGGATTGCTAGCAAGGTAGCTGACTCGAAAGTCTGTACACAGTCTCAGAGAGTTGTCTTGAGGAGCGTCAAGATGAATGGAAGTTGTGTGAAGTTGGCGCAGACGTAGGCGGGAAAACGTACCCATTTCTGGAGACGAGTTTGCTTGTGAGGCTTTTCTGGATCTGCCAAGATTCGTGGCGATGGTGCAAATGGACGGATCTCTTAGCGACGTCGTCGTTATCTGGCGACAGTTCTGGCAAGATTTGTCAGCTGCCCAGCCAAAGGCATGAAGAATGCTCAAGCTTGTCTAATCTTCTTTGATCCGGCGCATTGGGGTGGAGCGCCGCTTTGGGTGGAGCGCCGCTTTGGAGTGGAGCATCACTTTGTTGCAGGTATGTGCGCACGGGGACCGTTCTTCCTACCTGCACCAGAGTGTGATCACTCCAACGCAGTCCAACTGGCTTACTTACCACCTGTGCCTTGGTGCTTCCATTGCTCTGATCGGTGTATGTCCAATACGGTATGGTTGTCTCCTTGCGAGGGAGAATGTTCGCTTCATTTCTCGGTGGTGCATGGGTCCAAATCTAAGGTGCTGTCAACGGATGAAACATCATTGCAATGTGGTGGATTCGGCTGATGATGGTCGGTGCGGGTGGGAGTTAGGGTTAGAGCAGGTCAACTGGTTAAGGTTTTCCAGGTGCAGGAGGGAGCCTGTCGGAGAGGAGTCAGTACGGCCTCAGAGTTCAAGAAGGTTCATCTTCCATTCGGCTCGCTTGTCGATACAAACCTTAAAACCTGCGCAGCCCAGTTTTATCGGCTCGCGCCTAATAACTTTTTTTTTTTGGGACTGCCTCGCAGCCGTCACCCCAGATGGTCGGTGCGGAGTTTCCTGGTAGCATTAATGCCTCTCTCTTCCTCATGAGTAGATGGTCACCGTCCCGCACTTGTGGAGATGATGATTCTCAGTTTCTTATAATGCTGGCTCTGCGTCCCTGAAGGGATAATGCCGCTTCGCTTGTGTAGACATACCTCTCCATTATCTGTTGTAAAATGTATGATGGGTCACAGGGTGGTAACAGCCACCCTGAACTACCTCGCTTACCCCATGGCACTCCAAAAATCATCCCTGACTGCGATTCTGGGGTGCAAAGGTCGTCATGAGCCAAGATACCAGCTATGCTGAAACTTTTGCTGCGGTTAACTTGACATGGACGTTGGTCCTACTATCCGCTTCCTGGTTTGCTGAACTCGTCTTCAAGGACGTACTGCACGCTGCAAGAACGAGGTGCGGTTGGCATCATTACCCGGTAACCGAGTCGTCACTTAAGGTACACTGTCCATCTCCTGACATCCCATGCAGAGTTTTCACTCGCGTTGTCGAAATCGTATGTGCCTGTACTCACGTTTCTGATGACGTCTCCTCGCGTTGTTGAAATTGTGCGTGTTTGCAGTTATGTTTTTGATGACATTCAACCGTATCCGTCTATACTTTCGTAGCGAGTCCAGATCCCAAGTTTCGAAAACCGCTAAGGTGACATGTTTTTAGTAGCATCGGAGCCAAGTACTGACCAGCTCGGAGGAGGCCCAGCAAACACCGAGCGTGGAGAAAGATTTCCACGCTTCATATCGGCCCCAGACGATTTGCAGTATTGACATTCCTTGACACAGGTGGTCATTGTACGGAAATGACAATCCTCTTTCCATTGCGGACTTTCCTGACATGACCAACCCAGTAGAAGCTAATCCAGAGTCAAGAGAGGTGAATGTCCGTCTACGCATGTCTTTTGCCAGGCATTTCGACAGGCAGTTGCCAAAGGTTGGTGTGCAGAGCAGCAATTCAGTTCACACTCTGATGCACTTTGCTTGGTCCTTCATGATCAAAACGGAATATCATGAGGTGATGGAGCCGTACGGGGTCGTGCATTCATTGCAACACCTAGAGTGGGAGAAATCGCAGACAGATAACGTGAATGCGGAGATTGGTGGATGACAAGAGACTGAACCTCGTACGATATTCTCGTCAGCCACTGTAGACTCCTTTAGCAGGAGGTTCGGTGACAAGGCTATCTAATGAACTCTCATCTCCTTGGTGTCACGTTCGGGGTCGTATACCCCATCCCCGTTTCCAGGAACACATATTGACTCCGAGTTAGGGGACATAATAATCTCCGCCATAGAAGCCTAGCTATTATGGGACATGCTCCAGACATCTCAGGCGGGCGTAAGCACGTACCACTGCAGGCACTGGACCACTCGAGGTTCTGTAAGTTCTCATAGACGCAGTACTCGCGCGGACGGCCAGTGGGGAATTTCTGGTCTTGTTTTTGGACCTTGTTCACAGTGCTAGGTTAAAATACCCTTGTCGAAGACTTGACCATTCGAACCCGGTCAAGTCAGGGACGAAAGGCCTGACGGTTCCGAGCTACGCACTTGGCTGACATCCGACACTCGTCAAACATGCCACGTCCATCTTTGAAGCCGTACACTGGTAGCCAGCGGAGCTGGGGTGACTGTCGGGCACTGTATTTGGGCAAGCCCAGGTGTAATGTCACCACCTGTACGTTCATTATTTGTGCCATGGCTCTCTTCGTGGTTGTCAGTGGAACAATGTAAACGATAAGAATTAAAAGCAGGAATAATGGTCGAATCACATGAGAGTCATGAGATTGGGCGGAATCATTTCCTACAAAACAGCAGGTTGCGCGAGGAAAAGCGGAGAATGTACAGCAATGAGTCTCAGACCACATCAATGTGAATCAAGAAATGCCCTTTGAACCCGTTCCGTGAAGAATACAAGACGTAATAGAACACAAGATATCACGAATAGGACTTGAGATCCGACCGAAATATACCAACACTGCATAAGCAGTAATGCTACTGAGGTGAAAAGAAGATGGACAATGGTAGGAAGCCCGAATACTCGTAGTATGGACCACGAACTTACCCAGCATCCTTCAGGGCATCTGGACAGAACTCCGCAGAAGCTTCGAGACTAGAGACGCAACAAGAGTCACGAGAATGCGGTGTCCTTCGCACAATGACGCGACGAGCAGCATTCCATGCGCCAAGGACTCTATACACCACTTGGCGTTGAGGCTCTGCCAGTGGATAAGGACTGTCCAGGGACAAGGCAATATTGGCTGGAGTAGACATAAGTAGACCCGCATAGCCTACCCATCGGATGTGGGTATCAGCCAAAACCCGTATATAATCGCGCACACAGTGGCGCTGTTCAAAGTGATGAAGGGCATGAATGAGAAAGCGAAACTGTGCACCAGAGTGACCAAGTACGCGGCTTGGATCGACCACATGTCACACGAGCTGGTACCTATTTGCTAGCACTCATGACCGTGATCAAGTGCGCGTTCCCGAACAACGATCTAGCCTGCTTCGTCTTCTCGACTTCGAGTGACAACTTCATGAAAAGGTCGAGACTGAATTAGTTCGTCAGCTTGCCCCTCGTAATGTTCGCGTACTCGCAGGACGCCAAGGAACAGGATGACCGTAACGTCCAGATCTTGAACGACGACTCGGCCGAGGGTAACACCATGCTCCAGACCACCAGACGAACTCGATGAGAACTCGTTATGAACCGGGGTATCTTGTCGCAATTGTTGTCGCTGTAGGGATCGTCCGAGTCCGAGTCCGAGTCCGACCACATTATCAAGGTGTCGAAAGGTTGGCCAGCATTCCCTTGCTGATGACCGCCCTAGTGCGCACGTCCTCGATCTCGTCCAAGGCCTGGTCGGAACAGTCCTCCACCAACGACATTAGGGTTGCCCATCACATTGTCAGACATGATCTTCCCAAACGTCGTGACCGTCTTCTGGAGACGATCGCTGTGAGCAATTGGATATGTCACCTCGCTGCCCTTCACAATGACCTTCCTCGAGACCATCCTGTCGTACACCATAATGTGCTCAACCTCAGTCGGGAACTCGAAGTCCTTCATGTGCTAAACCAAGGCCTTGCTCGCGATCTCATCGTAGTTCTTATCGCCATCAATCGGCAGATTTGACTTGTGGCTCGAGCTGGTGGTAGTCGCGGACGTATTCATCTGCGGAAGCGCGCCCTAGTTCGTGTCCCTCTACAACCTAGCGATCGTCTGCGGATTCCCGAACTGGTTGGCCGGCGGATTCATGTTGGTGTACGAAGCCAGATGGCCGCACACGCAATGGTGCATGATCGTCCCATCCTCTCTGCGCAGGAACGGGGCCACGGGCATCGTGTATATGCCACTCCCGCTCTGAAAAAAGGGCCGGTGGACCTAAAAGAGCTGCGCAGACGTCCTCTATGAGCCCGTAGATGGTCTTGTATTGCTCTGTGAACGTGTTGATGAATTTGGCCGCCTCTGCCAACACGCTCTCGCGCATGATCTGGGTGGACGCCATGAGCTGAATCATGTACACCTGCCTCTTGATAGCTCATCCACGTTGACGGTGACCTGCTTGATCGAGATCATGATATCGCCACACCTCGTGTTAAAGTTGTCGATGACGATTGTCTGTTGAGAGACACCATTCCCCGTAAGGTCGAGCAACTGTCCCAACTGGCTCCACTTGGGGACCATGGACGGACTGTCGATCTTGGGCGTGGCCTCCATCTGGCTCCGGGGACGAGCTGTAGTTGTCGGTGAGGTCCGACGTCTGTATCTCGCTGTCATGTCTAGCCTTGATCTCATCGGCGAACGGGTTCAAGGGACGTTCCGGGCAGCGGGCGGATTCGCGAGCGTGGTCTCTGGTGTGGACGGTGCTCACCTCATCGGCCCACTTCAAGTCTCGGTCCCATTCTTCTCACCGCCTGATTCAAGAGCCAGTGCAGAACTAATCTGCGCCGTATCAAAGCCTGAGTCGGACATATTGCTGTACAACTTCGTGATGCTGACTAACGACTGATTCAGGAGTTTGTCGGGTGCCCGGTCCACTAGTGCGTCCACAGCGATGCCGATGCTGGCCATAGTCAAGTCCTTGGTCAAACACTTGTGCAGGTACGCCTTATAGGTGTAGGATGCCCTTCGTGGCTCCACTCATGTTCATCGAGAACATCGCGTCAAGGACCCGCGGGCCTGCCGTGCAACAGGTCTGGATCGGCGCCTCGCGTACGGTCGTATTAACGTTCATGCACGAGGTTGCAGCCGGGCTTTTGCATCTGGCCAGTCACATGGGCCCGTACATCTGCCTGCACGAGTCGATAGCATCGCTCAACGACTTGTCCGAGTTCGCGCCCATCGACACAACGCTGATCTGGTATCCAGGCTCGCCGTGGACGGTACATATATCCGAGCTCTACTCTGAGACCAAGGGCGTGGCCACCCTCTCGGTCGAGGTCGCATGGCGATCACGGGGCATGTGCTGACGTACGCCGCTCCACCGTGCGTACAGTAGTCGGGCATCTCAACCTCCTCGCGAATTTGGCGGTCATCTGATCTCCCGTCTCCACTTTCGCCCAAGTCTCCGGCCCGATATTGTTCATCTGCTTGTCATTGACATAAGCGACATAGTCTGGCTCTGACCTGGATACTGTGCGTGCCGCCGTTGCAGAACAGACGCGAGTACACGAGTTTGGAGGCGACCGGCGGCAGAAGACCATTCCCATACCGAGAGATGCCAACGCACATACACCTGATTGGAATCGAGTTCGCGACGACGAGTATGTACCTGACCACGTTTTGATACGTCTTCGAGTCCAACACGGGCTGTTGACCTCGGATCCGCTTAGTGTCGCGTCCATGCACCGGTTCCTGATCGTGGCCTGAACCGTGTTCACCCTCGAGACGTCGACCTCAATTCTCAGTCTACCCTCGACGATCCTCGCCTTCCTCCGCAAGTCCTCGACCGCAGTGACGAACGGGTTCATGACGAAGTTTCAGGTCGGGTTTTGAGTTTGCTGTAGCAGACGATTCGCGACATGTTCCGCATCTGATAACGATCTTTTATATGACTCTGCTGCTGATCTAGAGCAGCTTGGCGCTCTGGTTGGGTTTCAACTCCGAGTTGGAGCCGAACGACGCGGTCGCGTCCATGAACAAGAACATGTCCGAGGTCGCTCGCACATGTATCCGTTCATGTGCCGAGCCGCATCCATGGTCTCGGCGGCCAGGGCCATAATGTCCCTGGAAAGCTCGGATCCGTTCCGCGAAAGACTGTGGCGAGCTGACAGCTCTCGTCATCCGGTCCATCTAGCTCAGCTGGGTGCAGTCCTTGCCTCGGTATCTGCTCCCAGACTTCATATGACCTGAAGAACGGTGTGCTGCTTCCAAACGAGGAACATGAGCGAAGATGATACGCCTTGATGCGGTCTGACTGATGGGGTGGTATTGGCAATGCCATTGGTCTTGTTTTCTCTGACACTGGGTGTTTGCTGTAGTATCTCTCCGATGACGGTGCTTGCGGATTGTGCTCGTGGATCTTGCCGGCAAAGACTGATATCGGCTCTTGGTTGTCGCTGACTGGAATGAGGAAAGCTTCCTGACCTATAACCTCAAAGATTGTCAGTACACCATGTGTATTGAGAGTCTGACGCGGTATCAGAGTGTCCGTTGAGGGCTTACTCAATTGTGATGGTTGGATCTGTTAAGCTCAACTAGTCGCGTTGAAGATCGCAAACGGTGCCCAGTCCAGTCCACTTCTGGAGAGTACCGCACAGCTTGGCTAATACCGGCCATCTTCATGCCATGGCAGGCGCTGCTGGATCTGTCGATGAATGTTACCATCCTTTAGACTGCGCCGCTGCGGAGAGAAAGTATGGCGGCCGCTCGAGGTCCAGGATTTGCCTCTCCATTGTCATCTCGCAGCACGGGCCTCTCCGTTCAGAATTGCCAATGTAGTAACGCCAGCTTGTCGACATACCATGATGAGCAGAGTGATGTCGATGTTCTTCGGTTTGACGGATCAAGGAATCGCTTTTCTCCGAGAAACCGCTGGAATCCTTGACATGGTCTCAGCTTGAATTTTGATTGGATGCAGCCTGTACACCCGTGCGCAGCACAAGCCCCACTTCGAGATCATGCCAGGCTTGGTGCGGAAAATCTTGAGACACGCCAGTTTGATGATCAGAGCAGAATTCGTGTCGTCAAAAACCGCGAGCAACTTTCTAGAGCGCGTTTAGAAATATCACGGGATTTAGTAATTGATTTACTATCAGTATAAAAATAACTACTTGGATTGTACCAGTGGTCGTCGAGATAAATTGTACTCAAGTTGGCAATGCTTTGGTGCGGAGAGCTGCGATATGGAGCCAATGAGGACAGAATATTGGGACAGAAGTTCTCAACGCCCCAATGTTCATCCTTCACAAACGTTTTGGCTTTGGGAGTTCATCCTTCAACAACAACAGCATCCCATTCATTCCATCGCGTCACGAGCATCTTCCGGATCTTCCGGAGTGTGGTCAACAGGTCCGATCAGCCTGCGAATTTTCCCCGCCAGACGAATCATCAACCAGCGAGGTCCGTGGCCGTGGGACCAAAGCACAACCAAACACCAAAGACAAGAAGTCAAATATGTGGTCAACGTCCATGGCCTGTACCGAGAGCTAATGCGCCATGATGCAGTCTAGGCTTTTGTCAAGGCCTTGATCCTCGATCACGAATCTCGCCCTCTCTCCAACACCCTCCGACCGCGCAAGTCACTATGCACGAGCCAAGATCTTTCACTTGATCGAAGGCTTGCCAAAGGTACACGCGCCAAACCGGAAGCATGCAACCCTTCACATGAGCAGAAAAGGCACATCGAACTTGTCATATCAGCGCATCATCCCATCTCTGGGTCACGCCCGTGGGGCAAGATCCCGGATCGAGGAAGATCCCCTTTCAGACACGAAGAGTGACGTCGAGCCACTGAAGACACGACGTCAGCGCATCGAGCTTGCGGGCAAACAAGGATTCGATCCTACGTCGATTTGAAGCACAGTCTTCGGCTCGGATGAATCATCGCTGCTAGGTCTGACCAACCGAGGGAGGAAGAACACAGTGGTGGCATGTCCGTCCAGCCAGAGCTACGGCTACAATCATCAACGAGTTCGTCCACAAGGGACGGGACTGACGACTGACGTCGGCGGAATCAACGTCCAATTCGGTTGGAACAGCCATGAGCTGCATATCGCACCAAGCTCAGCTACTTGACCAATGTGCTTGACGTGACCGTATCAGGGACTTCATGCCACTGCCTTTTGTCTCGCTCCCGTCTCAAGTCTTTTACCAGTTCTCATCCATCGTCATCGCCAGCTGATTAGCACCTCCGTCCCACCGCCAAACACAATATTAGGCGCCAGTCCTCGGAGCACATGATTGTCAGGTACGTTCACATACCTACTGCGCTCTTGCCCAACATCTCTTCAGAGGTCCTACCGGGCACACCAGCAGCTGAGAGGATCAGGCACAGCGTTACGCATGTTACGTCAGATGGCATGATATGATGGTATGATATAGCTGGATTGCCAGATGGGCTGAGATGATCAACGCTGAGAATGAGCTTGGTCTTGGTGGCTGGTGGCTGGTGGTGTCAGCTTTGGGACCGTAACCGGGAGTCATGGGAGGTCAAGGTGAAGGTTGCTACCTATAGATCTGGTCAATGAATGATCTTTGAAGTGTGCGCGCATGCGAAATGTGCAAGATGATCTTGCCTAGAAACAAGCAACTCAACAACGTGGACGAAGACGTAGCCCAAGTGAGGTTTGTCTGAGACATACTGTAAACCAAGTAGCCTCCATATAAGACGGCCGCAAGGTGTAGCAGCAGATCTCTTGCTAGTAAACTGTAGACTACCATCAAGATGTTAAGCACTACAATGGTGCCTTGCAAGGACTGCCATGTCTTGGACCGATATGCCTACCGCCTTATCTGTAACCGGCAAGTGTTCTCAAGCTGGGACGAGCCCCTCTTGACGACGAGATGCAAGCACCGTGAGCTTTTGCAGTTTCCGGGCCTTTGTTTTGTAGACTGCCAACCTCCCCCCTAGTACGAGCTGTATACGATGGTTATTAAAGGTATATCGGTGATCTACCGGTACATATCACGAAGCCGCTGCTGACACTCCACTGTGGCTATGCTCCATACAAAGGAAGGGTGTGTGCTGGTCACAGAACACACCTTTCCCCTAACCGTGATATGGTATGTGCTAGTCTCCGCACATACACCATGAGGGTTAGGGGGAAAGTGTGTGCTGAACTCCGCACACACTATACAAGGGTCAGGGATTGAGTGTGTGCTGATCTCCGCACATACCAACTGAGGGTTAGGGGACTTCCCCTGCGACCAATTTTATACCTTGCGTTGCTTGTAATCTACACCTCTTATGGCAGACCTGAGTCGACTACCAAACATTTATTGGGTCCCGGTGTCCCTCGCATTCAGGGTAAATGGCAACTTGTGCACCACAAAATGCGTTGCACGTATTGACCGGGTGTAATCGTCCCGTCCATCCACTCCACGAAAGGACTCTCAGCGCGCAAGAGACTCGTCTACATCGGGCAAAGGAGCAGTTAGGATATCCATGTGATTCTGTTCTCAGCGTCTCGAACGCCTCTTGTGAACAAACGAAACGCAGGGTAGATGGAAACAGACCACATTGAAGGCTCAGCCAGAAAGCGCATCCACGACGCAATGCCACAACGAAGTTGGCCATGTTATTGAACTGAAGATTTGGCCAGCTATCCCTCCCGTCACTGAGAAGCTCAAGCAATGCCACACCTACGACGCAGTTGCGAGTCGAGAGTCCACCGCAGTATTACTACGAGCAAGTCCTCCTCTTGTTGTATCACCGACATCCGTGGCAGGGTTCGTATTTCTAGGGACAAGACTCTCAAAAGAAGCGAGTATCAGTCGCTGGTACGGGTGGATGATTTACCAAATAAAAATAGAGCAATCACTCCAGAGGTTCACGAACACCGCTGTGATCGAGAGCACACATCTGCCGTGGCAGCCTCCTAAATCCCCCGCAGCATATAAGGCGCGATTGACCATTTTGCACTACGCCTCAGCTTCATGGCTCTTGTCATGGCTGTTTCGTCATCCTGCTCCTCCTCCTCCTCCACACTATCACCATCCAAGCCCTGTAGTACCGCTTCACCGTCAAGACCCATTTGAAAGCCGCTCACAGTCCCAGAGGACAGCGAACAGTCCCGAACCCGTGGTGTAATAGAGACAATGCCAACAAATGGGATGCGCAGCACAATGGTGTCCTGTCCTTCCTCCCCAAGAACTGCGCTGCCGCTCCCCAACACCACTCCGCCGGGCGTACGGTACGTCACAACGACCATTATCCCAGCGGTCTCCATTGCCAACAACGAGGATAGCACGTCTTCCGAACCATACCTCGCAGCAGACCCCGAGAAGTAATGTATATCCTCGTCTCCATCGTCTTCATCGTCTTCTCCCGCAAGCCGCATTCTCTCCATCGCCTCGGACGCCAAGGCGCGATCCTCGATGCTCTGCTGGTGCCCGGGACCTGCCAGGAATATGTTCGTCGTCGTTGTCCGGCGGCCGTCAAGAAGACGGCCCAGCAGCAACGCCGCGGCTGCCTGCCACGCGTAGTAGTCCAGGAGCCGGAAGTAGCCCGCTGTGCGCTCGCTGGACCGGAGATGGATGAAGTGGTGCAGGAGGTTGCGGCTGGTTTTGAGGCAGGTGTAGTGACTGGTACCAAGGAGGTGGTTGTGGTTGCGGTTGTGATCGTGGCCGTGATGACGATGCTCGTTGGCGGTGGTGGTGGTGATGGTGGACTCACCGCATGCTGCCTGTAGCATGAACGGGAGCTCAACAAGCAGGAGGAGGTGGGAATGGAATATCTGCTCCTTGAGCTGCAAAATGTTTCCGAACAGACGTTTGTCGTCGTCACCTTCGTGCAGGCTGGGAGTGCGCCACCATCCGCTCGGGATCGCGCTCGCGGCTTCGTCCAGCTCGGTACGGATCTGATGCGCAGCGTCGAGGTTTTCGAAGTCAAGATCCCGCTCGCTCCATTTGAGCAAGTGGCTAGCTATTGCAGCATGTCGCTTCTCGAGGATAGCAGTCGCTGTACTATCATCCTCTGCGGTGACCGAATCCGCCACAGACGGGGATGTGTCATCCGAGCAAGCCGCGGAGGGCGGCATCTCCAGCGCCAGGCATAACACAAGCTCACTGTGCACGAGATGGAGCCATATGTGCTGCAAGTCAACCGCCTCACCATCAGGCTGCCGTAGTATCGATCTCGGTGGTGTCATCGGGATAGAACGGCGCCTATGAAATCCCATGAGCTGCCATGCGGAGATGGCCCTGCGGCAGGCAAGCCAAGACTGGCGAGGGTGGCCGTTGTGTTCGTGATACGCGGCCTCGAGCCAGAGACACTCCAGGCCCTCGAGGGTGCTGGTCGTAAACCTGTCGTGCGCCGTCACAAAGGTCATGGCCGCCTCCGCGAGTTGTCTCGCCAGCACCCGTGGCGGAAGGGACAGCTCTCCCAGCTGCTGGTAGATGCTGCTGCTGCTGCTGCCGCTGCCGCTGCTCTTTGCAGCTTCCGCAGCATGCAAGTACTGTAGAACACCGGCAAGTAGAAGCATCTGTCGTGCAATGAGGACCGGATGTGTCTCTGCCGTGTACTGTTGTTGCCGTGGCCCCCACAGTCTCTCCGACTCCAGGGCCACCCTCCTTTCGAGCAGGTGGGACGGCGTCACAAATGCCAGCGACAGGTAGAGGACAAGGCTTCCGCCTGTATCGCCTATGATACGGAAGTCCGAGGGTGACGGGTAGGCCGCCAGCAATGTCTGCGATAGTGTTCGGTGCTTTGGACGTGACATTGACGGTGGAACTGGTATGAAGATGTTGGCCGGTATTGCCGACGAACTGGAAGAAGCCCCTCCAACTTGCTCAGCCAGCTGCTGCATCATGGCCTCCAGCCGACCGATGCGATCTCCGACAAGCCGGCTTTTGGACGAGGGCCGGGGGTCCTGCTCTGGAAACTCCTGGCCGACGCAGTCGAGGCAGCGCCGGGTGCAACCGATGCACATGTCGTCCGCGCGACTCGCATACGTGCACTTCACCTTGCGGCGTTTGCATGCCCAGCAGCTCCGCGTTCCTTTGCGCGTCTTCTGCCTCTTGAAGTTTTTTCCGGCGTCGATGCTGTTTCTGCCGTGCGATGTCATGGTGGCTGCGAACGAAGGGAGGAACGGCGGTGGATCGAGTCTCGGCGTGCTTGCGAAATGAAAATGATGTTGATTTAAATCCGGCTTGTTGCCTGTGTATCATCAAAGATGATTGCGAGCACCAGGTGTTTGGTTGGTGGAATGTTGTGCTTTACCCTAACCTTTGACCGAACGGCGGTGGAATTATAGCGCACGTCGATTGAAGCGGATTTTGTGGAATCTGGCCGGCGCTCTGCCCGCATCTTATAACCCGACGTCGGCGCGGTTCGGCCGTAGCGGACCTAAGACCGAACGGCGGTCGAACGGCTAAATCCGGCAACTCCCGGCAACCAACCCACTTAAATCCGGGGAACACGGAGCCGACGAGGAAGCGAGTTAACATATAACTGCTTTGCCAGCCCGAGTCATGGGATGATTGTACTAGCGCGGTTCTCAACACTCCAACCCAATTTGAAGATGCAAGAGATGGAATCATTGTCGACTTCAACCCAACCGACGAACGCAACATCACACACACCACACATATCACACCAAGGAGGACACATCCCCGTCACAGAAGCCGAGCAGACGGTGTATGGGGAAAAACAGGCGCATCTTAAAGTCGGTGGAGATGTCCCCGAGCCTGCTGAGCCTTCTCCGGCCGCGGATGCGGACGACTATCCGGCAGGCGCAACGCTTGCCTTTGTCGCCGTGGCGCTGGCCATGAGCATGTTTCTGGTGGCCCTGGACATGGTGAGGCAGCTCCAAACAAACCCTGACCTTCACACAATTCGATCGAGTCGTCGCACTAACATTTTCCCAACTTCTCTCTGACAGACAATCATCGCGACCGCCGTCCCCAAGATCACCGACGAGTTCCATACCCTACAAGACATCGCCTGGTACGGCTCGGCCTTCTTCGTGACCAGCGGCGGCTTCCAGTCGTCCTGGGGCAAGGCCTTCAAGTACTTCCCCCTCAAGGCAAGCTACCTGGCGGCAATCTTCGTCTTCGAGCTCGGCAGTCTTATCTGCGGCGTGGCACCCACGTCGACGGCCCTGGTTGTTGGGCGCGCCATCGCTGGTATTGGCGCCGCCGGGGTCAGCTCCGGCACCTACACGCTTATCGCATTTGCGGTACGGCCCGACAAGCGGCCCGTCTTCGTCGGCATCTTCGGTCTCTGTTTCGGCGTCGCGTCCGTGGTCGGGCCTCTGATCGGGGGTGCTTTCACCGACCACGTCAGCTGGCGTTGGTGCTTCTACATTAACCTGCCTATCGGCGGGCTGTCGGCCATCCTTGTACTTATCTTCTACCGCACCCCCGTGTGGGCCAAGCCCGTCGAGGCGAGCTGGCCGGAGAAGCTACTGCAGATGGACCCCGTGGGCACTTCATTGGCCATGGCGGCCATTATTGCCTACATCATGGCGATGCAGTACGGCGGACAAACCAACCCGTGGACCTCGGCCAAGGTGATCGGCTTGCTGGTGGGCTTTGTGCTTATCACCGCCACTTTTGCGGCCTGGGAGATGTATGCAGCCGAGCGGGCCATGATGCCACCACGTCTGATGAAACAGCGCGTCGTGTGGTTCAACGCGACATGGGCCTTCCTCCTGGTTGGCGCGTACTTTACGACAGTCTACTACTTGCCAGTCTACTTCCAGAGCATCGACAGCCTCAGTCCGACGGCGTCTGGCGTACGTAGCCTACCACTGATCCTGACTACCAGCGTCGCCATCATTCTTCTCGGCATGACCGTTAAATACTTCGGTCCATATACCGTGCCGGTCATGGCCTTTTGTGCAGCCGTCGCCGCCGTCGCGATCGGGCTGATGATTACTTTCGACGTCGACACCGCCCTCAGCAGAGAGGTCGGCTACCAGCTCCTCGCCGGTTTCGCGCTCGGCTTCCCCTTCCAGCTCCCCGTCATCCACGGCCAGACCCAATCCAAGGCCGAGGATCTAGCCGTCGTCACGGCCATCATCATATGTGCGTACACGTCCACTATCCGACGTCCGTCTAGTACTCCCTCTACTAACACTGCCCCTTTTGTCCCCTCCACCAGTCTCAGAAACAATCGCCGGCGCCATCCTGCTGTCCGCCGCGCAATGCGGCTTCGTCAACCAGATGCTGAAATCGCTGGCCGTCACGGCACCTGACGTTGATCGGGCTAAGCTCCTCGCGACGGGCGTGTCCGATATCCGCGACGTTTTCCCGGCCGAGCAGGTTCCCGGAATCTTGCTCGCGTACATGGAGGGGCTCCGGGTCCCGTTCGCTATTGCTACGGCTGCTGCTGCTTCTGCGTGTGTTCTTGCTTGTGTTGTTGGTGTTGTGCCTACCCGTGATGGAAAGGAGGTCGGTGCTGGCGGTGTGGAGGCTAGGGATGAGCTGGATGGGAGTAAGGATGAGGGGTCGGCTCTGAAAGGAAATACTTGACTACCTACGCAGGTTTGTCAACATCTGGCACCGGCTGAATGTATGCTGGCGGTAAAGAATACTGTAGCATGTATCCAATTATGTGCGATTTATCGCATTACTTGAGTGCGTCAGAAAAGAAGGGAGAGCACTTTTGCTAGTACGCATGACCTCAATTTGTTCGCATGGTTCTTTTTCGCTCTAAATGCAGCATACTGAACTCGGAGTCTCCTGTTCTGTTCTGCTGTTACATCTTTCAGGGACAGGACGAAGAGAGAGCCTTGCACCAGCTGGGCTGATTTGGGGCCTGTGGAGACAAGAGTCAGGAAGGTCATCCATGAGCTGTTTCCAGGAAGGACTGGAGTATCGAGAGAGGTTCCACGACAAGAGACGATCGGCATGATTCTGGACCCCTTCCGAATATGGATCTCTGCGACCACATTTTTCTTAGCATCTCGAATCTTCTCCAACATTCTCGAATTCTCGAACAAACTGCGACAACGTTGGAGATGCTACACCGCTCGTTTGTATCGAAACTTGCCAGGATCACCATTTGCAAGCTCAAACAAAAAAGGACAAGCTACTTGAACTCAAAGTTCCATCAACGTAGTAATCAGACAGACCGCTAAGTGCAACGGCCTCCCATACGACAGGGACTACCACACGTAGTCAACTCAAACCACACCGTCACCGCCATCTCTCTTGTCCCTGTCCTTATCTATGCGTCCACCTCTCCAGTCTGCAGAATCTCTCCATCTCGATACTGATCCTGGTTCCTCTCCAAGACCGCTAAACGCACCTCCTTCATTACTTTGAAGAACCGTTCTACCACCTCGATCGGTCCACTTCGTCTCTGGCGGAGATAACCTCCGTCTGCACAGCACGACTATCAAGATACTCATCGTGGCGGCATAAGGTACGGGGCGGTCCATTCCTCTCTTTTTTTCCTTCACTGCCCCCATTCTTCCGTGTCTTTACTGCTGCTGATATCAGAAGTAGCAGCTGTGTACTCGATCGACAAGAGACAAGCTTACGAAATCACGCCCACGATATGCCACCCTCAACCACAGCCAGCCCCATCAACCCAGCCGGCCCAAGGGCCAACCCCGCACCGACATCAGCAAGCAACGATCAACAACTCCCTCTTCGTGCCGAGCGAGTGCATCGACGCCATCCGCGCAGTGATAAGCGCATCCCCTGTCGCAAGAGCAAGATGGCGCACATCTCATCTCAGTAGGAGAAGAACGGCTATACCGTCGGATGGGAGGGGTATGTAGCCTCTGGCTGGTTGTCTGAGACTTTCTTTTTAGGATTGCGGGAAACTGCAGGTTGGAGTTGATCAGATGCCGCCCTGTTTGCCGGGGGGATGTACTTGCTGCTCGTGGAGGAGGAGGGGAGACAGAACTGGTGTGGTGGTTGTGGTTGTGGCCGTATGGTCCGGGGTTGGTTGTAGGGGACGCTGCTGCTCTTCTTTGGTCGACTAAGGCTGACCATCGTGCAGCACATGTAACTGCCAGCTTTGGTACCGCCACGCTTTGGGCTTTTAGCCGTCTTTGGTGCCTGGTGCCATCTGTGATGAGTTTGTCAGTTGTTGTACAAGGAAAGGCGCGCTCTTTGCGCCACATCTAGAGAAACGTACCGTTCCAGATCCCTTGGGTCAGCAAGACTTGTCAGTAGCCTCACCGGACCGACCCGCTGCCGGTGGATTTCAGAGAGTGACAGGGCTTCTGCGATGGTGGCTGTAGCTGCCACCTAATTGTTTTGCTGTTCGTGGGCTTTGAGGAGATCACGGTGGCCACAGTCGGTTTTGGATGGGGCTGGGAAAGAACTGAGTTATCGTCCACTCGTCGATGTCATTGACGACTGACGCGCGCCGACAACGACAGTTTGGCGTCGTTTGTTGTCTGGTAGAAGGTCCACGTCACACTCCGCGTCGATTTGGTTGAAAAATGCCGATAGAAAGTCCAGTGCAACGACAATGAAAATGACGACGTTGGCTGTAAGCCTTGGAAACGGATGTCTTCGTGATGAAACGTATCAGGGCACACGAGCGGTCATGCTTTTTGGGCGAAGAAGAGGCAGAGGAGACACCACTCCGGCAACTAGAGGCTCCAGTAACGCCGTATTAGCCTTGCACCAAATTTGACTGACCTGTCCAGACGAGTGCTTATAGCAAGAAGATGGCCATCACAAGGTAGTCGTTTCTGAAGTGTTGTGGCGAATCGATGCAAATTCCCGAGCTGTCCGTCAACGGATAGGTGCAGAGATGGAGCTTTCACGTTGTGCGATGGACGTTGCAAATTCCAATTCTCCACATCTCCGTGTTCCGCTCAGTCGCCTGTTTCCCTTGCGGGTCTGTCCAACTTCAATTCCCAGAACTGACCGCTAGCATGCGTGAAGCAGTTGGATTTGCATGATGGTGAGAGGGTAAAAGATGTTAACTGAACCTTCTAACTTGATCAGAAATGGTATCTAACAATACCACTCATTGGGGCCGGTGATAAGCTATCTTGTCTCGCTTCTGTTTGCATCTGCGGCTGCTCAAAGGTCAAACCAGAGATTGTCTGGAGACATGAATAAACTCCTGACTTATTACCTCGCCATTCTGGCTCTCTGAAACCTTAGCACAAAGTACGACACACCTATCGGAATACTGTGGAATTTAATTAGAATTCCTAACCGAAGTCCTTGTCGAAAAGTAGCAAAGTCGCAGAGTCTCACATCTCGCCATCTCCAAGCCACTGGTTTGCCGACACCTTACTACAAGCACACATTTGAGCGGTTGCAAGTTCAAGAGCGAGATACTTACCACAGGTCAAAAGGCTCGCCAAGAAGACTAGTCGATCGGAGGTATTCAAAGCCATGTTCTGTCCCCCAAAAACCATGTGCCGACGACCGAAGTGTCAAGGCCACCCACCCACATGCATCAGGGCTATGGACTCACGCAAGGTACTTCAGCACACTGTGCCCAGACAGGTCCCATGTCCACATAGGTATCAAAGCACTCAGGTCCCATGTCCAGGTATTAAAGCACTCAAAGGAATCAACGAGTCATTCAGCACTATAGGCTCCGAACTCTCAGGCCATGGGATGCCACGATGATTCAGCACCCGTCACAACGCTTCCGCGGCCAATACATCCCAATACATCCCATCCGTCTTCAAGAAGAACAAGAAGATACACTGGACAGACAATGACAGACAGCAAATAAACACTCATGTTGGGCGGCTTCATTCGACCCCGAATGTTACCAGATCGACCCCAATGATTAGAGAGGATAAACATCACCAAGACCTCCGATTCAATATTGCAGGACTCAACACCTGCTCGACCAGCTTGGCAAAGACGGAGTTGACGCTGGCGAAAGCGCCAGCCTCATTCTGATCTTGAAACTTGGGCGCGCTGCAATCACGGGTGGGAGACGTCATGCCCACATGCCCGGGGGACCAGTAATACCCGCGCATGGTGGGCCGACGAGGCTGTCTGGAACGGCTTGCGGGAACGTGAGCTAATACGAGAGGCGGTGGATTCGCACAGGGCGATACTACCAGCCACGAACCCAATCGCGGTACCAGCAGCAACCTCAGGTGCGGTACAGCCCACGGTGCTGGCCTATGGTTGTGGCGTTGAAGCTCCTCATTAACTGGCTAGATGGAAACGAAGTTCAGAGAAGGGTAGTGCTGAAACGATTGCTCAGAAATTCGAATGGAACGTCGAAATCAAGAGCTTCGTGGTACTGTGCAGACCTGTCTCTTGGATCATTCCGTCGACAGAAGAATGTCTTGGCTGCAAACGGCAATTCTCCCCGTCACAGATCGTGCCAGGTATTTTTTGAACAGATTAAGCATCGACAAGAATTGCGTGTCCATGCGCTTGCACCCCACGTGGGTACGCTGGGATACATGGTCAGTTCGCACTACCGGCCGTTCCACTTGGAAATCATGGCTTTGGTAGCTGACCAACTGTTCCCAGACAGTGCCACGAATGAAGCAAAAATGACAAGTACTATACTGTTGAGGGCTAGACAACCGTGCCAAATGTTCCTTCGTAGGACTGCCTTTGCTGAATTATCAGCAAAGATGAGAATTGAGCGGATGTTGTGCTTCTTCACGACTCAATGTGACAAATCTTTGCTTCGGCCTCTCTGTATCACAGTCTCGTCTCTGTCACCCTCGTGCCTCCCGCCCTTCTTCTGCCAGCGATCACGAAAAGAAAGGTCGCCACCGTGACGCTCCTGTCTGCTCGAAGTGATGCTGGCCGGGTAAATCGACGGGATGATTCAGGTTTGCTGGCTAGAAAGGCCTGGGCATGACCTCACGGCGTGGCGACTGAGCTCGATGGGACCTGGCCTTTGCACTTCTAAAGAAAATGTAGACGTAGATTGCCCAGACAGCCCCAACGGCAGCAGACCGGGCGCGTTCTGGGCATGGATTGCGAGGATACTCACCCGCGACGCGGGCCTTCCTTGGCGGCCTGATGAAGTCGTCCAAGAATCTTCCTGGTGGCTGCGCGACCCGTACTTCCTCTGGGGTGTGGCCGTGGATGTGGCCGAGCTCGGGCTTTGCTTCTCCTCCTGAGCATGATGTCCGTCTGCGAAGGTGCGTGATTGGCGGCTGGAGCTCGTCATTGCCAAAGATGCTGCCCAGATCTGGTGTGCCCTGTATGAATGCCCTGTACCTGTAGCAGTTTGCCTCGGGCGGATACCCGTCATGCTATTCTCTGCTGTAGATGTGTTCAGTATGAGCGTCGGCAGGCTTTCTCTTCGTATTTATGCCACAAACAGCGAGCTTGCAGGCCTGCATGTTCTGCGAGACTAGTCTCGCGAGAAGCCGAAGAATCGGGCCAAACCTCAAATGTAATGTTTAGTACTAGGCTACTAGGACTTCAACGCCAGCCAGGGCACTGGTGTGACGTGCAGCTGTGGTGGTGCTTGTCCACGTAGCTCCGTCCGTCCTCACACAAAGAGATCCACTCTGTAGTAGCACTCGCCGACCAGTTGCCACTTCCCGAAAATCTGTGTGACTTGAGGGGTGGAGGGTATTCTTGACCGAAGCGGGAAGATAGTTGGAAAGGGAGATGCTTCTGCCCTAATCCTCCGAGCACGGTCATTCGGCCAAGGGTGCACTGGAGTGTTCACAAGACTTGGCGCAGTGACAACCACTGGCTCTGCCGCGTGGATGAGGAGATGACTGGTGAGCTGGTACAGGGGCGTGGTGTGCGCTCGTAGACTCCTCGAGACCCAAACGAGTTCGGTATGTTGCTTGTCGCGTTGAACAGGGATCAAAGGGTCGTGTCTGGCGGAACCCGGTCGTCCTCTGGCAACAAGTAAAGTTGGGCACTTCTTCTGTTTTAGGGTACATGCACAATCTTCTTGAGGCGCTCGATCAGCTTCTCCAGCTTCTCGCGCCCGTGACAACCTTGGAGAGCTGCGCAGGGAGTGATTTGCGGAAGCGATGGCCATCTTGTGTCGGGGCAATCTCCAACAATCGACGAAGCTCAGGTTGGGAGCAGGCCTTGACGCAAGCTCTGGTACCGTCAGGAACTGGTGAACCCTTGGGGTCTGACCTTGACGTAGACGCAGCGACACCTTTTAGAGTACTGTGTTGAACGTTTTATTTTCTCCTTGGTCTTCATCTTGGGCAGCCACCTTCAAATGGGTATCCCGGTGCTTTCTACTACTGGGAGAGCATTGGGTCGTGTTTGGTACTGCCCTGGGTGGAAGGCAAAGTTAGTCAAGGAAGTGTATTGTCGGCCGCTTGAGGAGAACGTACTGTTACCAGCAAAGCAACAATCCTGGATCTTGGGTCGACCCTGCCGCTAAGCTTTGTTGGAGCATGGCGTTGGTCAGAATCTCGCAATCATCATGTCTGCGTTGAGGTGCTGTTGCCCACGTTGGGAGGTTTGGTTTGCAGTCCTAGAGCTTGCAACGAGACCGTGTATTGTGGCTGTATAAGGACGGAACAGGGTCAAGAGTGCAGGGTTGAATGAATCCGTCACTTTCATACAACGCGGTAGTCGGTGGCGGCACAGATCTGAAGGCGGAAGCGTGGGATCCGACAGGTAACTCGCTCCTGCGCCTGATGTATAGCTTCTCTTGTTCGTCCTATGACCGTAAATAAAGCTCGCGACAGCTCCGAGCTTTCAGCCCTGAAGGTTGCAGTGGTGTAGGCTTGCGGCTGCAGGGTGCCACCAGACCCTCCCGGCGTGGGATGGTCAATCACAGAGCTAGGCGAACGAGTCGGTAATGGCGGTGTTGAGTGTTGTGCCAGATTCCTGGACAAGGTAGACATGTGCCCATCGGGCCGGTGTGGTGGCCACGTGTGCCTGAGGCCTCCAAAGACCGGTTTTGGAATCTTTCGAATGCGAAAAGGAGAGAACTGTGACGCTGTCTCCATCTTCGCCTCAGAGATTTCCAACAGCAAGTTCCACCAGGCAATCTTTTCGCAGGGCAATCGATTTTGTGACGACGAGAAGCAAAGTGCAGGTTGAGGCAGTGACTTCGTCTCGTTCTGGAACGTTGGCGAGCGCGGCGTGAAAATGACGGTCCTGTTGGCCAACAGAGGTTCTCGTCGTTAGGCCAAGTACCAGGTACCAGAAGTCTGGATATGTGCTTCCACTGTAGGTGAGAGACGAAGTACGTAGGTAGATAGACCCATCATTGCTGTCTGCTCGAGTATGTCTGAGACTCGCTAGGTTCGTCTGGCCAGCGTAACGAAACAGCACTCGCCACTTGCTCCAGCAAGGCGGAGGGGCAAAAGCCGTCGAGAAATTTGGACGCTTGTGGTCTAGTGATGGAGTGGTTCAGACCTGAGGGTGGCGCTTCCGTCAGCAACGTCGGTCTCGGCTTAGAACTTTGAAGACATTGCAAGGCCGTGCCAACCTTGTTCTTATCCTGCTCTAGTCGTTGTCCCTGTCACTTGTTGTTTCTTAACTTCCTGGCTGTTTGCTTGCTTTCTCAAAGCGGGAGTCGTCACGAGCGTGTGCGCCTCGTGAGTCGGTCGTTTTCTCGAACGGAACGCTCGTCAAGGCAGATACCTGACTCGGAAACTGAAAACGTCAGAAAATCTCAGACAGAAGAGGTGGGTGGCATTATCCACCGGCGTCGAGCATCCCAATGCGGAGAAAACCGGTGGTCAGTGACGAGACGATGAGTTGGCATGGCATATGGCAGAAGTTGCAGCTTCTGTCTGTCTGTCCAGAGACACTGGCGCACAAGGGATCACGTAAGCATGTGCCCAACATCTTGCACTGGCAGAAGTGTTGCTCCACAGTGGAGCGTCACCTTAAATTGACGCGCCGGGCAGTGGACTCAATGTCACTTTTGCGGAACCCAACCACTGTATTGACGCAGCGTTTGTCCTTGATTCTCCCGAGAATGGGGGTGACGGGAAGCAGTCATATTGCATTTTTCTTCCCCGTCCTTCTCTTTACTAATTCACCTTCTACATGAAGTCATTCTGGCAGGTCCCTCCCTCGGCAAAGGGGTTTGGTCACCAGCCACTGTCACACAGCCACACTTCACAGCCACATGCATTTTCTGATGTTCCCATGTTCGGCTGGCAGGTGCCAGGCACCTGGAATCTAGGTTCAGTACCATCTTCAGCAATGTTCCAGGTTCGCTCCAACTCTAAGCAAATAACCATAGCGGAAGTTTGACACCTCTCGCCGAGGTTCGTAATCGTTCTCAACGCTGATCAACAGCGAGACCCAACAGCCGCGACCCCCACGGGTCCTTTTCTCCATCTGGCGACGATGACCACAACTCCCGACATCAACACAAACGAACATGCGAACGACCAAAGAAGCATCCACATCCCGCGAGCACCCATTTTGGTCGATCACCTTGATCGTTTCGTTAGCATCAAGGACATGATAGCCGTCAGCAGCGGCGCACAGGCTGCTTAGCTTGCCTGGCACCTCTGCGCTGTCGCTATCTGTTCCTCATCAATTAGAACTACATCATTCGAACATCTGTTTCTTCTTCGGTGCTTGCGAGAGCCATTGAACACCCAGACCGGCGTTGATCCCAATGCCCCGACACGGTAACCTTCAAGGTATCCTCCTCTTCTTCGCCCAAGATGTGAATAGTGCTCAGGCTGATCATCTCTCGTTGTGCTCCAGTGGTCGAAGCTGCGCAGCGCACCATAGTGCTACATCCCTCAGCTCCGCCACCGCAACCGTTGAGCACTTCAAGCACTTCGAGGGTCATTTGAGAAACGAAGTCGGACAAGAAGATGCTGAACCATAAGGCGACTGGATTCAGATCAGGACGATGGCTGTCGACCACCATCTACTGGGCAGGGTCGACATCCACGATGATAACTTCGTGCGGTTGAAGGTGTCGGCAAACCTCGTTTTCCAAGGCCATGACAGCCTTGTGCCACTACATTCCCTGATGCTCTCCACCACCACCCAAATATACCGTCGCTGCTGTCTCTGCTGCCTCGGGTCACTCACTTGTCGCTTCGACCAGGTCAGTTCGTCATACCATCACCACAGTCCTTTGACTCGCCATTGGAGAGGGTGGCCACTGGTTTAGGCCTATTAACTAACACTGGCAAGCTCCTTTAGGTGACAGGCATGTCTTCAATCATGCATGTCAAATAATGGCACCGAGGACCCAACTTTCACTCCCTCCCAAAGATCCGACGTCGAGTCGGCAATGCTGTCAAGTACGGTCGATACCTCCTCCTTGGGAACCAAGAGCGATAGCCGTGGTAAAGACGATGATACAAACTGCTTGGTGCAAACGCGGGTGATGTGGTGGGACGGGATGTCCTCTTGACATTTGAGTCCAACACACGCAACAGCTGGGTCAGCTAGCATTCTACCAGGCATTAAACCACTAGAGGCCACGTCGTACGGCGAGATCACCCGACAAACCCCGTCAGTGCTCTCCATACAGGATGGGGAGGTGATTTAGGTGGATACACGTGCATCGGATATCCCACGGACTCCATGATCCATCGACAACTGAACACAGTCATCGGAAGCAGTAGCACTCAACGCCAAGCACAGCATCCTTGGCTTTGAGCCTAGGAGGAAATCCATCGCCACGAACCTGGCACCATACTCAACACAGCCATCATCGACTGGCTCCTGTGCTTTTCGCCTCACCTAGCCACGCCAAAGGGGTCTGCTAGCTCTCTTCGACCCATCCAACCGCCACGGCGCTCAATCAGCGCTTCATATCTCACAGAAGTCTTGCTGTCAGTGGACATACGGACATCCGATGTTCCATGGACTCTACCAACAACTGAACACAGTCAACAGACGCTGGAATCGCCAATACCAAGAACATCCAGTCCTAATCTGACCCTCACGTCCACGCCGCCGTGCTGGCATCCCCGTGCTGAGGACATCCATCGCCTCAACCTATCCAAACGCTCAACAACGCCATCAGCAACTCCCTCGTCGAGCTCCTCATCTCGCCCACCCACACCGAGAGCTTCTGCTAGCTCTCTCCGACACATCCAACCGTCACGTTGCTCCATAACCCATGAATCCTTTCTGTCGGTCGGCCGGTATGGTCATGTGTGCGACGCCGGCGCTGGACGCCCGTATCATCAATAATCGGCGTCAAGCGCATGCGAGAAGAATGGGAAAGGGGATGCAGAGGCATCTGTGATGCCTCGTGGAGTCTCTGTGAGCTCACGGCTCCGGATATCCCTCGGCTGTGGCGGTTCGTGTTGTAGAGTCATGCAACAGCAGATTCATCGACCACAACCAGTCAATGTCATCGACATTGCCATTGGCGAGGTTATGTCCTGGGCAATGAGACTGTCCCGAGCTGTTAAATTCATTTCTTTCCACCGGCCAATATGGTACGACAGACGCAGGACGGAATCCTGAGCCAGAACTGTTTCAGTTCAAAAATGCACATACACTCACCACTCGTTGCTCTACAGCACGACAAAACCTGCATAACCAGAGACCGGCAACAGGCCCTCAAACTGGAAGAACAAGATGCACAATTCAGAGGGGAAATGTCGCATCGCGCGGCTCCTGGCGACCCAGACAGCCAGGTGACCAGGTCGGGTACCACCAGGCGCCCAATCCAGGTCCGGATCCTGCGACAATTGCTACTCCACTGCCTGTGATGGTCCAACGTCAGCCCACAGCTTTAGCATCACTTCGGGCACTGGTCAAGCACAAGCCTCGGCTCATTTCGCAGCCACAGCTCATGCTCCAACCACACCTCACCTTGCAGGTCCGATCGCAAGAATATCTGCGATAACTACCCACAATTGACAAACACTCAGGTCAGTAAGACCGAAGTGCATTCCAGTTCAGAAGCTGGAGGAGCACAATCATGATAACGTTCAATGCACACAAACGCTAGAGTCATAAACAAGAGCCCAAGTGGCCAATACCCTTTCCGGAAACGCCGATGCAAATCCACAGTTGAGAACATATGCCTGGATCATTATGCACTCTTCATGGTGTCCGCACGTGGAATGTCTAGAGGCTGTCCATTGGTCTTCCATGTCTCTCAGGAACACTGTTGAGTCCATCTTGCGCATATCCATCACCTCTACATTTGATCGTGGGCTTGTCCACCCCCGTCTCTCCAAGTCACCACGAGACCAGCCTCCAGTCTACTGCTAGGGCAACACTACTTGGCTCCTAGGAGCGGATGCACTGCCTGCTTGCAGACCTCTTTGATGCCTTCAACTGCGGACAAGATATCCCCATGATGACTTGACCTTAGTGCCGTCTCATTGTCCTTCCTCATTACATCGGTGTGGATAACTACACGTTTCGGCTTGTGCATGTGTTATCTGGTGATGATGGACTCTCCTCTGCAACAGAGTGGCCTGCCAATCAAACAGAAGACGGTGCAAACTGCAGCACTTTGTTTCTAAGGCTGAGCGGCGGGTCAATATTACACAAGGTGTACAAAGGACCTGCCGGTTGCTGCACGACGGTATGGATCTTGTCTGGAAGTCCAGTCATGTCAAATCCTATCGAGCCGCGAGGCAGAGTTTGCCAGCCTCTTATTCGACACGCCGGCTGATTACCAAACCTCGAAGTCAGTCCTCTAAAGCGGTGGATCAGCTCACCGTGACTACTGAGGGTGGAAGTTGGAGAGGTTTGCAACTTGGGTCAATTGCAAAGCCCTCAGCCATGTAATGGCTGAAACCCATGCGAGTGATGTGCATCAGCATGATCATGGGCGTCGACTGTTTCCGTCATGCGCCGAATGAATCCCTGATCTGTCTCTTGAACGTTTAGTACGAAGCTGAGGTCATCGTCATCGTCATCAGTCTCAAGGCTCTGTTCTTTCTTTGCCTTTCTCACCAACACAGCTTCAAGTTGTCTTTCTCGACTTCCTTGCTACGTCTTCCACGACGGTCATTCCCGACCCTCTTCTTACCACGCCCCTTCACGCCGGTCTCTGCAGTCCACGTTTTCCCCTACTGTTCCTTTATCCCGTTTCTCGTAAAGTGGTTCCGTCTCAACTCTTCCTTGTTCTCAACTGCACCTCCTCATCAATATGTCTTGCGGTATACTTGATACATTGGGTACCTCTGATGGAGCTTTTCATGCTGAGGTAGTGAGGTGTCTGTCGTCTTTCCGTGGAAGCAGAACTCCAAACTACTCGTCGGAGCTGGAAATCCAGGAGTCGACGAGGCTTGCTGCTTACTCCAACGAGATGGTTCCCGTAGCAGGCCATTTCGAACAACATACCCTCTGGCGAGACAACGTCCCTACGTCACAAAGCACCGAGCTCAATTCCAGCTTCCACCTACATGCCGTTGAGCGCAAAGTTGCCGGCGGGCCCAGCCATTGCGCCGAGGGAGAAACACGCTCAATCCGATCAGCTTGGCTTGCGCCCACGTCACTCATGCTGCACCAAGGGGAGCGAGCCATGATGCATGGAGTCCAGCCCTTCTCACTAACCGGCCTCGGATTAGACCGGTCGCAAGGCCGAGCGTTCAAACCGAGAGAGATATGGACGCAGAAAGACAGTCACCCGAGAACTGGGTCTAACTCCGCGTTACTTGGTGCTGGAGTCTTAAGCAGACCTCCACGAGTCCTTTACTGTCACAGCATCAGCCGAAAGCATCCAAACCTGCATCGTCACCTCAATACACTACTTAAAGCGAAAAGGCAATTCATCACAAGGGTCATCGACACTTCTCCGGCCAGGTATTCGGACCTGGAGTCACATCTTGCCGCCAATTCCGGAGACTGCTGTCCCTCATTTCATGCCCGAGTCGGTCTAGAGTCACCAGTGCCCTCAGAACTCTGTTGATGTATCGTTTCTGAGGCCACGGATCAAAATCGGGGAGCGTGTACGTCCAAGAATTCGGGAGCGGCGCAACAGAAGGAGACATCACGCGAGAAACCGCGGCACCGGCCAACACCTTTGGCTGCACCGACTCACACAAGTATGGGATACAAGCTTTGAGCCAACATAACCATGACGTCATCGTCGAATCGCGCAAGAGGGAAGTTTGGCACGATAAATCCTCAGAAGTATCCTCACACTTCTCCAAAGCAGCCGCAAGTCAAACAGCTCAGTCAGATGCTATCCCTCTCTCACACACGTCTGCGAGAGTCACATCTCTTCTTCCATTCCCTCGGCCGCTCTAGTGCCGCCCTCTCGGGCAATGGCAATCGCCTCTACACCTACTACAACCATGACACTATTTACGTGTAGAGCACCGCCCACTCCGCCTTCGACAAAACTCCAGCGCTCCTCTGGCCCGGCCGCGTCAAGCCATCGGTGTCATCCTCCTTGACTGGCTGGCTGGCGGGGGTTATCTTATGTGTGAACCTGGCTCAGACAAGCCATACCTCACACTTTTGCATGCAGGGAAATGGGAAGACTGGTCACTAGTCTTACAAGGTCTCTGAGTCTCAAATACGTGGTCCTTTTCCCAATATTTCTCCTGGATATGCAGCCACAGAGGCAGAGACAGCCCCCGACCGCACCTCGCCCCATTGACTCTCGAACCTCACATCGTTCCAAACCCCAACCCTCCACGTCATGACCGCCGTACACTTGGCCCACAACGGCAAGCATGACATGATTGCCGTCATCAGCCGAAATTCGTTCAGCGGAGGGTTGTTTCTGTTCATTTGTTTACCCCATTGCTATTCGACATCGGAATGCGATCGCACAAGACTAGATTACCCAACATCCCATTCAACAGTCGCCACCTCTTTTATGGAAGCCGCTCTCTATCTAGGGACCAACAGCAGCTACTGGCCTTGAGAGAGAAGACGACCGTCAATGTGGAAGACGAGCGGAATACTGTTGCAATGAGCGCATTTAAGCGCACAGCGACAACGCAGAATGGGGTTGCCATGGACGTGGCTTCATGTCAATGCCAATGGCCAGGTCCGCAAAGCCTAATACGTGGCCTCGGAGGAGGAGAGATATGAAGGATGCCGTGACACAGCACGTCAGCGGGGGGACAAAGCGATACAGTATCGCGGATTCCCTTCGGCCTAATGATCCAGGGCAGCACCACCGTACGATCTACGGTGGTTGGAAATGTCCGCTGCATCACAGACCTTACTCCGACACTCTGGCAGGACAGCGCCTGAACGCAGCCACAGGCGTGGAGCAAGGCAGGCTGCCGTGATGATGGCTGTTGGTAACGAACAGTCCAATCCGTTGAACCGCTCGTTTCTATTTGACCCCATCTATCGAACACTGCTGCACCTCGCCGACACCATCGGCAAGACCTTTACCTTGACGTCTGAGTGAATGACCTTTACGGCCTGTGGAAGTCCATCTTCGGAGATCTACAACTTGGAGTTTAACTTCGTCACACTGACACATCGGGCCAGAAGCAGTCAATTTGCCACTTTCGAGTGCATAGAGGGGCAGCGGCCCTATCCAAGAAGAGTCTCAGTCCGTGGTCACCAGAACTCCCATACGTGACGGCAGGTCTAGACCACCACCACTAATCAAGGTTCAATACTAGGTAGTCCACATGTATTTCAGATGATTACGATAGCCTTGATTGAATTGCCTAGAGAGTCGAGTAGTATATAATGCTTGACATTGCCTCGACGTAGATCTGTAATCTGCGAAGAGTGTGCTCGAGAAGAGTGCGTCATCTTGGTGCTCAGAGAAAGAATCTTGGACGAGTATGTACCTTGAGCATCTCTACCGATAACCTGAGCTTTATGACGAAACATCATACATGCATGGTCTCCTGATTCTGCCAGTGTCTCGTCGATCCGATCTTGTCCTCTCTCAAAGTGGCGATTTGACAATGTCCCGTTGAGTCATGCCCAAGTGACATGTACTTACTCCTGACCATTGTTCAAGCTCACTTCCCCTGGCCATTGTGAAGCCATTGTATCTTTCGTATGTTATAGTAAGGCAACCAGTATGAAGACTGTCTTGGCTCTCATTGTGGTATGTGCGGAGATCAGTACGCACCTTTCCACTAACCCTGACATGGTATGTGCTGAGTTTAGCACAAACCCTTCCACTAACCCTGATAAAGTGTGTGCGGAGTTCAGTACATATGATTCCACTAACCCTGATATTGATGTGCGGCAGTGGTCAGCAACTCGTTCACCTATGCCTTGTCCAGAAAGTGGACTTCGAGGTGCCTCGTATCAACTGACACATAGGATATCGTCTAACATCGGCAGCAGGCTACTGCAATCCATCCGCAGGTACGTTGAATTAGGGACTGTGCATCAACAACTATCATTGATGCCGGGGGCATAGGCGATAACTTAGACTCAAAGCATGGACGTTGTTATTCTCTCACTCAGCGTCCATTATGGGGAGCCAGCTCCATCAGAATAGTTCAAGTTGAACGAAAGCCGAGGACCGGGGGAGACTTTTGGGCAATTGGTCAGTCATGCTGATTCTGTTCACTAATTCCTCCCCTTCACTGCAACGGGCATAGCTGGCCCTTGTTGTATTGGAAGATGCGTAAATAAGCAAAGACGTTGGATGTCCATCTTGGTTAGAAAACCGAAACCATGCTATGTAGACACCTGGACGTTAGCCCCGTGCGGAGAGACCTGAGATGTTCATTGTAGCAAATTGCACAATGCCCACACAGGTGAGCGGTGATGGATTCAGGCGATACGATATGTTCCAAACTCTGCTGTTGGTAGACGGTGCTTGAGAGACAAGATGGCCTAGATTATTGGTTCACTGTGAGGCACCGTCCCACGAGAAAGATGAGATGCCGGCCGTTTGTTCCGTCACCAGCTCAATGACTGTCCGTCTCTCTACCACAATACCTGGCGGTACCGACTCAAGAGGGCGCAATATGGCTTCATTAGGACGTCGTCCATTCTGCGAATGCACTTTGATGAGAACCAGCCGTTCGGAACGATGTTGAGGAAAAAGACAGCGCTTCCATTACAGTCATAATATGTCCGGTATTAACATGCGTAACCAACCCATTAGGCACGCATCACCGCGCGGATTGCTCAGCCAACCTTGCCATCAGCATATCCTCCCACCACGACCCGAGCTCCGTGGCCGCCCACGTCGCCAGCCTGCGCAAACTGTGAAAGACAAAGTAACACCCTTGCAAGGTGTTCGTGCTACCAAGGCTTATATCCTGCCAGATCAGCTACCAAGCGGAGTTGTGTTAGCCTGTGAGAATCATCTAGGTGAATCAGGGGCGACCTACAGTATGCGTCTCCGTTCTCTGAGCAAAAGAGACACTCCAACGATCACCAAACACAAAGACAAGAGGTAGAACAGGAAGAGACCTTGGCGCACCATCACGCACGACTGTCACGGCTGCCTGACCGACCGGATTTCCGACAGGGACATCTGACATCGCCCTCTTGGCCGCCGGGCGAGCGACATGCTCCAGATGGCGGAAGTGCGCTCTCGCCCAGTTGGCCAGCTGGGTGGGACCGTCCGCCTCCCGGGCGTTGGAGCTCTTAGTCTCAACGCTGATGAGCAGCGGCGTGCGCGACAAGTCGCTGAGGTCCACGTGGACGAGGGGGAGACGCGGGCCTAGGGTTTTACCCAAGTCGTCTAGCCTGGCCGACTCGAGGAAGACGCCGTAGTCGACCTTGGTGCCGCCGAGTGCTGGGTCGGGGTCTTGGAAGCCTAGGGTGATGCGAGAGGTTGTGCTAAGGAGCAGTGGTCAGTTTGTGTTGATGTCAGAGAGCCCCAGTTTACGGACTTGGTATGGACGTCGAGAGCGTAGGGAAAGAAGAGTAGGAGGACATACATGTTTCTGGGAGCTACATTGGATATGTCATCGAGTGCCTCGTACAGAAGCGGGCCGTGGACATTGTCATTCCACCCGGCTTCGTGTTCCCGACGCTCGGTGCATCGCAGGCTCCGCCGCCACAAGGAGCGGAGGCGGCCGTCCCGGTAAAGGTCGCGGAAGCGTGATTCGTCGGTGTCCTCGGCTGGTTGGTCGAACCATCGGTCGTCAGGCTGGTTGAGAAACTCGTTCTCTGAACACATTCGGCCCTGGATTTGTGATGGTTAGCATGTGAAACTCCAGTCATGCTCGACTGCTCCAACTTGGCCTTTTGTCTGGACTTACGTGGAAAGACTCCGGTATGACAGCTTTTCTCCCCGCACCAAGAGCAGTAAGCTCAGCCATGAGCTCTCTGACGGCGGGCGGTAGGCCGGCCGGCGTTATGCTGGGTTTTGAAAGCAGTATCCTCTTCACCGGGAAGTCGATGGCTTGTCGCAGGTGTAGTTCCTTCTTGGTCGGACTGCTCCGGCCGGAGGTCCTTCCGCTCGAGCGGGATGCGGAGGATGTCGATGCAGATTGGCTGTATACGTAGCGCGGCGCTTCTGTCAAGAAGAAACAGTTAGTGGAAGATAGGCACTTGGTCGACAGCAAGGAAAGGCATACCAAGCTGTTGTGATTGAAGACCTAGGCTTGGGCGCGGCGTGTCGTCGACGTCGTCGCCATCCTGAGACAGCTGCCGCTTCTTTGTGGGGGTTGAGAAGACCTCTTCGGCAAGGACTGGACCCTCGATGAAGATGTCGTCGTCCATGATGAGAGGCACAAGAGGGTGCTGGGCGATGCAGTCGTCAAGCCATGAGTGGATGTCGGTGACGGCAGCCGAGTAGTCGTAATAGTGAGGTTGGGCGTACATGAAGGAGACAGACTATCAACGTGCGGCGCGATGGCCGTAAACCGAGGGAGTTTTGTTGGTTGATGGTCCGGACACGAAAGTGCAATTGAATGCAGAAAGTCGCGAAATGCGGTTTGTTTGGAAAATTCAGGGGCTGAAAACAAACGGGTGCCTGGGCAACGCTAAGCGAGATATCGTCATTGGCTCGCTTAGCGTAGCGCCAAACTCTTGCTCCACGCCCCAAATCAGCTCCACCGTTATGCACTTAAGAATGTTTGCCCGCCCAAACAAGTCATCATTCGCAAGTGTTTCCAACCACAAGCTATGATTACATGTCTTGTCAAAAAGTCTTGATGGCCTCTTCTTTCGAGGTTGCATCCAACCTGGAAGCGAATTGATGGCATTTACATTCGGGTTGTGACGCACGGACCCTGCAGTGTCCCCACAGTGACTCCACTCAAATCTATCATTCGCCCAAAAGCTGCCAGCTGGCACAGCAACGCATAACACTGACCTCCAGTATTGATAACGAGGCAACCAGCATTCTGCGCGACCACTACTCGGCAAGCAAACACATCTTCACATAACACATGCCCTTGATACCTTAAGGAGTTATGTCATTCCAGTCATGCCACTAAAACTAAATCACGATCACGTTTTGTGATGATTACCTTGTCGCGTGCAGCTCTACACGAGGATCATGGTCGCGCTAACACATCTCAGTGATGGCTGATCATTTCCAGCCACACCAGCGCTGCATTGAAGCGCCACATTCTAGTCTTGCGCCACATTGGAGTTGGGCGCGATGTTAGAGTGGAGCACAAGTTTGAAAGTGGTGGCGCGACATCAGTTTTTTGGCAGACGACCAACAAGCCATAGTCGTGCACCGTAGTGCAACTAATAGAACGATGCACCTTTGCAGCTTTGCAGACATGAATCCACATCATGTAGCGATTAATTGATGTAGCGACCAATTGATGCACTTTTACGCCGCTGAGGGATGCAGCGTTGCGCAGTGACGCGGAATTTTGCAGCCATGCAGCTCGAGAGCTGTGGTGCTTTGGCTGCAGCGGGGTTTGGCTGCCGCGGGGTTTGACTGCCGCGGAGTTTGGCTGCTGCGGGGTTTGACTGCCGCGGGGTTGGACTGCCGCGGGGTTTGACCGCCGCGGGGTTCGACTCCCGCGGGGGTTGGTGTGGGTGCCGCGGGGCTTGTAGCAGCAGGGCAGATCCACAGCGATGACGTAATACACACGCTTGACGAATTAAACCACGTGATTGAGATCGTATATGTCTACACTTACGTTTCTCATGACGCATTCAACCACGTTATGGAAATCGTGCGGTATGGGAGTCGCCGGAAACTAAAGAGCCAGTGCCATTTCGTTTCACCATCCCGTCAAGCCATCGTGTGGTATCCGCCTGGAGGCCTGCCGGACCCGGAATTTGTCCCTGCATTGGCCCACGACTTCCTAAAGATTAAACTGAACCACATGGAGAAGTCGACAGCGACAACGGGAGTCCAGACACCACCAGCAGATTCACCATCCGTCGCGGACGACTCGGACATGGTCGAAGATCACGGTCAATTCACAGTGCTGACACGACCGCGGCATCTCTTGAATCCCACTCATGGGGCATCGAAGAGGGCCCGCCGAGCAGTCTTCTCTCAGGCCAAAATCACCGAACTCCGTGACAGCGGGATGACCAGAGAGGAGGTTGTAAAACGGATGAACAGGACTGCCGAGGATGGCAGATTTGCAATCGCCGAGCGGAGAAAGAGGATGGACGGCAGGACAATGAACCGCAACAAGGATAAGGCAGAACTGTGCGAGTAAGGTGGTCAACAAACGAAGGGGCGAAGGGGCAACACCCGCGAAACTTGTCGAAAAGGCACTGAGCTGCCGCAGGCAAGGAACTGGCGTGTCACAAGGTGTCAAACTGCAGAGACACAATGTGTGATGGCCGTCCATTCCCTTCTTTCATTTTTGTCCACCATTTTCTCCTACTTGGACTGCTGACATTCCCCTTGATGGGATCGGAGATCCTTAACCCAAGGTGCCCAATTGGTAAGCCTTGCTCGACGAAAGTCTGATTCGCCAGCGGATGCTAATGGTTCTTTTGTGTCCTAGTTCTACAGTACGCGACATCCTCCCTGTCCATCCGTCCCCCAACAGCGCTGTGCCAGTCTCCAAGCGATCCGCGCGTTCCGGTCGACACCAGCAACTCCACGAAACTCCCCGTCGTCCTGGCTCATCCGAGGATGTTACCGACCTGCCTTCTCAGACCGACGCGCTGGCACACGGATGATGAGCCCCCCCGGGTTATGCAGACGCTTGACACGAGCGATTCGAAGCCGAGTTGAATGCGAACGATCGACAATCGCACATGGCCTCAAGGCAGCGACCGCGATGCTTCTGAGCTACATGTATGGCGAAGGCGCGACTGATGCACCATGTCTCGGGCAGTGAGGTTTTCGGCTACAGCTGTGTTGCTCGGTACGGATAATCGTGCATCTGTTCACTCTAGCCACACTTGCCCTCGGTTCTCCAAGTCCACAGCTGATGGCGCACGGGGATGCTCGTTTGACGCCTCGAATCTTTAGGACTTCTGGGGCCCTTCATTCTCCTGGAAGCATACCGCCGACGCATATTTGGCGAGTGCCGATCTGATGGCAACGTATAAAAGAGGACGGGTTCAGAACGTCGTGGCAGCGCCGCAGCGACGGCCTCGCCAACGCCAAGAACAGGCCACTCATCAACCCAAGGCATGTGTTGCGCCCTCTCAGGTCGCCTGAACTGCAGCTTGTCTGCAGTGATCTTTTGTTTGCACCGCTTGTAGGCCGCGAAGCAACGTCTTGATCATTGGCCAGTGATGCCATGATGTCCTTTCATACTTTGGCTGACGAGTGTCGCTGCTCCTCTACCTCCGCAAAACCTTCCTTCACCATTACATTGTGGCCTCCATTCATATCCCGCCAACCGAAGGGCACTCCGTGCAGATTTAGTGATGATGAAAGGGATATCCGGTAGAGGTGATGGCATCATCGACATATCTGGGTTGAGGCTAAATTGTCGATGGTTGTTAGAAAGTGTGTTTGCGGGATACATCGGTCTCTCAAGGAGCATCATGCATCATGTTCGCCATCTCAAGTGATCTGGTATATGGATATCTCGCAGCTTCACCAAACTCTTCACCATTAACACATTTTACCGTAGCGCACAGGAGTACACAGGCACATGTACTGCATTGCCGACAGAGCACCCCTTCTTACTACCATCCAAAAATCTCATTTGTCATTCAGGGTCCCAATGCAGACCTTCGACAGGGAAAGTCCCAGCGGCTGGTCTCTCTTTGTCCTCCCGAAGTCTTGACACAGTACTATCAATACATCGTTGTAACCATCTCTATTGGATCCGTCTGACCATGGATGGGGCGTGGAGTCATGATTCGGCGTCAGCAGGAGCTGAAAGCAGCGGATTCGTCGTCGGGGTTCAGTTATATCAATATGTCTGCCATCATTTCCAGATGGCTCGTGGTTGTGTCTTGTCTCGCCTTCACAGCTAGTTACCCTCCCACTGTGTGTTGATGCATTGGCCTCAAGCTTGTCTCAGGTTTTCCATGCTACCATCGCCGGTACTCTAATTTATGTTCACTCTTCATTGCACTTGCATTTTCATGTCCTGTGGTTATCGGTTGCGGATAGACTCGGAGTTAGTTGGCAGCGTCGCCCTTCAGATGTTCCAGTTCCCTTCTCACGCCACCTCAGTCGTCGGACCAGACGCCCACATATTGGCCAACGTCCTTTATGACTCGCTCGGACCTATTAGGGCCAACAAACTGCTCCCCATTTCTTGGAGAAGGCCCCAGGAGAGATATGCTATTTGCAGTCGTACGAGCCGACCTGCTTCCGCGACGCTCAGCATTATGTTGCTGTATTTGTCGTCATACGTGTCAACGGTGTCATACAAGTCGCAACGGAGCCATGCAAGACTTCCTATTCAACCGACATTACAACCTCTTTCCTCTTTCTCTGCGAAATTTTGTTCACAATACGAGCTCTCAAGATCTCTCACGCGACCCCGCCCGGCGTCGACTTCGATGCACCGCATCTCAACGACAACAATGCCCATTCAGCACGTCGTGGCACGAGGATTAGACAACGCCTCGGATGAACTTGATTTCACCCGGAGGGATGTACCGCTTGACGCATTTGATACCCTATACCGATTCAATTCTCCAGTCGTGGAGAAGCCTCTTGGCGAATTCAGGGTTCGGCTCCGTGGTTTAACGGCTGTTGTAAACCCAAGGGGATACTCGCTCTACCTGGAAAGCGACACTCAGTCTGCTCTTCGTTTACAAATTCGCGTGTGTCTCATACTAGGGCTCAGCATTAAAAAGCTTCAGGGTGGTAATCACTACAGCTTAGAGGAACCGTTCATTCGATTCAGTCGGCTGACTGCTTGGATCCTTCGAGCTTAGCATTGCTCAGTATGTCTAGGACGATAAGGTTCCCCCTCGCATTGCAGCAAAGAATGATAGATGCTGACTGGCGGCGCACAGAAGATATGCCTGTCGTACCTTCTCCCATGATTGTCAGTACATACAAGTCTCGACAAGCATATTGCGTACGTGTGTCGGCTCAATGCCAGGATCACTCGCTTGATCTGTTGGTTTTGCAACCACATGTCTCCTGGGAGACAATCCTTCCATGAAGTGCAAAAGGTACTGACCTGTGCGGTGTCTATTCGACACCGAACTCAGTTCCTACGGCATCTAGCATCCGCCACCTACCTCTACCCGTCCAATGACATCAAATCATGGCCAAAGTTCGTTACGAACGCAAGCAAAGATTGTCTTGACGCCTGGTCTCTCAGACGACACGACGAGCAAGCGGCCCCAATAAACATGGAGCAGAGGCACTCGACGAGTGAAACCTCGGTTGGATGCTCCATGCAGAACTGTATGACGAAGTTGAGGGATGCGGTGAAATTGATCGTTTCAGATTCGCCACCTGGTCGATCTCCAAACACGATTCTTTTACTGCTCGATAATTTCAGTGGCAGCCGAGACAACTTGGCCAACCAAACCTACGTTGGCCGCACTGACCAGTCACCAGGCAGTCGCCAGCCAACCACACATATATCAAAACCCCGGTACTATTTCCCAATCGCGGTTGAAATGGTCGAGTGGTTGCCGAGCGCCCTCCCAAGTTCAACAGAAATGGCAGTGCACCTTCTGAGGTCTGGAGTTCGGTTCCCGAAAGGGACACTGGGACTATGATAGATACGGTACACGGAACGCCACAAATCAAATACCGTCAGGCGAAAGCTGGGGGCGCAGTAGCTACACACGCGAATATGAAATATGTTGTAGGCTGGGCCATAAAAGAAACCCGTCCGTTTCTTTTTGCACCTTGAGTGACGCGTCGATCGTCACAACTGTCGCCGAGCGACCAGATCAAGAAGTCTGACGCACCAGGTGACGAGCGCATTTCATCAGCTTATGGGTGGACGTACACGCAAATCTAACTCATGGAACGTACTCTGCAGCTGCTGTGTAAGCCCACCGAATCCTGAGCCGATGGGAGTTCTCTCGCCCCCTTCCATGTTACATATCTCGTCTGCCAGGATTGGAGTATGCTCCATCGAAGGCAGGTTTGCGTTGGACAAATGCGTGCGCCGGAGTATGGAAGAGAGGTCGTGATGGCGATGGTCTTGCCGCTGGCGCCCATTTGCACTTGCTTGGTTGTGACAAGCATGTGGCCTACCAACAATCTCTGTTTTGTCGGTTTTGCTTCAAATGTCGTCTCCGAGAGAGGTCCTAATGCGAAAGCCCGTGCACTGACCCAGTTCTCTGCATGATACTCAATCTTTGAAGTTCTCAGTAGACAGTCCTGCTCTCGAGTGTATCTGCTAGCGAGCACAACTGCAGTATGCTTCCTGCACAATGAGATTCTTCTGACCATGACTTACTAGCTTGTCAATGGATCATAACTGTCGTGACTGTGGTTCACATTGCGTCTGCACCGGCACTTTGTTCTGCAGCGAGACGCGTGTGCTAAGACTCACATTACATAGTAGGCCACCCAATTAGCAATGAGTACCGCAATGTGTGGTCTGCAATGAATCAGCGAATAAGTTACACCATTTGTCCAGAGCCCACTTCGCCTTGTGGCGACTGTCAGCTCTGTTTCGTTATGGGTTAGCAAGCGAGTACTATCAAACACAGATAGCTATGCATGTGGTGCTATCTATGCAAAGACCATGACATTCCCACGGGAGCGGTGCCCAGTTCAGCCACCTTCGAGAGCAGTTTGGTTCTCCTCTATACATCGCACGTGGGACGGCTTTTGGCCTCTTTGTAACTGGAAGAATGTATCGTATCTGTAAAGCCGCTGAGCCGACCGTGCAGAAGTAGGAGAGTGAGCATCATAGTCAACCTTTGGGTACGGAGCATAACAAGTCAGCCCGGTCTCTCTCTGTTAAAGCAGAAGAGAGTGCCCCTCGACCATTTAAGTAGTACAGCCCGACACTAGCACACACCCATCCCCTAACCCTGATATGGTATGTGCTGACGTCCGCACACAGACTTCCCCTAACCCTGGGGCAGTACGTGCTAAGACCGAGACGCACCCTTCCCCTAACCCTTCTTCTGTAAGTACTGAGATTAGGGTGTACTCTTCCCATAACCCTGATGCCGTATTGTGCTGAGATTAGCACGTCCTGGGTTAGGGTTAGGTGTCAACGCACGCACAACGATTAGCTATGCAGCACGGCGTAGACTGTACTATGATATGAAGCCAGTGAGGGCACCAAGAGCTAGAGGCACTGCATTTTGCACTGGACATTGGGCACCTAGAATCAACAGATTATCACGGGACAGTCAGCCAGACTCCGTTTCCGGCTGCAGTGTCTAGCCGGTTACGATGGGAAAGCGTCCAGGATCTACAATGTCCAACGGTCCAAGTGTCCACATGAGGTTCCGGCAACTTGGTGTAGTCCCGACTTTCCCCTAAAGTCCCTGTGGTGGCGAATGCGAAGGCAGTAATGACAGATTGGGTGACAGTCCCACGGTACTGCTTCCAACTTAAGAACAGACTCCTGGAGGGACTTGTTGCGGGTTGGAAGGCCATGGACAAAAGATGCACAGCAGTAGCTGATCTATGAACATATATCATTGTCTATGTTCAAACTGCATAAGGAACCTAGGCACTGAGTCGAGTACTTCATAATGTCGACGGTAATCCTCATTCTTCCCTCTTTCTCATCATTCGATTTTTGTCTCCGCACGCCACACGAGGTCACTGAAAGGGCTTGAGGAAATATGGCTGCTGGGTCTTACAGACTGAGGTTCTCCTATCCTATATCTAGTCAACGTCCCGGATGGTAACCACGGGTACCTTTCCTTGAAGACACTAAGATTGACCGTCGGGACAAAGAGTCACATAACTCGACCGTCAGATACTTGAATTTGAGATTGGTAGGACCAGGCAACATCTTCTCTGTCACGTTGCTCATATTTCAGACCTTGGAGACACAGCCAGTCAGCAACGACTCGTGGTCGATTACTATGTTTGACTCTCATTTGGAGAATGGAATCTTTCAGTTCAGGTTGTTTCCGTACGTGGCCAATCCATACGAAGAACGTTTCTTGAGGCAGACCGGAAGACCTCCGCCAATATTGTATCAACGACGAAATTAGGACCTTCAACTACAGGATTTCCTCCAAATCCCTGAAGTACTGCCGTAGGAAGCTGGAGCAGAGAGAGTGCTGTCCACTGTGGAACCATGGTCTAACCTGTTGGGGCGTCATTCTGTCTCCTCGGTGCCAGGTAGAAACCTTATATAAGTGCCAGGGCGTGGTGGGTGGATGCTTGACCATGAGTGGTGACTGGAACTGGAACTGGAATGCCCATGATCAAGGAGTTGTTGTGGTCTAGGCCCCTGAAAGACTCACTCCTCTTGGTTCTCCTCGGATGGCTAGGAGTCCGGCGTTAGCTGCAAGTCACCTTCAGCTCCAGCACGTTATCAGAGATCGTATCTCCAACAGCCGCCACATCATGGGAAATGACGGCCTATTTCGTTTGTCAACATCGTGATGCAGGTTGATCACAGAGACATACCGTGCTGTCGGTAAGGATTGCGAACTGAACTCGCTAATGGCTTTCTGACCCTGGATGGACGTCCACTAGCGTCAGGTTTACCGGCGCTCCACTGGGGGGGAGCGCTGGTTCAGTCAGACTGCTTGACATCGGCTGTGGAGCAATGTTTAAGCCACGCTCCACTGCGAAGCTTCATCAATGTCACGCTCCACTGCGGAGCGTCATTGAAGTGACGCTCCACTGCGGAACGTCATTTAAGTGACACTCCACTGCGGAACGTCGTTTAAGTGACACTCCACTGCGGAACGTCGTTTAAGTGACACTCCACTGCGGAGCGCTAGTTGACGTTGGCTTCTGCTTCATCATGGTCACCACATAACTAACTTGCATCTCCTACCTTAGTGAGATAACGTTTTGGAAACATCCAACATACGAGCTATGCGTCAGGAGACACCAGTGCCCAAAGCTCTTTCGAGGAGTTTGGAATGTCTATTGGAGTGCACCCACCCGTACTCTGGTTGAGGTTGAGGCAGAGAACAGGCAAAAGTGTAGGGAAGGTGGCGAGTTGGGCTGTTGGAGAGTGAGGAACGTTCGTAGTTGAGGATGCCGAGAGGTGTGGCTGGCATTAGCAAGAGCATAATCCGTCCAACACTCGACTCATGGGAATGACGATGTTGCCTTGTTGCATTCGAAGGAGTCATGGAAGCCGATGGCGCCCCCCAAACTCGGTCTCGGTGAGGCAGACTTCAATAAGGTTCATCTCATGTTCGAACTGCCTGTCGAATGTTTCAGCCCGTGAGGCCTGGTTAACAGGTGCTACAGAGAAGGAGCAGACTGGGGTAACTATTACGGATACCCCGATACTTGAATGTACCCCCAGATCCATGCAGAGTTCCCAATCGACTTCCCAACCGACTTGCATCTAACCCGATGATCATGGTATATCAGAACCGAGTTGACCCCATTCGCGGTGATCAGTCACTGGTTTGCCAGCCTGCCCGGTACCACATCCACAACATGCTCTCCAGCACTGACGTCGTTCAAATGAAGTTGTCGGACCAATTAGCTCCTCTTCACTTTCCAAATTCAGCTGGTCCAATGATCCTGCGCCGCACACGGAGGACATTCCTCCCACTGGGACACATTGGAAATAAATGTCTGAAGTATGAAGTCTTGATAGTGCTGGGGTTTGACTGCTCTGTTATAGCCTGGAAGATACGACGTCAAAGGCAGTCAGCATCCGTAGCATAGGTATTGACCGCGATCTCATGTGCAAGCTCATATCACTGACAAGAGTCGGAGTAACTGAAAATTCACGAGCCTCTCGGCTATTGCCCTCTTCTTAGGTGTCGTAAAAGATATTGTCTCTGATGCATGGCGCTCGGCTTCCTGTCATCTGAGGCTCGGGCTGGCGGGGGTAGGTAGGAGCAGGGTGAACAGCTCCCAGGCAGCGTGGTGAACCAATGCCGTCTTGCGTCGCCTTACGGCGCCAGCTCTTAGCTAGACGCGGACCAGAATCTACAACCGGATTCAAGTTCGCCACGAGCGCCAACAACCAACCCATGTCCCTGTTAATCATACCGGATGTAGCCAGCCTTCCAGAGATGACGCCGTTATATACGGGCTTCACCGCCGCGATACCTGCTGTATCCGTCCCGAAGCGCCTTAGCCGCCCTTGGCTGCGAAAGAGACGTCGAATTCTGATTCTCTACGCATGAGAATCGAGAAGAGCTCAGGTGCCTCTCGAAGACGACCAGAAGCCGTTTGTGCCGTTGTTCCTCCCGGCAGGGGGCTATCCCTACGCCGGACGACCAATGCAGTGCTCTATATGGATACCGTGTAGATCCTTAACGGCTGTATTAAGTAACCCTTCGAGCCGCCGATGGACGGTCATCATGACGGATCGGACGAACCACCAGCCATCGGTAGGCCTTTTGGAAGTCAACAGATTGTTCTCAGTAGTATCGGCTCGTACGCCACATCTCAGCACATACCGAAGCAGGGCTAGGGGAAGCATGTGTACCGGTCTCAGTACACACCATATCAAGGATATTTGTTGATGTCTTTGACCTTGGTTCAGTGCTTCACGAAGGCACCTGGGGGTCACAAGGGGATCTGTGTAGGAGTAGCGGCGCAGGAGGAGGATGTTATGCGCCGCAAGGTGGGCTGATAAGTTGACATTGCACTGCACGCCGGGACCGGTCTTAGGGAATTCCAGTGGACCTTTGTACCGATCGCGCGGCTGGTTCAAGTCCAGCTTGGCAGGGGTTCCGAGGACGCAAAATGGCCGTGTTATCTGCTGCAACATCAACCACCTGCAACCCAAACGCACTGAGAGTGAATGTGGTTCCCTGTCTTCCCTGATCCCAGAAGTATACTCGTTTCGCGACGGCCGTATGTGACTGCCATATCGCCACACGTGTGGTAAACCAACATAACAACCGTCGCATCGAGACCCTCCAGTGTGAGCCCTATCAGGCCTTGGTAGACAACAGTCCACGACGTGCTTGAAAATATGTTCTGCTGAAAGCGGAACAAGTTGTCAAAGATGCTCTTCTCTCTGGCGTCGTTGGTACTCCGGTAGACCTCCCGCTCGTCTTATTGGGCGTGAGAGCGACGGCGACGACGACTTTGTGCGATCAGGGACCTGGCAAGTGTGATCAAGAAGTCCGGTCTTGTATGGTCTCCCACTGGCCACTATTCTGGAACTTTTGCCATGAGCCACTCCCCATGTGGTCGGCTTCTTCGGCATAGCAACACTCGAACAAGAGCTGTAGAACAAGTAGCCGAGGCCAGGGCAAGAACAAATGCACCATCGCGCTAGGATGGGATAGGCCCACGACAGGGAATGATAACAGAAAGGAGAAGAAATAGAGAGATCACTTCCAGTAGCTAGGAGGCCAGCTGGTAGAATCAAGGTGGAAGACGAAGGCTGAGAATCCAAAGCAGCATCTGCTACCATGTTGAGAGGGAGCAGAGTGGTCCATCGAGTGGCCAAATGCATCACACTTGGTCGCAGGTCAAAACCCATACATTAATGCTCGAAAAAGACCTGGACAGCATTCCATCACCTCGGGTGGGAGGCAGCTCTTGCCGATATGTTCTCGCCTAGATGCCCTTCTAAGAGTTCTGGCCGTCAAAATCCCCTCAACAATGTATCAAAACCGGTCCCAGCGCCATGCAGTTCCCCCTCTTTAGCATAGGCACAAGTTGGCCGTGCGAGAGTATGTCCGGTATTTCTACCCATAGATTGACGCCCGGGAACAGTCTATCACTTGATTGACCCTCCTTCGACTGCTCATGGAACCGTTGACAATCAAAGACGCCCGAGAGAGGTTCGACCAAATGAGCACCGGACTGACAGCAAGGGTCTGCTGGACACTTGTCGTACTATTGATGAGCCCGTGACTTTTGAGCGAGGGAATGGGCCTTAAGAGGATCGGGAGTTGAGGAACCCTCCGTCGGTATCGAAAGGGTCGGAGAGTGCATCGATTATGTCTGTATGGGCGGCAGGGATTGACCGTGGAGCGATGCCATTCTGTCTCAGCCCACCATTAGCAACTGACCACTGTTTCCTCGTAAGAAGGAGCCAGACCGAACGTTTGGTGTGACGGTTGAAAATGCAGGTTCTTGCATTCCCTCACCGATCCTCAACGCCGTACATGACGGTGCATTTTAGCAGGTTGTAACTGTCACGCCTTCCATACCAGAAACGATGGGCTTTGCGAGCGTGGACTCCTGGCAGCTGCATCATTGTCGCCGGGCTGAGCGACCACGTCATCTCCGTCATTTTCTTGAGTAATGCTTCCACGGTGCTCCTGAGGTCATTGTCCGAAGAGTCGGGATCGTCCTGGCACGCGACTCGAGCGAAGGGCTTGCTGTCAGTAATTTTCCATCCATGACTGATGATACCTTCTTGCGGTATCCAAGTTTGCGGCTGAAAATGGCGCGCACGATGTCAATCGAAACGACGAGTCTTGATCTGATGGAAATGGGTTGCGAGATATTCAATTGCAACTTGAGACGGAAGGAGTACCAAGATCCACCAGATCTGCCACCTGCCTAACGGGTAGACACACTAGACCCAATATGGTCAAACTCAATCCGTGTCCCAACTCCGCATCAGGCAGGCAGCCAATTACGTAATACGCAAGATGTGCATGGATATCGTCTGAATCTCTGAAGAGACATGAAGCTCAGTGGTTAAGCTGTCCCAGTGGAGGAGAACAAAACTTTGTCCTGGCGACCGATCGTACTTCCTAAACTTCTCAGCTTCTTCCTTTATATCGTCATTGGATAACTCTGAAAGATATTGCGGAACGCTTTTAACTGAAGCAGGGCATCAGCATGGCAGTCTACCAAGCCCGTGTCCCCGAAACGTCACACTGTAGTCGTTTAACTCGTTTAACTTCGATGCTGGTGCATCACTCTTTCACAGTGAAACCCAGCGCAGAACTGCCTTTTGCGCCCACCACTGCTTCACGCGGGGTGCCTTGCACAACTTGGCCTTCGGACCTGGGTATTAACTTTCCATCTGGGCCGTTGATGCTGGATATGCGGTGGCATTGCTCATGCTACTTATGATGCTGAGCAGTCCAAGGTTGAGGCAAACGCTGAAAGAGAAACGAGGGAGTGGCCATAACTGCAAAGTCTCCCTTCGGTGTCACCCTTCTGTGTCTCGTTGAATCCAGTCAAGCACGCCTGGAGAATAGGGACATTGGCAGATATAATAGACGGAGCCACAGGTAACCAGGGGGCCCTCACCGTTTTCACGGGCTGCAAGCTGCTTCCGAAGGGTTAGGTCAAGAACTCTTCACCTCCTGAGTCTAGATTCTCTTGACACTGTCCGGCAACCCCGGGTTCAATCATGCCGCTTGTGTATGTTTTGAGAGATTCAACACATCGTAGTAGGTGGTGACACTGTGTGTGCGGTATAGACCATAACAGACCTCGAGGTGTTCGCGGCTCGTACTAACAGAAGCACCCGTTCGCCGACTCGCACTTCGTCGAGCATCAACCCCACAGCCTTTCTGGCATGGCAGGCACGAAGGACCAACTAATGATCCACCATCAGGAGGTTGCATAGGACTACTGGTCGCAGACACCACGACGCACTCGGCTCTGGTTGAAACTCAGACCTGGGAGGCCCAACATCTGTGGTATGATGACCGTCCCGTGATCCCTCGCAACCCAACTTACCGAGGCAACCTGGGAAAAGTCGCCACAGGTTGGCAAAGTGCCCAAAAAAAGACTCCTACAGTCTATCCCCATATCTCCACTGGCGTACACGAAGTGGGCCCAAAGACTATGCTGAAGCATCATCGAGGGAGGGTAGAAAGCGAGCCTGGCGTAAAAGCGCCATCAAGAAACAGATAGTCGCGAGCGAGGATATGGATATGTTTCTCGAGAATCTTGATATCAACATCAACAATGCCTGTGCTGTGGAGGAGCATGTAGGACACGGGTGGAAATCACCGCAGCTGTCCGTGAAGTTGATAACAATCAACGCCCATGGCCACCGGGTCTCCAGCGTACAGACTGGCCTAAGGAGCATCAAAGAATGTGGATCGCTTGACCACCTGACTCGTCTCAGTGCCCTTGTGTGTTCTGCTCCAATGGCGGGAAGGAATGCAGGGAGAGGTACACAAAGCCCATACCGGTCCTGCGAGCTGTAATAAACGCAGCGAGGACAGCAAAACCAGCACCAAGTGCAGTACCAGCGGGCTTGAACAATGAGCGTGGCTGTGAGGGACTTGGTCACAATGGAAGATTTCACCACTGAAACCATGGTATGTCGCAACAAAGAGCTTCCTGTGCGCAAGTTCCCAAGACATGCAACACGCAGTCACTCTCCGTCTCGGCGTTGCAACCTGGTATGACGGGTGTGTCCTCTGCTGGGACAATGAGATGCAGCGGCGCAAGCAGGAAAGGGAGGGCCCCAAAGAGAGTGCAGGGAGATCATGCAGCAAAGGAATGGGCGACAACTAGCCAGCCTACCGCAGTGTCTCGTGGTCAATGACCTGGGTACTGTCCAGCATCCTTAGTCGAGCTGCGTGAGTATCTCCCTAGAGACGTTTAGGGTGGCCCATACAACCGAGCACAGACCAAGACACTCGTCTCTGGTGCTCTCAGAGCTGCTGAAAAGAATGAAATGGCGAAGTAGAAGAGAAACTCGCGGGCTGATACTCCGGCCGACAACCCATGCACAGAGAAGTCACTTAACAATCTCTGCTCGAAGAAGTCCCAGGTCCGTTCCTACATCCATCCCTCTTCACAGTGTTGAGTGTTCTGTCCGAGACTGTCGCCAGCAGCGAAATATGTGGCCAATCGGAAAGGGACCTGACCGACGAGTTCACACCACAACAGCAAACTGTCCAAATATTTTCACCTCTTTCCCGGGTCCACAACCACAATAACGAAAGGAAAGCATCAGCCAGTGAGTCGCCCACACCAACAGACACGGAGGCAGACGATACAGGCAACAACCACACGTCTGGCGAGGGTGCATCTCAATCATCCTGCCTCACCAGAAGCCCATGAGCTAGGCCGATACCAGCAAACTAATATCAGCACGTTCCCTCAGACGTTAAATGCAATCTAGGCCGAGGTAGAGTCGACAACGAGTGGAGACGAGACGCTCCTGTTCGCCAAGGCTTGAAGTAGTTGTGCGTCATCCTGTCCACCACAAGGGCCTCGAACCGTGTGCCATGGTCATGTCCAGAACAACCAACCTGCTTCGCCAGGCCCGGGCGGTGTTACTGTGGGCGAAACCAACACGTCAGTGTGGTGGATAGGTCTGGTGCAAACAGAAGTGACCCGACCATGCGACTGTCGGTCTTGAGTCGTATGGCGACGGATTCGAGTCGCTTATTGACGTCCGTGAGTACCTGGAGAGTCTTTGCGTGATGTTGATGGTGGACGCATGTCGTCCCTCGGTATGGAGGTGACCAAACCCGCTGATGTTGCGGGAGGACGTGTGTCGGTAGATGTTTCGCGTTGATATCGACGTCGTCGAGGCAATGCTTTCCTTGGTGAGTTTCGGGTTTGGCTCGGCCGTCTGATGTTGTCTGGAGGCTCGTGGCGTTTGCCCGTTGATCTTGTGTCTCTGGTGCCGCTAATGCTGATCATTATGCTCCGCGTTGCGTCGTCTGTCTGATCGAGCGGGAACGCTGATATTGCCCTGCATCCGAGTCTCGTGTGGAACCTTGGAACTGTGTAGTGAAGTTGCTTGTGATGGTGTGACACCAACCATGGATTAGCTTATACTTTTCATTGGATATCAAAGGAACCGTAGCGGGTTTTCTGATGTGCCCATCCACCAAGAAGACGGGCTCCTGCAGTCGTGACGGCTCCTGGCCTCTTGTCGGTTCACCGGCGGTCGAGGGGAAATGCATCGCATTAGAGTACTCTCCGACGTCCATTGATGCTGCCTGGTCATCACTCCAAGCTCTTGCTGGTGAAGAGAACGTGGCTCTGTCGACGTTCTCCTGGAGTGGAATTGCGCGACGCTTACCTGGATGCTGGTGCCTAGAAAATTTGGAGCCTAAGGCTGAACTGTGCCTGTAGGACGATACGTACCGCAGCGAAACAACTTGGGCACACATCACGTAAGCCAATAATCGTTGCCTTCAGACAGCCACAGTCACTTCCTCCAAGTCCTTCCGTCATCTGTCCGCCTCTGCACAGGACCTGTAACATTGTTGCCACCTCACCTTCATGTTTATCAATAGAAGATCCTGAGAACTTTCGAAGAAAGAGGACGAGACCACAGAAATATCCGCCGAACAGCCCAGCAGAGAATATCGCTCCAAAACCGATATCACGCCGCAAAAAGGAGACAAGCAACACAGCTTCACGAATACAGGGCACATACGTCCCAGCGAACATGGACCCTGCCCTTCTCATCTCCGCCCCTCGGGAAGTACTTGCCACTCGCCAGCGTTTTCCTTACGCCTCCTCTTCTCCTTCTTTGCCACGAACAGTGCCGGGATGAACAAGTATTTTCGACCGGACTTGGCATGAATAGCGAGGGACAGACGGTCTGTCCTGCTAGAGGTCCTCGTCCGCTTCCGTGATACTGACGGTGCCGAGTTTCTAGCACCACCGCTAGCGTGTCCTCGCCGTCGTCATCCTCGCTGCCTAGGCTGACCTTCTCCCCTGTAGTGAGATGCTCTTGCCCTTGGCGACCTCTGGCTAGTTGCCAATGCTGACTCGGCCAAAGGACGGGCCTGGACTGGGCGAGGTAAGGCACGGAGATTATTGTTGGGTACAACTTGAACGAGGACGAGCTTACGCTCTTATACACCAGCCGACCCGGGTCGATGCCAACCAGTCGGGCAGTTGCAGTGGTTCCGGAGGCGCGAATGGTGCTCGCTAGGTTATTTGACAAGAGTGAACAATGCTAAGAGATGAGCGTGATCCCAAGTAGACAGCATAGTCGTCGATATATGTATTAACTCTTCACTTCAGGAAAGGTTTCGTTCGACCGCAAGGACTTGCCGCAAACGGAATGGTGGCGCTGAACCGTAGAATGCAGTACCGGGTGCCATTCTGGAGGAAGCAGCTGAGCCTGAGGTCAGCGGAATGTCGTCCTGAGAGAGGATCGCCATGGCCAATCTGTGTACCTGTAAGCAGTGGTGGGGTTCAAGTCACAGTGTTTGGCGACTTGTCCGTGGAGCAGGTGCTGACCAGGGTGGAATCACAGAAGTATTGTTTTTCGGAACGACCAACTCTCCTCTTCATTGTCTGTGCCACCCTCTCCATTATCTTTGCCCTCCTCATCACTATATGTGCCGTCTTCCCTTCCAGGCTACTAGCTTACATCTCTTCCCCCTGTGCCGTCCTCTTCATTGTTTGTGCCATGTTCCCTTCCGGGTGACTCGCTTGCATCTCTTCCGGTTGTGCCGTCCTCGCCTTTCGGCTGCTCGCTTGCATCTCTTCCGGCTGTGTCGGAGAGGAGTCAGAATGGCCTTAGAGTTCATTAAGGTTTATCTTCCATTCGGCTCGCTTGTCAAAACAATGATCCGCGGGCAATGATGTCCAAATGAACAAGTCATGACAGGCTTGAGTATTTCTTCCTCTGTCTGAGCGGTGGGGATGGTCCATCGACCAATACCACTGTTTGGAGCGGCGACGGTTCGTTCAGCACTGCGTTGTGCTCGGAAAGACCTGGCACTCCGTGTTTCCCGCCCACGATCGCTAGAACAAGGCCATCGTTTCCTCCGCTTGTTGGCACTGAGCCTCTTGCGCACTTGTTCTGGTCTCGGACGGGAGATGGGACGGTATATTGGAAGGGCTGGCTTCGACCGTGTTTCGAAGGTTGGATGAGGTCGAGGAGCTTGTCAGTCGAAGATACATAGCTGGCATCCAGGGATATATCAGCCGAGCTCTCCACGTGCCAACGCGAATCAGAGAATGACATACCGAGTTTAAAAGACAATATTCAAACGTGTGGTTGGATGCTTGTTGTTGGGGACCTTCTTTGAAGACCGAGCATCGTCCCTGGAGAGACACATTCTCAATCAAGCCGTGTACGTCAGGTATCGTCGATTCCCTCTGGTGTGACTTGAGCACAGCCCCATAGAGTCAGGAGGAGCAGCTGAGTGCCTGTTCACAGTGGATCGTGTGCTGGGTAGCGTTGTAAAGGACTTGCTGGAGTGTCTGAACTCGAGGCTGATGGTGATGGTGCTGTCTGTTTGGGCATAATCACCCAGTAGCGTTGCCTTGGAAGCAGAGCGGTAATTGCCACCTTCCCACCTCCCCAGGTGACTGTGGGTCGGATGATACCACAAACCCCGCCCAAGCCAGCCCTCTTTCGGATTCTTCATGCTCGCGGGTCGATGTCTGTAGCCAGTATATTGAAGATTTCTCCCTGGTTGCGTGCTGTCGATAGGGTAGACCTTCCTGGCGGTGGTATCCGCGTGGCTGTGACGGAGGAAGACAGGATGTACCTGGGGACGGACCTAATGCTGCATCTGCTGCCCAGCTTGCCAAGATTCCCAAGAGGGAGTCGACTCCCGCTCGGTGAGTGGTGCATCCGCTTAGCCAAACAGACGCTTTGCAGTTGCAAGTTCCATCCATGTGTCAATTTGCCGCCCCGACGCCATATTCGACGTGAAGCTCCAACAGCAAGGAGCTGCAGCCAACTGTATCTCGGATATGCAGAAGTGCGTCGCAAGTGTCCCCCGGATGGTTCAAATCCCCGATCCAGGTCATGGTGCCTGTGTATCTCATTGACCAGCGTCAGAACGGTCTGGCCTCCTAGCAGTGACTCCAAATGGCATGGCCACAACTCCCGGAGAAACGTAACAGCAGCTGGTTTGCTCTGGTTGTTGCAGTGTGGTTGGAAGTTATGCATTCCAAACTGTGGAGTACTGACGTGGTAGCTTCAGACACGGAGGACCATCTTGACGACGGTCGCGCTGTGGTGATCGATAGCGTGGTTTGCTTGCATCGTTTGACGGTGATGCGGACCGGCTTCCGAACTACGAGTGCCGACGGAATACAGGAATCTGTACAGCACGACGCTCGACGTGGAACTTCCGGTGGAGTCCTCAATGAGAACTGAAACTTGTCTGAGTTCATCGTACTGCTGTGCGTCCAAGTTTGCGCCAACTATACGGGCTTGAGTGAACCTGGAGGATACCAAGGTCAGAATTGGCCCTTGACGACAGTTTCCATCCTTGAGATACGCGACTTACCAGAATGCTGGTCGCAACAGCAAACCTTGGCGTCCACTGCCACTTCACTGGCAATGCGCGGGACATACTATGCTGCTTTTCGTGCTTTTGGACGACGAGTTGTGGCTGGTTGTCATCTTGGCATCTCGCAGCGACGGCGCTGCTGCCGGTGGCTAGTGTAGGGATCGTGATTCTGGGACGTCGATCTCAATGTGTGGTTCTCCGTGAACTGACTTGTGGCCGCGGATTTGTACTGTCATCAAGTTCGTCGACCCAACTACAAAGGACTTGGGTCTTGTTCTCAGGAGGCCAAACCAGTCGCTGTCGGCAAATCTGTCGCTGTCCGGGGGGGGAATATGAAGGTTCTGTCATCGGTGAGCGTCTCGAGACGCCGCTGCATCTCCGAAGGCTTTGGCGGTTAGTATGTCGGGCGGGTAGGGTGGAGATTCGGTTAATTGCGGCGAGGAGGGATCAGCCTTGCTTGAGTTGGTTCCGAATCGGGACGAGGCTGACAAAAGGCCACAGTGGGGTGCCTCTCGAACCCCACCATACCCCTCTCCAGGCTCCAGGTAAGGTGTACTAAGTCCAAACTTTCATCCTCGTTTGACCTGCCAGCTTTCAACAACCAACCCATGACAGCAGCGCCATTTTCTCCCACAGCTGTTGCATTCCGTGCCATTCTCGAAGGAAACATCTCGTCCCCATCGTCACCATCAGCGTTCTGATACATTTCCGTCCTGCCGGTTACCTGCGTCGCATCCCTCAACCTGACTCAGACTCCATAAGACACGGACAATGGCAGCCGCGGATGGCGTTCCCTGGTTCTTTGCTGCAGACTTTGACCCCAAAAAAGCAACGATGCCTGAGCTTCGAAACATCCTTGTCACGTACAACATTCCATATTCGAATGTAGCAAAGAAAGCAGACTACGTCGCTCTTTTCCTGGAGCATGTTTGGTCTCAACGTGAGAAGGTCCTTGCCCAATGTGCGCAGGTCAAACGTTCTTCGAAGGGAATCGTCGATGCTGAAATCTGAGGTATATCGACTCCGTCCTCAAAAATGCCTGTCTCCCCGTGCTGACCACTGTGGCAGATTTCGGAAAGATGCTGCAGTTCAAGGTTCAGCAGCGCCGGGAGCAGCTAGCAAACCAGCAACAGAGTCAGCCACTAGCACCAACGACAGCATTCTCATCCGCGGCCGCTCGGACTAGCTGGAAGGACGAGATTTGCTCGAGCAGGCTGCGAACATCGTATCATTTTTGCTGCACCAGTTGGACCCCTTAGGTATGTACCACATTGCATCTCATTCCAAGCCAAGCCAATAACGTGGCTAACAGCTAGAGCGCAGACCTCGGAAAGAAAATGACGGATTTCGAAAAGGTGCTGCAGTGCAAGGTTCAGCAGCGCCGTCAGCAGCTGGAAGCCCAGCAACAGACACTCTTTACATGAGTTTTGTCCGACACAGCATACCTTCGTTCGAAACTCCGGTCTTTATCTCCGAGCCACCAGATACATCCTCAAGCCCTCCCAGAGTCGGCCAACTTCGAAGCAGAGTTTCCACCCCGGCCCTGCCTCATCCAAATGACAAGCGACAAGCAGTCCGCACAGTAACTGCTCTTGTTGCATATCTGCTATCCTGGTTCTGATCAACACGCGGCTCTGCAACGACCTGACCCGCTTTGGACCTCACTTCCTGTCGTCAGTGGAACATCGGTCGATGCTTGGGCTTGTGTTGTCTCTTCTCGTACCTTGACTTCTCGATTACCTTCCACACAAGCAGCTGTCGAAGCCAAGCTTCGATCTCGAGGAAGGAGGCTTCTAGGGGACATGGAGGAGTAGAGACTGGCATGAGTTTGTGCGTGTATTGTTATAGCAGTCCAAATGGCAGTAACCATGCATCTTGGTCCTGTGTAATTCACCGCCGTGACACATCAATAATTTCATCTGCTGCAATGTGGCACTGTCGGCGTCTGGATACTTTGTGATATTGCGTACAGCATGGTTGACATACGCGTTGACGATTATTATGGCGTGGTGACCACCACCCCTCGTCAAGTCCTGAGTGTCAAGCCCGGAAGGCATTCAAATGACTAGGCGTCGCTTGCGTGAATATCAAGAAAGGTGTCTGAGCAAGCTATTCTACTATGCCTGCTCATCTTCTCAAAAGGGCGCTGCAATCCTGCCAACGTGTGCTTGGAGGTTTTAGTTTCTCGCCCTCGGCATGTACGGGCTCAGAAATGAGAGATATCTAGGCGCTAGCAGCTTCGATCTGCAGCCAGTAATGACCTCCACGACAAATGACTGACGGAGGCCTAACAGTGGATGCAGAGTGCTGGGCATCACGGGCCAATGTGACACAGAAGGAACAAGGGAATCCCGTAAGACCCGCAAATACCGCCTGGTCCGAAAATCCCGAAGATCCCACAAACTCCGCAGGTAATCCGCAAGTTCCGCATCCCCCGCTCAAATTCCACATGTCTTGTCCCCAACAAGGTTGCACAGCTAGACCATTTAGGCAAAAGCATGGCGCGGGCGGCGCCTCTCCTAACCAGGCTAAAACGGTAGAGTCTAAGGTACCCTAACCGACGGCGGACCTAATCACGATAAAGTCCATCCCAAACATCTTATCTCGCATTTGATCATCCGATTGTCGTATTTAAGCCACATGATTCCGCTGGCCGCAGATACTTCTGCTAAGCTTCTCCGTACTTGTTCCGTCTATCGAAGCACTGTGGCCTATGTCTCTCAGATGCACAGCTCGTCGAACGCCAACGAAGCGAAGACGGTCAGGGTTCGGTCAGGGACTGTCGCGGCGTCAAGAACCCCAAAGTCTACGACCCAGGAACAAGCTTCGGATTGTGCCGCTCGAACCCCAAAGTCTAGGACCCAGGAACAAGTTTCGGGTTGTGCCGCTCTCCAAGAAAGCCAACTCGTGGGGCAAACGTACATCAGGGACCTGGAGGCCCTAGGCGAAGAGGGTATGCTTCGGCTCCTAAACACCCTCACCAGACCCTACAATGCTAACCTGCTATGCACAGATTAAACAGCCGACAACCCTGAACTATGCACAACATCGACTCCCCTGGAACGGTTACTCCACTGCACTCTGGGACTCTGCTCGCCGCCATGTGATATTTCCAATGCGCCGCTGCTGTTGGCATCGCGAGCGGCGAAGATCTGGATGCGTCGCTTTGCAGCATCCGGCCATGGGGTCTTTGAAGTGGTGCAACTCAAGCCCGATCCCACCAGATATCGACCCAAGCTCTGGCTGTTGGCCGACTCGTTTGCCAGGATCGGTGCTCTACCAAAGAGGTCAACTACGTTAAACTACTCCTGATGCCATCCGCGACGACCTGAGTTCAGTGAGGTTGGTGTGTCAAGGCAGCTCGACAACAGCAGTCGAAGACGATGCAGCGACTCCAACACGACATTGTCAGAGCCCGAGCGAGAGACGGCCGCTATCTAGGCACCATCGCCACATCGTCGTCTGCAGGAAACTATTGTGGAGCAGGTGGATGAGTATCGGCTATGCCTGAGGGCCCGCAGGACCATGGCCTTCAATACAGAGGGCCATGAGAGTTAATACGCTGCTAAGCTCGATACGCCACAGACACCTACGCTGTGTCATTACCCCGATCCGTGACTCACATGAGATACGGTGCAGATTCTCGCGAAAAGAAGCACCACGACCTGGGAGTTTCGAGTCAACGTAGGACGTGAGGCAACCCCTAAGCTGCCGCGGCCTAAGTCGAGTGGCCGCAGGATGGTTGGTGTGTGGAGGCGCTGTTTAATGGACTGTGAATGGGACTGTTGGAACTCGGATTTTGTTTGGTTGCTGGCGTCGCGATGGTGGGAATGGTGAGGTATTGCTGTCTGGTTCGGCAAAGCCCCATCTTTGAAGGTCGCCGATGCTCTAGTGCACCATCGGCCTCGGGTGATGTGATGGATATTGCAATGTCCAAGTTCTCAACGCTTGGATCTCCTTGTTTGCAAGATAAGTGGACGGTTGTTACTAGTCACAGACCGTCAGTCCCAAATTTGAAATTATGACAGTCCGTCGGGTACGAGTTGGATAATGGCGCAGCCCGTCAGTCACAGCTCGTCAATTTGAGGTGGTCTATTGGTCACCAGTTGGACCGTGTGCCATGGACGAGCACTTGGCCGTCGCGCTGGTTGATCTTGGTGAGCGCGACTTTAAGGGGGAAGTGTTGCGATTACTGATAGGATCTGGGTTGTCGGAACTGGTTGACGAGGGGAGGAATACTACTGCGGCACCAAAGACGCTGAAGTCAAGTCATCACCTGAGAAGCGGCGGCCTGCCTATAATATGCGCAGGTGATGTCTGGTGTCTGTTTCAGCACGGCAGACAAGCATTTCAGTGTCTCCGCTCCTACAAACGCGGCAAAGGTAACTTAGAGATGAACAAGTAGGCACACCTCCATCTGATGGCAAAGACTACCACGGTTGGATAGCCAAACGCTACCAGCTAGAAATACCTGACGACCTACGGATAGAATACCGGGTGGTTTCGAGAGGATAGTTGCAGTTCCAGTAGCAGCAATGTATGGTTCGGGACGATATTCGCATTGGCGAAGTTGACACTGTACGCTGTATCAAAAGTTCTGCCAAGGAATCCATCGGACGTCAGGCCTTCGAACCGGCGACGAACCAGTGAGCCTTTCTACCGGAATAGACGGCAGTGTTGGTGCATTTAATCACTGTGCGATGATACGAGTCACAGATGTGCAGGTCGGATTTGAGAACACGAAGACTTGGATAGAACTATCAGTAATTTCATCACAAAGCACCAAGTCAAGGCTAAGAATCTCATTCACATTTTAATCTTCCTCATCATATCACAAATCAACCCGACTCTGGCCCTGAATGTGTCTGTAGATGGAGTTAAATGGCCTTTGGCTCCTTGGGTGATGCTGATGCAGCGCGGCGGCCACGGACATCCCAGAGATGCGTCGCCAAGACACCCACCCTCCTTGCTCCTCCCCCTTCCCATGAGAATGCAGTGCTTTGTGAAAATCCCCCCGCGGCCGTCTCGAAAATGCAAAGACTCACCCTCCAAGGTCGACAAATCTCGGAGGTTGGCTGGACGTCGCTGAAGCCTCATGCGGCAGAAAATCTATGTCTTCATACGAATGCCTGCAAGAGGGAAGTCGTTATTCGCGACGAATTCCGGATTGTCACCTCCTTCAAAGCCATCTTTCTCGCCGAAACGAAAGGGAGGTACGATGGTGAGTTGGGTCCTGGTGTACAACCTGGCAACCTGGTGTTGCTGGTTCGCTGCTATCTCCAAGTTCAAAGCTAAGAGCTCGAGGCAGACCACCAAAGCCGTCATTCTCCAGCGCCAGTACCCACCCACGCATGTATGCTGTCATTCAAAAAGCCCGTCATCGAGAAAGTGAAGACATACCGCCATAAGCATCGGCATCGGCATCCGCCTGCCTGCAACGAGCCCGTTGTCGTTGTCCCCGTAGGGTCCGAATCATCTGTCTTTGCGCTGTGGCGAGGGTAGGGGCAGTTGCACTTCTCCGTTTGCTGAAGGTGAAGAGTGCTTCCAATTTAGGAATGTTCCCCATACCAACGAAGTAGTATGATGGTCAGACGTGTGCCTTTCTGCGTCCGCCACTACCGCCGGTCTGGAATCCTTCATTTGTCCGTAGGTGATCCTGTTCGTGTGTGATTGAGCGTGATCAGTGGAATAAAGCCGGGCAAAGATCACGCGAGGTCTTTCCTTTCCTCGGATGAGGTCGACGCCGAGTAGATCTTCATGTTCGCGAACGACCTCGACGTATCGATCTTGTCGAATGTCTGTTGCGTCAATATCCGATGGCTCGAGCAATTCCAATGGTGTCTGGAATGTCGGTCGCGCTGTAGGGGTTCGATTGCACTCTGCCTCGAACCACACTGCCAGGGTCTGCAGCTCTTGGACCACCGACGATTTCGAGACGTTGCACTTCTCTGCCTTCCGCTTCTTGTCCACACGGAGGAGTTGCAGCGTCTCCTCTGAGACTTCGGTACCTGGACATCCTGTAGACAGTCTGGTTGCCAAGCTTTTCACCGCTCTTCCGCGGAAGTTGAATGGGCTTGGACGTTGACAGAGGTCCTATATTGGCCTGCGCTAGGCTGTTTCCGTTTGTTGCCCAGGCAGTCCTGCATCCTTCTATTACTCATCGGAGTATGGTCTAGTCAACATGCTCTAGCCAACGCCCTGTTGGTGATCTTCGGCGACTGGCACTTCATGGTCTTGATCAAGCTAGCGGCATCGTTAGCCAGTCAGACTTGGTATGGTGGTAACCCCCAAGGGTGGTAAATGGGTAGACGACGTACCTAACAAGGAGTCATAAGCCGAGACAGCGATGAACGGCGTTGTGTCTCGTTACCCATTGCAGTTTCAGGAAAAAACAGCAACCACCGTGGCATACATCGGCAGACGTGGCTGTTTGTTGGTCACGGCCGGTGTGGCCACCACCCCTCGGCTAAGCAAACACATGTCGTCCAGATCAGTCAAGGTTCGTGCTAACTGATGCGCGGCCGGCTTGGTACTCGGACTTCGTGATGCCCGATGCGGCAAAATCATGGGAGTGAGGAAGACTCGAAGTCGCAGGATATGGTCCTTGCTCAAGGTGGGTGGTGCGGCGGTTTGGGAATGATGAATGATCAGATGCCGTTCAGTGTCAGGCTGCCCCAAGTGGTGGCGGGTGGCTGTATCCAAGCAAAACGTGCAGCAAGGGCAGCAATGTGCGCCAATTGACGAGGGAGTCGTCGAAAGCCGTCAATGCTGGAATGGCGCATGAGGATAATTCCTCGTCGTCGCGGGAAGCGTATTGTGGATCGAATACAGGATGCTGGCAATGCAGTCTTTGTGGTCCGTTGCCATAAGATGTAGATGGGCCGCGACGTTCCAGGTGGTCTTTGATTCGAAGAAGGAGACGGGTCTCCGGATCGAAACCACGGATTCCGACCAAGATGCTCTTGAGTGTCTGGATCGTCCTTTTCGGCTGATGCTGGTGACCAATTTAGCTTTGTTGAAGCTAATCTGCACCAGAGCAGGACACGCTCATCCGGATATCGTCTGCCGAATCGTCAATGGTCGTGATCGTAATCAGAATGCCGCAATCGAGAAGCTCAGCTGTTGAGAGACAGGACCATTGGTGCATCTGCATCTCGGATGAAGTCAACCAGAGGGTTCCGGCATGCCTGGTCGGGTATATGGTTTGGCTGAATGGCCTGGAACTTGGGCAATGAGGGCAAGATATTAGTTTTGACATGAGGATGGATTCAAGGACAAGGCTGACGGTGGGCAAACCGTGGGCAGCAGCTGGGTGTGTGGGTGGTACGGAGTGATTTGATTGGCTAGAAATTGCTGAATCCTCCTGAGCACTGATCTCGAAGTGCCCTATAAAAAGTCACTAACCTGCCTGCTGTAACCACACGTCAGAGTCGCTGAAATCCGGAGCGTCAACATTTACAGCGACCATACGACCAATGACGGGTAAGCCTATTTGTGGACGAAACTCCACATAGCAGATCCGTTGATTGCTAAGAAAGCTGAAACCCAGACACCGCTGCATGGAATCCACAAGGCTTGGAAACTTGCAACTCGAGACCACGTCGTCGTCGTCGTGTCATCGCTTCGACATCCAAATGACCCATCAGTTCTTCACCCACTGCATCGGCAAAGGCTTCACCTATGCCATCCTTTTCTCAGCCACTGCATTCGCACTGTCGAGCTTCCTGATATTTGCTTTTGGGTTTAGTGTTCCATCCTGGCATCCTGACAAAGTCCAGTACCGAGACCAACTCGGACAGAACCCATCGCCAACACCGGTCGTGTTAGGTTTGGGGGTGCTAATCGTCTGCGCCATGATACCTGGTGGTATCAGGGACAGGGACAGCGACCCGGACCCAGCTGTTCTTTTTCGTCCGCTTCCGACTCTCCAGTTGCGACCGGCAGTGGACAGGCTGCTGGACACGGCCGTCACAGCAGCAGGTTGGTTAATGATCGCCTCGCCCTTTTCCTAACATTCGTAGGACGACAAACAGTAGACTGACAATGCCATATACATCTCAGTTCTCGTCCATGCTGCGAGTGCTTAAAGCGACGTGTTGGAGGGCATATGATGGGGCTCGGTAGGGGTGCATTCAGCCACGGGTCGTTGACTATTAACACGATGAGTGTCGTGGACGACCATGTGGTGGAGGATGATATGATCGTACCCTTGTTCTGGACAGGAGACCGGCACCGCTGGTGTCCCAGGCACTCAGCTGCCATGTGCAGCCTTGATTCGGGCGACAGAAGCGGTGTTCATTTTCACGATTACCTCGATCACCATTTCCCGATAGCAAGCTCATTCCCTTTCATCCGGTTGCAGTCAAACTTGGCCTGATTATCCCTTACAATCCAAGTGGTTCATTACCCGCGCAACCGAACAATACCGGAAACCCATTCTAGTCGTGCTGTTTGCTGGTGGCGTTATTCAGCTACGGCAAAGTCTAAGTGGCCATGAGTCATTACAGGGTTATTAGGGTCTGCCCCCCATTGTCGAGGATGGTATCAAGTGATATCTACCTCAAGTGATTACAGTTGCCAATGCCCTGAAGACCATTGGACGGGATTCAGAAGCGCAGAGCCAGTGGTACGCTCACCCCGGTATATGATCTCATCCCCGGTACCAGCCAAGCGGCTCGTACGACGTAACCGGCTCGACCCGCATTGCAGCAGCAAAGGTTGAAGAATCATCGAGCGAGTCAACACTCCACTTCACCAGAGTTGTTACTATGTCTGCTTTGCTGTCCCACGATTTGCGGAAGCTTCATCGAATGCTCCCTTCATCTCCTAGCAGTCGATCCGCTGGATACGTTTCGTTAGAATATCCGTCCACTAATAGGTTCCGGGCCATTCATCTGAACTCTTTCGTCGGCGTGCGTCTTCGGAGCGGGAAAGGGATCTATTCCACATTCGTATGGCAGTGTCTGGGATAGCGCCAGCGGAAACTCATTGTCCTAAACCTTTGTGACATGATCCTGAACTACATCCGGTAGCTCCGACAGCCAGACTGATATCGACGAGCGATCTTGTATTGATCTGGCACTCGCTAGGGATTGCCCCTTCAACCCAATGTCCAGAATTCCACTCACAGCAGCTTTGACGAAGTCATCAAGGTCTTATTGTTGTTCGACCATCCTCTGTCTTGATGTCACCGCGGTCGTCTCGTCTACACGCTCCCCCGATTTTGCCATACAACGTCTCCCATCCCAGCTCGCAGAGGTGCAGACCATCCAGATAACTAGTGCGGACGGTAGAGAGGTCGTACTCGTTGCGCCAGCTCCTGGTGAAAGGTCCATCAGCGATGCTCCCGTCAGTCGCCAACGGGAACGAAGGATACAATCGGGCTCAAAGCGAAACTGCAGCAGCCGGATTCCACATACTCAATCATGAATGCGCGGTCTCGAAATGCTCACATCAAGCGGAAAGACATGGGCAAGATCATGCCCGGGCCAGCTTCTCATGGAGATCACGCCAAGCGAGGATACTGTTGCCAAGCTCCATCGGCTTATGTACGATATCTCGCGGTGCGTATCATCACCCCTGTAACTCAAGCCCCTGACCTCGAAAGCAAACCTTCGGACTAGTTCCTCTAATCATAATTCGGTATGTGCCAAGACCAGCACACACTCTTCCCTTGATGCTAACTTGGTGTCTACTAGGACCGGGACACACTCTTCTAAATAGACCTACCCACCACAGTACAGTAATCTAGCACTTTCCCGGTTGGAATCATCTATGGAGACTGCCAGCCAATCCACCAGCGACAGTTGTGGCTAAGGGGTGTTTTCGCCTAGCTGGACTCGGGCCGCAATGAATGTGCAACAGCGATGCCGGGCGAAGTTGTGAGGATACGAGCCTCTGAAAGGTATGACGATGCTGTGACTGTTGACTGGAAGCTAAGTGCACGGCTTTGCGTCAGTTGGTTTGGTATACGCTGTGTCAAGAAGATGGTCTTGATTTGCCGAAGCTGAAGTCTCTGGTAGTAAGGAAAAGCCCAAGGGGACCGTCATATGTTTGCTTTCGATCTCCTCGTAGCCCCGGGCACTGTCGAGACAGATGGTACACCATGGTTATGGGGATGGTTCAAGCTCAACCCGATATCACGCAGGTCAATCTCAGTGCCATACCAACCAGAAGTTTAAGACACTCATAGAAACGTCAGAGGCATCAATGAGAGCGATACGCAAGAATCCTATGTACTCTGAGGAATGTCCTTCTTGCTAGTTTCATAACGAGTATGGGCTATGCCAGCTAACAGCTTGGCCTCTTTGTTTTCGACAAACTGGCATTACTCCACCAAACAAAACTACAGCTACTTTCATCTGTGTTCTACAGCTATTAACTCGACTGCGGAGTTGCGCTCTACCTTTATTTATGCTCTTGTTCCAGCCAAGATGCCCTTCTCACCATTACTGAGATCAGTATGCAGACTCATGCCGAGATCAGTATGCATACTCATGCTGACATCGGTATGCACACTCACGCCGAGATCAGTATGCATACTCATGCTGCGATTAGTATGTATACTCATGCCGAGATTAGTATGGATACTCATGCCGAGATCAGTATACATATTTACCCATGCTGAGATTAGCACACATGCTTATGCTGATACTATCAGCATGTCGGGCCTGACCAGATTGATAGGACGAACCTAAATTCCGCCAACAGACGTCCCACCAACTAAGCAGCTGATAACCAGATGATCCGGGTGACAGGGAGAAGGATCACAGAAAAGAAGCCGAGAACGTAGCTGGGGGAAGATATCCCGTTTCTATGGTAATGGTGAGCGGACTGAACTTGCCATTGTTGCCAGTCCGATGTAGTCTACTGAATCTAAGGTCTGACGTCTTCTATCCCTCCATAATAACAAGAGAGCGATGTTGGTTTACCCTTCCATAACTCGTAACGCATCTGACCTGCAACCCAAGACAGCTATGAACAGAACTTTGTTGCAGTCTGTGGCGCCGTGTGTGGTGAGTATGTTGTGACCCGTGTGCTACTAAATCCACTACCAAGACAGCCTCTACCATTTTGGGTTAAGGGGGGAGTGTGTGCTGGTCTCAGGACTTACATAAGTAGGGTTGGGTGTAGAGTGTGTACTGATGTCAGCATGTACTGCATCAGGGTTAAGGGAAGAGTGTGTCCTAATCTCAGTACGCACCAACTAAGGGTTAGGGGAAGAGTGAGTACTGGTCTCGGCACATACAAACTCAGGGTTAGGGGAAGTGACCTGTATGTACGACGGGAAGATATATCTGCCTTCAAGAAGTTCCTCGAGAGACGCAGTTCAGAGATGGGTAAGGTACACACAAGGTGGCTTCCTGTGCGGACCGGAGCGGGAGGGCCGGCAGTTGATGAGAACAGCTGAGTGATCAATGAACGAACAGAATCACCTAATGAAAGAGGTGCGGAGAAGCCATTGCTCCATCTCTGTCTACTCTATGGTCACTGCGATAGAGGTGTTGAGTTAGTAGACGTCGATACAGTCCGTTTTCTCGGGAAGAAGTTTGGTGGGATGATGGGTTGTGGGAATGAGTCTGTACAGAATCTCATAATTCCCTGGCATTGAGGTTGTCACGGTTCGTATTGCGGAAGTTTTCGAGAGGTTAGGCGAGGACAGATATATTTGCCAGAGTCGATAGGGAAGGCATTAATTGGTTAATTGGGACACTCTGAGCACCAAGGGGGATGATGCCTGTTTGCTGAGAAATCTCTTGAAGGATCTGGTTCATATATGATCACTGTCCTCTGGCATGGAAGCATACAGCTTCCCGATGCTGGGATTCCAGGAGTTAAAGAAGTGTTGGTCAGGTGGTTAGAAAGTAGAAAAAGACTTGACAGTGCACCCTCGCGTAGCCTTCATCCCGTCCCCATCACGCAAGTTCTCCACCGACGTCACACCTCCTGCCATGTCCTCACATTGTCCAGTTCCACCGTCGCCTTTGGACAGATCTGACTCAGCCCCTGGCCTCACAACTCCGGTCCCCTTTCTCATCTTCAGACACCCTAAGGCCGCATCCACCAACACGACCACGATCTTCGTCAGTAACTCCATCCGGCCCCTCCCATCCCGGCAACGCTGACGGCCCGCCGACACGCCAGCGCCGGGCGCCCGACATCGTGCCGCCAGCCTCGCAAGCGACGTGTTCCGCGGGCTCAGCCCGGCTTTGCTCCAAGTGTCCATTCGCGGACTATCGTTCAAACCCTCAGCTAACATGACGAACCTGTGGCCCGGCAGCAGGAGACAGATTCACACATCACTGTATGACGGGACGGCGTTGATGCTCGTCCTGCCGATCGTGTGATGCGAGTGACTCGTCGGGGGGAGCGCCTCCACTGATAGGTCCTCAGTAAGGGTGCCGTTGCGTCCTTGTCGGTTGGAACGACGTCTTTCCCATCGAGAGAGATCTTGGTACGCAGAGGGTTTGGTTCTCCTGACATCGACTTGTGATTGTTGTCCGGAGAGCAGAGGAGGTGGAGCAGCTGCTGGTGTACAACCCCGTGGATGTAATCCGAGTGATGATGATGAGGCATCCGAATCAGCGAAGTCAACGGTAATTTTTGGAGCAGCGGTCGCCTGCGTGGCAGGAGTGGACCGTGGATAATTTTGCCGTAAGGTTATGACTGTCAAGCCTGTCAATGACGGTGACTGTTGGTACTGTCAAGCCTGTCAAAGCTGTAGAGACTGTCACGCCTGTCAATGGAAGTGGAGCCTGCTAAAACCGTGAAGCCTGTGTCAAACTGTCAATGATGGCGGAGACTCGGCAATGAGGGCGTAGACTATGTAGGACGTGGAGACTGTTAGGTCAGTCAAGCCTGTGTCAATTAACTGTCAACACTGTCAATGGTGGTGCAGACCGTCTGACATATGCCCAAACTTCCGCACGCGACAAGTATGACGTGCTCGCCGGGGTCGAGGATGGATCTTGATGTGCCAGCCTGGCCGTAGCCGGGACCTGAGCCTGGGCTCGTCGTTGATGAAGATGTGTGGTCAGACCACTCGCCTGGGGAGCTCTCCCGGCTCGGGGAGTGTGATCTCGCCCCAGGGCGTCGTCAAGGAGCGACCACAGTAGCCACCATCACCTCCACCGGGAGACTAGGATGTCGCCGACCTAGCCACGGAAGATTGGCGTACGCCAGGAAAGGCGGTTGCTGACCTCGTCAAGTCTGGGTAGTAGGATTGACCTGCGTGATGGCTGGGTTGATGGAAAGTCGTGGCTGGGCTGATGAGAGCGGTGACTGGAATCTCTGATATTGATGGCGCGCTTGATAAAAATACTGCTATGAATCATGCCGAGATGGGTTTGCGATATTTAGCGGGCGCAGTCGTTGAAAAGCTCCTGCCGAGATGAATTTGCTAGATCTGGCTGGGGTCGATGAAGATACTGTCACCGAGATGGATTTGAGGACTCTGGCTCGTACGGTCTATGGTGGAATTGCCGCTGCGGCTCGCGAGGTAGGTAGGGTGCCGAGACGAGTGGTGATGAATATCGCGTCGAGGGTCCTAGTGAAAGGTCCGTCGATGTGCCCGAATCGTTCGTTGAACTGCCTCTCTTGCACGTATCCGCGCAAACTGCTCCAAGAGCTTGCCCTTCGATTTGAAGCTATTCCCGCAGTAGATGCAGTGGGTGATCTTTCTCGGAGCCTGTTGGCTGATGGGAACAGCCAACTCTGGGGCCTGTGGTCTGGCGGGCTCGTCGTCGTGGATCATCACCGGACCTTGGCTCGCGGAAGGGCCAACTTGTGGACGACCATTTCGTAGACTAGGCGTTCGTGGAGGAGCCATCTTTGCGTCAAAACCTATGGTTTTCGACGATTTCGTCAAGCCTCGTTGGCAGGCTGGCTAACTCGAAAGCCTACAGTCAGGGAAACTCGCTTTTCGTAGCGTCGAGATAATCGCTGATGGGCGAAATGGTGGAAAAGAGGTAGAAATTGCGCCCTAGTCTGAGGACGGCTTTGCTTGTGAGGCTTCTCTGGATCTACCCAGAGCTGCGGCGACGGTGAGGACTGACGGCCTTTTTCAGCGACGGCGTCGAGTACTGGCGACGACTACCTGTACGGTCTTGACCGGCACCGCGGCCAAGGCGTCGTGGAAGTAATAGCGCAGCTACCACGTGCTGAGATGAATTTGCGAGATCTGGCTGTGGTTGGTCTACCAACGACATCGTCTCCTCGAAGCCGTCGGGTGTCTTGTGCGGCAGCCGGGTAATTGCGACCCATAATCGTTCGTGCATAGCGTCACATGCCCGTTGGACAGAAAGGATAAGTATGTAAAAGGACCGGATTGCTTGTCGTCACCGAGCTTGGAAGAAAAAGCTGAACTCGTTTACGCAAGTCTGCGTAGCGAAGTCGTGACGGCGACCTGCCTTGACAACGCGATGCTGATGCTGGACAAAGTTGCGGACACTTCCACAACGGTCAAGCCAGGGTTCACTCGGGAGTCAGAGACCTGGGCTGCAATTGCCCCAATGCTGACCAGGTCGTGCAGTTTTATCATAGTTGCGGCACGACGTCGTTGAGGGACGGAAGGCTCCTCGGTGTCCTGGACGAGGTATCCTGACTACAATAATGGTTTCTTGTCAGCATTGTAAGACAGGCTTTGCTCTGTGATACGGTGCCTGCCGAGCAGACGACTGTTACTCACCTATCTAGAGCGATGCCCCGGTTGCCAAGAATGAGCTCTAGCCTGAACATCTTTGCAGTCGGGCGTGCGACATTGAAAGGATCGTGTCAAGGTGGTGCCACCGCCCATCCGTTTCCGACTCTCTTCTCCATAACAGAAGCTTGGTCAAATGCCAAACTTAAGTGTGCATCGTTGGAATGGACCATATCCATCTTCGTGTGGCACAGCCACTCCGCGCAGGCAGGTGCCGCCGCTCAAGTCGACAAGTCGTTCACAGGCGAGTCTCGGTCCCCTGCAGGACTTGTCCATCACCTGCCGGACTGTTGCCACATCCTCTGCTGAGCATCCCTCTTAATGACTCGCGATGTCTCTCGAGGCTTGATAAGCTTGGGCTGTGCACCATGGCTAAGAAGTTTATACACCCATGTCAGCCTACCGGAGAAGGTACACACAATGGTCGAGAAATGATACATACCTCTGTGAAGATTCAAGGACAAGCATGTCATGCGCCATCTGCACATTTGCTGATCTCAATCGAGCATCCAGGTCTGTGTGCCTCGCCACATCATGCCTTGTTGCTCTTTCCGCACTGTCACCCACCGCGGGCGTTTGATTGTGTCCCTCGTTCCGATGGCAGTGCCGCCAAACTCGCTCTTCCGCCTGCCTGACTTGCAGCTGGCCTAGCTGCTGCAGGGGAGAGTTTTGCAGGTTTGCGCCGGCCTCTTTCTCCACCTCCAACTGTTCCCGTGGTTGTTCCCATTGCTGAGATAGCTATGCGTCGTAGCGGTATTGTCTCTGCTGGTGCCGTAAATATGCCGGCGGCGGGAAGCGGACGCTGTTGATGGGACCAGGGACCAGGGCTGTATCCGCAAGGAAATATGCAAGAAGTTTCGTGAAGCGCGGCAGGTTGGTTTGGGTGCGTCTGGATGGGTCTTCAGAGGTTTGCTTTGGTCTGGGGGGCGCTGATTTGTTGACTGAGGGGTTGGTTCGTGAGCACTGTAGGAGTAAGTCGACACAAGGACCAGGAACAGGGTTCGAAAACGCGAACGACGGACGCTCCGTGAGGTTTCAAGTCTTAAGTTTGCCAAGTTTGCCTTCCTCGCTCCGGCGATCGGCAAAGCTGGCAGTTCAGGGCGCTGGGCGCATTGCATGCGTTCTGGAGTCGCAAGGTCGAGGTGATGAACATTATCGGTTGATTGGCGAGGCACACGTGGTGGCAGAAATGATGGTGATGTCGCGCAGAAGGACACAAAGATGGTTGACAGTATCGTCGATACAATGAAAGAGACAAACAAAGTTGCACCTTGTGGCGGAAGAATGTCAAATGAGCAACTGGGAGGTGCTCAGGATTGGTATCTGGACCGACCTGCTGACTAAACACGTGACCCGAAGGATGACATTGAGACGTGAGGAATTGCTGACTAAACTCCGACTGGAAAGCTACGACGGTCAGTTACTTTTCACCCCGTTTACATAAGCGCTGACCCATACGATTACATCCCGGTCACTTGCCGTTGTAAATGTCCCATCGCCTTCCTACACCGGAGGACCTTGACCACACACGCACCGCAACGTCTCCAAATCTTTAGAATACCATTTCATCTCCCGTCTGTGAACTCTCTGTTGACCTCTCTCTTTCACCACCTCTCAGTTACTGTGTTCCAAAGTTTCCATCATGGTGGTATTGCGAACTGCATTCCTCTTCTCTGAGCACCTCATTACGGCAACTTTTCTTCCAGGGCACGATCTGTCCAGCACAAACCTTGTTTCCCCCATCTCTCATCTGCTCTTCTTAACTATGTACCTTGGCATTTTCAAGGATCAAGACAGCGAGGAGTGACGTGGAGACTCCCTCAGCCATGCCTTCCTCGGACAAGAAACGCCGAATAACCTCAGTGAAATGGCAAAGAGACATCATCACCGGTGGCAGAAGCCTGGGAGGTTCGGCAAACCATTTGGCACACACGCTCATTCTCGTTGGATGTCAGTAGCCCTAGCTCCGAAGACACAGACGCACCTCCGACCCTCGACCTCTCACCCCAGACCGAGATTAAAGTGGCCAACCTCGAATAGCCGATCCCGGCACCCAAGAGCTCTGGAATGAAGGTGCAACACGGTCTAGCGACGCGTGATCAAGCGAAGGAGACTTTCAACATTCAAGTAAGTGCCGCCTTCCCAGTCTCCATCTACCAACTCCCAATCCTGTACGGGGTTGCTAACTATTGACAATCTCAAATGTAGGAGGAGGAGCAGACCCATGCCCACTACTAGGTTGCAGGAAGCCATCGATGCCACTCAGCACGTTATCTCGAACAAAGACGTCCGCGAGCTGCAAGAAGTTGAGGGGTTCAGTCGAACAAATATGGCGAACGTACGTCGGACTGTTCGACGTCTGGCGTGTCATCACGAGGCATCTCGGACGGCTGAGTCACTCGACATATGTTGCTAGCTTCCATGCGAGTCCTGGTGTACACGTTCAAGAGGGTCGAGAAGAGGAGAGAATAGCCGAAGCAGAAGTTGACGCTTCCAGACTGGAGGCGAGTAGTGGTGTGTGACCAATTTGTTGTACTAGGACCTTGGTGGGGGAATTCTACGTGTCGGCGGTCGTTGACAAGATTTGGTTTTGAATATCCCTTGGAAATTGGATTGCGTGTGTAACACTGTATCCTCCGTCAACACTACGTCTCAGAGGCATAACAAAGCCATGTGTTTCGATTTCGGTTTGCGCCCGTTGGCCTCATGAGTGACTGACCTGGTGTGCTTCCACTACAACTCCCTAACACCATCCCTCTCTATTACATGTGCCTACATACCACACTCCATCTCTCGTCCTGGATATGCTGATGATGAGAGACCAGCGCCGCAGCCCGGTCTTGAAACAGTCGCATCCCTCCATTTTGCACTTGAGACATGTCACGCAAGATTGGGCCAGCCTTTTCTTAGAGGCGGACGTCCCTTGAAAGATCAGGAGTTGCCAAGCGTATATACAGCAGCCAAGTACTACTCCTCTACCGGATCGCGTTTCGAAGGACGTCTGAGACACTGACATGAGTGTGAGCCAAGGGCCTTCTGGAGCTCCAACTGCACTCCTGAATGTCTTTACGACCATATCATCTACAAGCAAGCCATATCTATGTGAAGGTGAACTCAAGCAGAGGAGTGGAACAGCACAACTTCTGTATGTATTGAAGTGCGTCGTGCACACAAGGCTGGGTCCTTGGGCTAGGTACAGTACATTGACCCCTTTGATATGGAACAAACACCCCCACGAAATCATCGCCTTGCCAGATGTCTTCCCAGAGCGGGCTTCGGACGCTCTCCTCATAATGATTTTCCATCCAGTGGAGGTGACTTGCCGGTACGTTCCGTGGTTCCAGTGCCCAGGTGTGGGTGCGAAGAGGTGCATGTGTCGCTCTTATCGCGAGCAGGGAATCTGCCTGGGTTCCTGCTCGGCTTTCACTCGAATTTGTTTCTGGCTCATTCTTGAAGCTAGCCTGATGTTGAAGTGGTTTCTTCCGACCCGAGGCTCCGTTCTAGATGGCCAGGTGCGTTCCAGGGAGGTAGATGCATGTCGGCCCAGATCTTGCCAAGAGCATGCCGTGCCGCAAAGCAAGGTGCTCCAATTGACCGCCTGCCTGTAACAATAATGTCAGGAAACTGCCAGCTGTACAAAGAATGTACTTACAGGTACGGGGGTGCTGGGAGGTAAGGTACGGTAGGAGTGGAAATGCAGTTGCAGATATGGTCCTTGACGTCGGCGGGTCAGCCCAGCTTGTCAGGAAGTGGGTGCGGTGATTTGATGGACAAAATATGCTTGCGCGGCCGATGCTTTGCTTGTTTGAGGTTGCGAGAGAAGCCAACAAAATGCCTGTATCGATGTTGGAGAGTGGAAGCTCCAGGTGCCCACCATTTTGGTACCAATACCGTGGTCCCAAGATGTATAGCAGCTGGCGCCTGCGCGGCTGCCCATTCCTCTGCTCTCAGTGGTCAAAATCGTCAAAAGTGGGTCTCTACTCGGCTAACTGCACTAGATGCCCAGTTCGGGTAAATACACTAAAATCTGCATACAACACTGAGATAAGTCCCAACCACCAACATATTCCATTGGATGCACCATCCGATCTCGACCGTTGTCAATTATCTGTTCCTCGTTGCCAATCTCCCCATTATTTTATTTCTCCATTTCGTCTCCTCCTCCCGCCATCACAGCGCGCCAACAAACCATACGTCCTCATCAAAATGCCCATCCCAGCACCGTTCGACAAGAAGCCGCAAAGGGCGCCGCCACTCCCTGACTCCTACCTTTCATTCAGCTGTGCACCAACACAACACCAATACCGCTTATTTACTTACTCTATTCCAAGCGTACCTTCGGTCAACAAACATAGTTCCCTACCAAGGTAGCTGCCGACCATTACATTCAATACAACTCATCAGCTTTGTTCTCGACAAAGCAGGGCATGAGGCGGCTTGGGCTTTCGCTTAGTACGCCTGAGCACGACATAGTCAAGCTGATAACAAGTTTAGAGGCTATCGGGAAAGGTGATACATCCCATTTCAACACAGAGATGATCCAAGACACGAACCGCTGCTAACGAGATCCTGTCCAAAAACAGGCATAGACACAGACACAGACGGGCCAAAAGACCTAGACCAATCATGAAGCAACTTCTTCATCCCCTCGTACACGCCCTACATCCTGCACAAAGCCGAGCACGAGTTCTTCACGATTTCTACACCCACCGCATCGGGGCTGCCACGGCCAGACCACGGCCCCCAGGTTTTCTGTCGCGCTGATTAGACATCTCCAGCTGAAGACCAAGATGTCGGCGCAACACGTCCATGGATAACGACAGCGGCTTGCGTCGAACACGATGCAGACCGCGCGTCTGGCCGTGACAAATGACCTGCAGTCGAATCCGGAGACGCTAGTGGCGCCGCGCATTCCACCCACGTCGATGACATGTTGGTACACGAAGACAGCAGTGCCGCAACCACAAGTACGAGAAACACATCATCGCGCAGCTCCCGCCACATGCAAAGTCGACCAGATATACTTTGCCATCACACACCTCATAGACACCGTTAGAAAGGCACTGGCCATTATGGGTTCGGTGGAAGCAAGGCTCGACGAGAAGGTGGCCGAGCTGGAGCACAATGAGCTGATGTATACTGTGATCGATACTTTGTCCAGGAACATGGTGTTGAGAACTGCGGTTCTAACTGCGTCACGAGCCAAGAGAGTGTTGCCTTCGTCTTGCTTGCGCTACCACCAGCCGCACCGCGATGGCTCCGTGCCGCGGTTTCCTTTACCCTCGACGTCAAGGCCACGACGCCCTCTTCGAAGAGAAGCGTCGATTAGAAATATATCAATTTCGGGTCGCTTTCCTGGGCGAGACAGTTAGACGGTTCTCATCCCTAGGCGTCTGCAACGGTGTCCGTTAGTGACAAGGGACTGACTGATGATTGTATTGGTGATAATCATGATCAACGTGATAATACACGGGAGTGGTGCATTCCACCGAGTTGTTGAGGAGGACGGTGACAACAATTCGCACAATACCGAGTTACCTTCTCGGTCAAAGGAGACGGCTGTTTGGGTTGAGAGGACAAGGGCAGCTGGTACCGTACCGTGACATCACTTCGCCTACCAGGGTCCAGGACTCCAGGGCCGAGTAGCAGAGCACAGAGACACAGCTCCACCACCATACCCTTCTTCACACTGTCCAGCCATCTCTGGCGCATCGCAGCCACTGCAGCCACATACCTTACCCACGCACAGCCTCCATCTTCCGTCGACCTTCTGACAGCCGTGACCAACAAGGCTAGGGAGCACTACGACTGATCATCGTCGCAGAGAAACGGCATCACTTAGCCATATCACAGCCTCAGGCTTAGGCTGGCGCCACATCCGGCCACCCGGGCGCCTGGCTGCATCCTCGTCCTCTCGCTGGTGGTACCGCCGCACCGCCTGGTGGCTAGCGGGAGGACTCTCGCGTCGACCCGGACCAAACCTTGCATCAGAGCCTGCGTCCCACTTTCGCTTCCGTGGCGGTCGGGAACCAGGACCTCAACTACCTCAGCTGCGTTTCAGTTGCTGGTAGTAACTATCCTTGCTCAATGACGTTTCGCCAGAGCGGTGTTTGCGGAGGGATTGTCCTGGTAGGCTGTGCATTGACTGAGAAGTTGGGTGTAACGATGCTGTGGACCTTGTCAATACTGGCACTGTTGTCATTAGTGTTGGTGCAAGGCGTGGGAGGCGTGGGAGGCACATATTGAAGGATGGCAGTAGCCGGGACTGTATATACAGTACATGCAATGGATGTATTCTGGCGTATGTTGCATGTCATATTTTCGATGGGAGAGGCATGGATCAAAGGGTTGAGGAGATAGCACCAGAGAAGGTCTGCCGGACGAGGCACGTAAGTGGCTTTTTGATAATAAAGGGTTTAGCGCTTCAAGTGGGTTCAACCTAAAGTCCCAAAGAGGAACCCAGGCATCACGTAGTCTTATGGGACTTGACATCTTAGACGGCTTAACACCTCCTGAAAGCTTGACAGCTCGATGGCTTTGCACGCCCCTCATACTCAGCTCAAACATCCTTCCCTGTGGGCCAAAGTCGCCCCGTTCCCAGCATCATTTTATCCACACTTTATCGCCATAGTCAGTCCAACCAAACAACCTTTGCAATGTTGTGTGCCAGTACCAAAGTCATCCATGCGAACTATCCCAACACCCACTCGCCTGGTGCCCGTATCATTATCTCCCAGCGAAACCTGCCCTTAAACACATTCCGCCCCCAAAGCCGCCTTACACTTCTGCTTGGCTGAGCAAGCAACGAGTCAAGGCTACGAGTGCATCACGGATGGCCTGAATCAGCTCCCTCCTGTGCTCTGACCATCTCTTCTGCACCATCTCCGAAAAGAAAGAACCATAGTCCAGTCCTCTCCGGGTAGCATATGCTCGCTCCATCAAATATTCCTCCACTCCAAAGCCGCACCAGACATCTGCCTCCCTGTGGTCAGCCAGTCAACGCCACGAGTGCATCACGAGTGGCGTGGACCAGCACCGCCAAACCCACCCCCAGATTTGGGTTGCACCCTTCCCTTCTGAGCTCTGACTGCCGCTTCTGCCGCTTCTGCCGCTTCTCCAACAACAACCTGTCGTAGCTTGTAGGCACGTTCAGGCAAAGATCGGCGTCCTGGCGGCGGCCTCGGCCTAAGCAGCCCGGTTTTGTTGCTTGCCACCCATGGCTTACATGGCCCCTGGAACACGGCCGCCGTCGAAGAATAGAGGCGAGCTCTGGTATCAGTTCACATTATACCAATCCGGAAAATATTGACGGTATGGTGGGCAGTGGTGAAGGTCTTGGTAGGGTCGTCTCGAACAACGTTTATTGACCACTCGACACGCGGCGGCTATGGTGTTCGAATTGGACGTCATTATCGATCCATCAGCTCCTCCTCTTTCATCTTCTCTTTCTCCTCCTCTTCTTCCTCCTCTTTCTTCTCCTCTTTCTCCTCCTCTTTCTTCTCCTCTTGCTCCTCCTCTTTCTCGTTCTAACCCCCTTCGATCCATCCATCGCATCCTTCCAAAGCCATAGCTTATAACAGCGCTAGTCCAGGTTGACAGGGGAGGTTCGAGCCTTCCGCCGGGGACGACAGGCGTCATGGTGTTCATCAGGCTTTGGGCGAGACGAGGTCGGGATGGTGCGGCGGCGGTGCAAGATGGACCGGTAGGCGGGTTGAATGTTTTGGAGTTTACTGGTGAGGGTCCGGATGCAGAGGAGATAGAGGCGGACCGCGGACCGGTGGGAATGTTGTTTGGCCCTGAGGCAACGGGTGAGACAGATTGACCCGGATGCGGGTGGCGCGAGGGCATCTGACCCAAGCCACCACGGCCGCTGCGACCGCCCGTGCACGCCTCGACACAGGTGGCACGACTTCGGCGCCTCCCCTTCCCGGTGGTACGCGACTCTGAACGCGGCACGACTGGCCTGCCTGACGATCTGGGCACGCGTGTGGTCGTCCGGCCCGCCCCTTCTTGTTGTTGAGAATGTTGCTCGGCTTGAAGGTGGCGGTTCGCGGCACTGGTGGTCATGCGACCTTGTGTTGCCGTGGCTTACTTGTTGTCATTGAGTTGCACTGGGATTTGGCCGCTGTCTTGTCGTTTCACTTGGACTTGTTCGTAGTCTTCCGTTGGATGTAGTGTCTGTTGGGCTGCTGGTTGTGATGTGTAGTGTGCGAGATGACGGATCTGGAGGTCTGGTTTTCGTTCTGTGCTGCAAGTCGGTGAAATGAAGGCGAGTCCATGAAGGGCTTGTAGACAGGTGAATTAAAGGCGCGAAAACGGTGCTCGAAACGCGAAACTCAGGGTCTGCCAGGTCGCGCAAAAGCAGGACGATCCGGGATCTTCCAAGGTTCCAAAAACGAGAGCCCAGAATGCCCAGAAAGCCCAAAGGGTGGAGCCTCGAAACCGCCCAAATCAGGGCCGGCTGGCAGTGAAACAGGTCTTGATGGCTTCGAAGTCAGATGAAGGCACGTCAGCAAACGAGCGTAGCAGGAGCCGGGCTGAAAGCATGTTGAGGATCTGTGTCTGGTCCGCGATCTACTTGCATCCATCCAGGAAGCGGGTTAAGGCACCATCGTGACGCGCTTGGACAGATGCCGTGAGTGGCAAGGAATGAACTTCTGTTGGCTGGGGCGTGCGTGGATGGTCCTCTCTGGAAGAGGAGAGGCACCGTAGAAGACGATGATTTTCTGCTATCTCCGGACAGGGCGTTAATCTTGAAACAAAGGCTGTTGCCTCGCAAATATGAGGTCGTCGCCAGTTAAGAGCTCTGGTGAATGAGACCGAACGTGGTCTAGACGGGCACTATGTATGCGGATCGAGCAGTCTGGTGTCGTAGGGTCGAGACTTTCCGGACGTCAGAAATTCAGTATGTTCAGATCAATCCTAGTGACCTCAGGAACGTCCCGCTGTAGTCTGGTGGTGGCAAGTGGCCAGTCGGTGCAAGGGATTTATCTGACTGATTGGTCTAGCCATGTTCTGTGCTTGGACAGCGTCCTGAGTGACTGGATACCGTCCAGTCTCGTGTTTAGCTAACCCATCCCGGCGAGTCGCGAGTTGTCATAGCGTCGAGAATTGCTGTCTAGGCTTGTGTCCAATGCTCTGCCCAAGGTGCTGCTGGCCTCGCGTTGCGTTTCGATCACTGCCGGTACCGCTTTGATGCACGCTCTTAGTCGCTCTGGTCCTCTCGCTGGTATAGAGGCATTGTTGGCTGCTCGCCTCCCAGACCTTATAGCCCTGCGAGAAGTTGTTTTGATGAGCCAGCCGGTGTCCCTGGGTGGAGTTTGCTCCTCACTGCTCAACATGTGTTAGCCCCAAGACCACTCTGCTCGCGGGTGAAAGCAAAAAGTGGCTCGGCAGAATTATGCTTACTCTCAGTGGTCCGATGCGAAGTGAGATAGAACCGAGTTCGAAATTTGAGATGGAGAGGATGTCTTTGGTGATGGGCGATTGTGATTCGTGGAGTTTGCTGGTCCGAAGCACTGGGTGATGCTCCGCTCCGAAGTGATGCTCCGCTCCGAAGTGATGCTCCGCTCCGAACTCGCGCTCCGCTCCGAACCGCGCTCTACCAGAAACTCGCGCTCCACTGTCCTGGGCTCCAGTGCAGCCGTTGCTTCACTGCGACGCATAAGCAAGGAGCACCGTGAGCGTATCACCGAAGACACACATCTGGCAACACTCGCACTGAGCATCCACCAGGAAGACGAAGATTTGCATTGAATGATTGCTTCTGTTGGGGAATCTCATCAGTACCATCACAGGATACACTGCAACCCTCACCAACAATCCAATCTCCTGCGTCGGTTTTGAACCATCTGCTCCCTTGCAGATTACAACGGTGTAGCCGCTTCAGTAGATAGTTCGTGACGGTAAATACATTTTCCGATTGCGCGTGTCTGTCCATGCTAGGTGGACTGGGCGGACAGCCACATGATAGTCCTGTCGTGGGATATATGGTCCGGTCTTGGCGGTATCGCGGCAGCTGGAACCACCCTGTAATACCTAGGCCCAAGAGTTACTCCCGGAGCAAGGGCATAACAGCCAGAGGCAGTCAACGATAGGTTCAGCGTTTGTTCAGAGGTACCAACGAGCATTCGAGAATGGATCATACAGCCCATAATCTATCTGCCGCGGGGGCCCAGCTGACCGAGAGTTGTAACGGCACTGAAGTCGAGCGAGACTGGCGGGGCGGGTCAGACCTTCTTGTCTGTGTCCTCCGGGACGTGCGGATGGGGTGCGAAATGTTCTGCTTGCTCTTACTAGCGTTTAGAAAGGATTACCAACATCTGTATCGTGTCGGGCGATAGGAACTCGCAGCTGACTGTGTACGTGACGAGTCTTCAGCAGCCTTTTCGTAGGGCCTAGAGTGGTGTTTAGCTATTCACCAGCGAGAATTGAGTATGCACTGCTTAAAGCACATACGAGATCAGGGTTAAGGGGGGAGTGTGTGCTGGTTTCAGTACGCACCGGTTCGGGGTTAGGTGCAGCGTGTGTATTAATGTCGGCGCATACCGAATAGGGGTTAGGGGAAGAGTGCGTGCTGATCTCCGCACATACCATATCAGGGTTAGGGGAACAGTGTGTGCGCATCTCGGCACATACTGGATCAGTGTCAGGGAAAGAGTGTTCACGTCTTCTACTTCAGTAGGGGAACGGAATTTCTCCGCAGAGACTAATGAGCGTAGACGCGGTTGGAGAAACCACACTTCCTCAAATAATCGAGGTTTGAAAGTGATAAATATGATAATACCTCCAAGCCCGACGGCCAAGGAGCGATCGAACAGATGTAGCAGCAGCTCAGCCAACATATACCGGGTTACATGGGATCACGGATCAGCGTGGTATTGGAAAGCATGTCCATATTCTCAACAGCAAAGCTCGACAGGAAGCTGATCCTGTATCTTCTACGAAGCTACGAGTAATATGCAACTCAGGACATCGTAAGCCATCAGCGAAGGCGCCAAAATACACTCAGGGCGCATGGGGAAGAGGCTCGGCGGCCACTCCACGACCCCTTCGCCGAACTCGTACTACACTTCTACAGCATCTCTTCCTTTTTCTCGGTCTTTGCAGTCTCAATCCTGCTTCCATATCAGTCGGGGAGGCTTCCACTAATCTCATTCCACTCATACGGCCACGCCGACTCTTGAGAGTGCATCCCTTGCTCTCCAGCTTTGGAGACGAGAACGCGATTGCCTGTTCAGGATGTCGTGGACCGACGTGAGCAGATTGTCGTTGCGCGCGTTAACATGGAGTCGCCCCCGGACCGAAGGAACGAACTTGTGGGGTTATGCGTCTCATTGAGACTGGAAGGTTAAGATATTTAGATCACAGGGACAGCATCAGCTCCATGGCCGGGGTCAACGAGTGTATGTCTTCCTCTTATATGCTATCGAAGACACATGTTTATCCAAAGAGTTGAACGGCTGATATCCAAAGTCTTAGCAGACGGCGACCCGGATCCGTTCTTCTCGCTGGGAAAGAGGTCACCGAGGAACGGAGATTGGGGTTTGCCGGCTTTCTCGGAGAGGAAAGCATGGTCGAAGCTTGGCTAGACGAGGATCACCGTGTTCCCGTGGACGTGCCAAAGCCAGCTTACATCTTACCCCTCATATCAAATACAGCCCAAAAAGCATATAGAAACGTTTGTCAATAGACGCTCTATCGGCATATAGAGTCAAAAGAGCGTAGACACAAAGCCCTAACATAGCATAGTTTCGGAACGTCTATAGTATAAAGCTACACTTTTTTTTATATAGTGTTTTAGCACCTCTTACGACACGGTTTAGAACGTAATACCTAACGCCCAATTCGATATAGTTTAAAATAGAGTTAAGGTTTACCTAAACTCCTAATTTATACAAATACCTTAAACCCCCTCAATAGTATTACCGATAAGAGTTATACTACGAACTCTATTTGCCTATAGACTATAGAAAGAGCTAGCTTATAAGATTAAGCTTTGTAGAGGGTTATAAAATAGCTAGCTTACTTTACTTTACGCTTTTTACTCGCTTAGATCCTCTTCTACTTCGTAACTCTAAGCTTTTCTTCTAATTGTAATTATATTATAATATATTTTTACAAAACTAAGATAAATCTATTTACGTACGTAGAATATATCTAACGGTGAAACGGCTCTACTTCTACTATTAGCTAAGCATACGGGCCTAGGTCTTAGCTTCGCTAATCTCTAATACTTAGTAAATCTACGATACTTTATATCACTACCTATATCCCGGTCCCTAGGGTTACGTAAAAGGCTAAGACCTTATTCGCTACTCTATCGTTCGAGAACGATAAGGTTGAAGAAATCCCGCGACAAAATCGTATAGATCGGTTAACCTCGATCCTTAAGGCTCTTGATTTAGTTTTAAAGACTAATGAGAAGCGCCGTAAGGAGGTCGAGGCTTATAGTAGTCGGATCCGGAAGCTCGGGCGAGACTGTTGTCGGAGTTCGGCGTGATTGAAGGCTACTTGCTGTTTGGTTAGATCTGGTGGTTAAATAGTCTTAGGAGACAACTGTTAGCTCTTTTTTTCGTATAATAGAAGACACGTTATCAGCCTTTTAACGCCATGCCGAGGGCGATATAAAGCTACACACTATCGAATAATAACCCACTCCAACAGACATCCTTACCTAGTCGAAGTGTAGTGATATCGGGCGCACGCAGGAGCCGACGTATAATTCGTACTATCTATTGCTCACAGATAGAATGAACTTCAAGAATCTGGCTATCGAAGAACGTAAAGTCAGAAATGGATGATGAGTCTGATCGACGAAACCCCCACAGTAGCGATTCAGGCGTGACGGGGCACTTTCCGACGAAGGAACATCCAAGGCGAAGAAGGAAGACGTTTGTAAGAGCTTCACTTCTACTGTGACTACTGGACAGGCATACTTTGTACCGAATATAATATTCGAGCTCTGTGAGATCGCCGGGAACATTATTGTGTGGGCCGTGACGCTCGTCCAACGAAAACTTCAACACCTCTTCTTTCTGGTGAGTGGTATACTGCTGGTTATGATTGTAGCATGGCAAGTTCTCTCTGAGTTGAAGAACCAGAACGCCCACCTTATCCAGCAGGTCCAGTGCAGGCTGGCTGGCTCATACCGCGTTCGATTGGACCCTGTTCCCCAGTCGAGTCAGGATACGGAGGAGCCTAGCCAGATATTCTTCGTTCTACTACCTCAATAGTCCCTCGCGGTCAGGTGCGTCGTTGAAAAGCGTCGAGACCACCAGTCGGATCTTATTGATGAGCCACGTATCTTCGGTCTATGTGCGGGCGCCGCAACGTCTGGTCCAGAGATGACGATGTGAGCCACGGGTTTTGTAGGATCGATAAGCGGCGAAAGGCAAGCTTTAAGACCGAGATTGGACGAGTAAGGAGACAAAACGTGTGCGTGGTATCTATGTATGTCGGTAAAGGGAGGTCCTTGCAATGGGTTGCCTTACCGGCAAGTGGACGAATGGTTTGTGTCGAACTAAATAGGCGGATTAAGCGCTCGGCTCAAGGCATTGGCCGCCGCCATGAAGGTCCAGCTAACAGAATGATATGTGACACAAAGCCAAGGCTAAACAGCCGTAGTAGCCTGATCCACGATCTAGGCTGACACGCTGCCAGCGGAAATGAGGCAGCGAGCGACCTGTTGCTTCCGTACCTTAACCATACGGGAGGCAGCCACTTGATGCGCGGCACCTGTGTCGTGGGGCCACTAACAGAAAGACACTCGAATTCGGGGAAGTTGCAACCATCATTGGTGTCCATCATTGGGGTCATGTCTACCGTCGTCACTGCCGACGTAGCCGAAGTGAATCTCCGGCCATACCGACGAGGATTGAAGAGTGAAGACGGTCACGGTGATTGAAGGATATTAGAGCCGGCGTTGTGTCGAAGAGCCATGACCCCAAGAACAACTGTGGGAGCGGTTACTGCGACACAAAGGGTTGAAATAAATATAGTGCTGGATCGGCTTGGCAGCACCAAGCGATCGCGTTTCCTATTTCAACACAGAGTGCTTTGCACGGTGATGTACCCGGGAGCAGAATACCTGGCCAGAAGGGAATTCGTGTTAGGAGTATGAGGGGGGAAGTGTTAGCCATTAATGGTCAGATATAAGAATAATCCATGCAGTTACCATGGATTGGCACAAACCGATTATCGAAGATGGGCGGAACTTCAAGGGGGCGTCACTCGGAAGCGGCTCATTGTCCCAGCCTGAGGTGGAGTTGGCAAGGAACCGGGATGCTGCGGCAGGACGTAGACAAAGATACAGTCGAGAACGTAGCTGATCGCGTGGCTAAATGTGTTTTGGATATCTTCGATGGCCTAATGCACCTTGCATTGGCCTGTGCGGGGAGAAGGGGTCGTGACTTTGGTGATCGAACCGTTCACAGTTTGGGAATCGAGTAAGTGAATGCTGTGTATCGATTCAGATGGGCGCCCGCGAGTTCAAACTTGTTAGACGTTTGACGCTTGTCATGGACATCTGGCTGCTCGTTGACATGTGCGATGCATCCAGGTCAGGAGTGGGGCAACCATGCCAAATGGTAGTGACACGGAAAGCAGGAGATACGGATAGGAAAATTGTCAAGCAGTCACGAACATGTAGATGTAAAGCTGCAGATACGGTGATGTGAAGATAAAGTTCGAGCACCCGGTATCGAAACGAACATGAGACGTGAAAGATTTGATAACCTGATTGATGGGCGGGAAGAGCTATGGACATTGTGTCCTTTTCTTCTTGCATGGATGTGATGTCACTTGAGTTCCACGCTATTTAAGAAGAATTCTATTGAGATGGGATCTGTTGAGGGTTAGCAATGTGGTGTTCAGGTCACGGAGTGACCGGCCCGCATGCGGCCACCGGGATATTGAGCGGACATCTGCTGGCTGGTGGCGTGGCCTTGAGCAACGTACTAGTTCGAACTATGAACAGTCAGCCGAGTTTCGAGTCCTTCGACGTTAGTTAGACACAGACGTGGAACATACCGCGACGTAGGCGTGGCAATAGAGATCCTGAGAGGGCAATTGCCGCACACAGAGCTAAGGCACCTGTGGCGGGGGTGCTGGGTTGGTAGACTGCCCATGGTAGTCGGGCGCATGATGATATTGAGGGTAAGTCGACCGCGGCGTGGTCTGCGCGTTCCGTTTGGAGAAGGTCGTGACTTCTGGGTGGCTCTGCAGGTTTCGCTGACGGCTCCTCTCTCTCCCATTGCGCGGCAGCATCGCAGGAATGGTATGGGTTGGGCTGCTCAATTTCGGGGTACTGAGACTAGGTTGCCTCAGGTGCAGCCATATGCATGTTGACATGGCGCTCTCGTGTGAGTAAGGTCTCGAGTGCATGACTGTCACCTCCACTGGCCCCGGTGCTGGTGCTGCATACTCTGCCCTCTGGGCCACCTTTCTCTCAAACTCTTCTCGCAGAAAGCGGCCTACATCTCTCCCAAGGCATGCTGCTGATTAGCCTCGTCCGAGAATCGAACGATGCCATACCGGCAAGACTAGCCAGTAACTACATCTGCCACGATCTTAGCAGACTTGCAGCTGGGGAACCGTCCCTGGAATCGTCCCTGGAAAAAAGACATAGGAACAAACTCGTGGAATGTTGTAACTTCGATCTGGGTAACTGTCTTCAGGTGAGTCATTGATGGGTGCGGCGTGCTGGCTGGTTGGTAAGGCTGAAGTGGCCGATTCCAGGTCCTCGGTGTTGAAGATGACCCGACACATGAAATACCCGTTGCATGGGATTTCCGCCGGAATCTCTGTCTGCCGGGTCCCCAAATTATCATATCTGTGCGCGTACCCCAAGGTGGCCCAAGGTTGGCATTCGTAAACCCGTGGCGGAGATGGTGTCACCTGTCTGGCATTCAATACCACGCCAGGTGCCGTGGGCTTCGCTTGGCCAAGGGTACCACGGTGAGGCGGGTTTGGACGATGAAAACCCCAGAAAACCACAGGTGTCCCAAGGCTCCAACGTCTCCCGCTCGGAGCGGGAGGCCTGCTTGGCGGTGTTGACGCGGCGAGGACTTCATTCGTGTCTTGAAAGTTGACGTTCCCTCCCCATTGTCATGCCGATCTTGGACGATGTCGGCAGGTCGTCGCGCTGAGGAGCCAGAAACACGAGAGGGCCGATATCGAGTTCAAAGTGACTTGGTACGGAAAGTGCGCGTGCACTAGACTTCAGTTCAAGCATGGCTTGCAAGATGCAATGTCGCTCGTCGAGGCCTGGGAGAGAAGTGGTCAGCGAACAAAGAACAGGCCAAGGTGTTAGGGAATAGGATCCACACCGAAGCCACTTGGTTGCAACAACAGCAGGCATCAGTGGCATTCCTGGCCAGCTGACACGTCGCCTTCACCGCGCCCGCAGGATGCCCGTTATCATCCTATGCCACGTCGTGTAGTATATTTGACAACATCGCAGCGTGTGACCCCCCACCCCTCTCTGAGGCGGCAGCACCAGACTCGTTGACGTCCCGTGCTTGGGGCCGTCAAGGTTGCCCGAAATGCTTTGCACAAGGTGACCACGCTGTGATACGAGAAGCCACTGCAGTCGTCCGACCGCGGACCTTGGGACACGAGTCAAAGCCGCAAAGCCGGGGGCGTGGATGGAGCGAATGTCTGGAGCACCATACTGAACAAGCGAGAATCGTGAATTGTGGCGGTTGACGAGGTGCTGTAGTCGATCGTTTGTTGAAACCTTCCAACCGAGCGCGGCGGACTTGTGTCACTTATTAGCGAGAGCAGTTGAAGATGTATTCAAAGTGGTCGCTGAACTTTGAATCGTGTCGAGGGTTGACATGTTCGAGGACAGATGACGCTTGCGTGAAAAGTGGAGAGTGCGTTCTGTGAAGTACCCAACTGGAGGATACCTGTGGCTTGATGGGTGTGGCTTTGCTATTGTGGCTTTGAAGGAGCCATCAAAGGAAGAGCCCGCAGCGAATGATGCGATTGGTTCTCTTGGAAAAGTCCCCGATTACCTCTTAATTCGGCAGTCGCTGAACTTCTGATGACGCTGTTTCGACACAAAGGCTTTGATGTCCTTATTCTTTTTTACTATTCACTGTCCCCGTCTAAAACCTGGGATCCTAACTCTTACCATGGTCATTCCAGCGGCTCATTTAGTGTCCCATGTCTGGTTGGGCTCAAACCACGACTCCATGGTCAGCCGTGTGCGACAAACAGCTGCGGCAACCACTCTCGGGGCTGCCTGAACTTTGGGAGGCAACGACAACGAGTGATCTTAACCTCACTTCTATCCCACATCAACGACTACGCCAAACCCCAGTGGATCTTCGAGTTGGACCTCTCACTAGAGATAACCTTGTTCGCTCATGTGTGCACCACCATCCAAATCCCCTCCAGACTCCATTCCAGGATAAACTGGACAGGTATCGAAACAGGAACCACATTGGTATACCAGTCTCCTCTGTCGGGCATCTCCTCTGCCATCTCTCGGTATTCACATATGCTCATTAAGGTTGTACCTAAGAAAGAATGAACCCTCGGCGCCAACCTCCAGGGCCCTCATACATGTCGTGACAGGTCCTTCACTAGCTTGACTGTTGTATCCAAATACCACGAAGCTTCGGTTACCGAATACGAAGCACCCATCCCTCCCAGACCGTGTTCAAACATTCGCACTTCACCATCATGCAAGCTCCAGTGCGCGAACCACCTTATGCTAGCGCGAGTAACAGGGCAGCTGACAAGACTGATGACTGGCGGTCGACCATGCCTATTCTGATTATTGTCGTAGAGGTCAGGGGAATACGCCGTAGGTTACGATGCCGACCGTCTGAACTGTCATGTCAACCAATTGATACGATGTCTGGAAACGTGAAGATCTTTGCCTTCGCAATCGTGAATTGGCCTTTTCAGTAGAATCTGTGCTGCTATTAGCAAGTCTTGGAAAGGGAATACTTGCCTTCTAGTTATAGACATCAAAGCAGAGCCAAATGCGCACCTCAAATCTGAACATGTAGAAATTTTGTGGTGTTTGTTTGTGGTGGAAACCTACATGCACGTTCGGGTTGGCAGTGTGAAGCCATGGACGTCACGTAACCCTGCTTGACCATCTGGCCAGTCGGGGTTGTGGTTATCAGTGAGAATGGCCATGACGAGGACCAATGAGACCCCACACCTTTGTAGGTAGGGAGAAAAGGGAAACTGGTCACCAGTCATAGAAACTCTCCTGATCCCAAATCCTTTGTCCTTTTTCAACGATGTGTCTTGGATGTGTCGCGGCATCGATTGTTGCTGCCGTCCGCGATCTGGGCTGATGCACCAGGAGCGCGTCATTTGTCATCTCCCGTCCTGTGGCATGTCCACTAGCTTCAGTCAGCCAAGCTGTTTGACATTGCAACCACCATATTCACTCCTCCAAGCATCATGTGCATTTCCCAGTTATCAATAACCAGCTTCCCGTCGCCCTTGCCGTCGTACAGAACGTCGGAGAGCAATCGAGCAGTAGGCCGTGAAACAGATATAAAGACGGCACGAGCACAGAGAATCAGAGAAAAGAAGGGAATATTGGGACACAACTTAACCTAGGTTCGAGGACACGTCCAAAGATACAGCAGACACAGCAAAGTGGTGTGTATCCGGCGTATGAAACAAGAGAGCTTTTGAGGCAAAAGGGGTTCAGATTTATCGTAATCACCACCTCCTGTGGCGCCAAATCAGATCAAACGGAAGGATCAACCCTTCCCAACCAAGGCCCAAAACAAGTCGAGCGATACCTAATGTCGACTTGATAGGTCTTGCAGGGTTCTACATGAACGCTCCGGCAAAGATACTGGCTGGACGCAAAGCTCCCTCCTCGGCTGTCACGTATCCCTCATTGCTCAGACGGGCCCATCATTGGTCGGAGACGTCCACATGGTACGACGAACTGCGTTTCACCTCTCTCCAGCGCGGGAGACAACATGCCAGACGAAGTAAATGCGGCGTAAACCAGAAAGCGGGAAACGGCCTCAAAGCCGTAGACCCTGTCGTAAAACACCCAGAGACACCCAGGCTCCAAGGAGAAGTATGCGCAAAGCCCAAGCTTCCTCCTCTTGCCATAGTCGACCGGTATGCGCTCCACAAGATAACACGGAAAGCAGAACCAGTACAACCGCCAAAAGAGTGGAAGACGACAAATCTCTGGACGCAACTGTAGTTCTCGATCACGGTGAGAACTCTGTTCAGCACCTGGCGATGAACTCCTTGCCCAAATTAATAGCCACGACCGAAGATGTTGGCGGCATTCCCCTTGCAGATACCAATCTCCATGATGTAGAAAAAGCGGCGTTTGTCTCGATACTGACTTTGTCAAGCAGCTGGTCCCCAACAAAAAGACAAATACACCATGGCCCAGACGCAAGTACACCCCCGCATCATCCTGATCTCCATCTCTCAGTCTCTTCCTGCTCACGATACGCAGCTGGAGCAGTCCTCTCTCGTTTGACTTTCTCGAGTTTGATCCTGTCGACAGCAGTTGCCTCGCTGTCAGCTCAGACATCACTGTCGCTAGGGCCACGGGCTCCGAACCGATCATCGCCCCCATCGCTCATGTTGCCACCGTCATTTGATTGCAGCGGCATGTTCAGCAATACGAAGCTTTGGAAAGCAATTTCATGGACACTTCACACAAGGCGAAAGTCGCCTGCAGCACACCAAGCAACACAGGTGTCAACTCATTCCGCGAAGACGGTAGCGTAGCACTGGCAAACACCGCCACAGTGCCCCAATGACAGTATGTGCGAGGACAGCCCCAGGAGGCTTCACTTAAAGCCGCCCGATCCGGAGAATAAGCCCGAACCCTGTGTCCGCCGTGCCAGCTCATGCCGTTCGTCGTTAAACACAACGCAGTTCTCTCCCTCGTATTCCTACCCGAAAGTCTCTCTCTGCAACCTCGTGATCGTTGTTCCCGATTGTTGGTCCGAAATGTGCTGACGGACCTGGAAAGGTGTCCTGTGGTGCTTCAACACTGGTAGAGGGAGTTGAGGAAGCTATGGTAGGGTAGATGGGTGTGACTGGAGGACAACCGCTGCATCGAAAGAGCCGCTACTTCCACCAACCAACGAAAGCGACACAGTCGCCAGGTCCAAAGCGAGCAAACATATCCTCCCTTCTTAATGGGTGCCCCACAGACCACCATGTATGATATACAAACGGCGCCATGTGTCTGGCTCACATGTTGACCAGGAAGGCACTGGACGTACACTCAATGAGTCCAAGTTGTCGGAGTTTATATGCCGACCAGCCCGACCCGACACGATGGAGATATGTCAGACGTAGTTCGCGAGTCGAAGTCTGAAAGTGTCCCTTTCCGTGGTCTGTCGCGGAACGTGTCTTCCCATCACCTGAACGCACTAATCCATATGCACTCAACGGCTTCCTCCCTATCAACTGATCGATATTACACCTCCGACCATCACCCACCATGCGCCTTCTGTTTGTAAACCCTGGACACAAGGTAATCACGTACCTTAAGTCCGAATATGTCGACTGTTCTATGCTGTGGTAGGCTGTTTGAGGTGGAAAAGCTTGGCACTCCGCACGACATGGTGGGCGCGGACGGGGTTATTCTAGGTCACACTGGAACCCAGATCTCACCCCTTTGCAAGCAGATCGAAAAAGAAGAACGGTGGCGAGTCATGCAAGTTCACCTAATCTCAGATCCGTTGTCCTTTCTCCGACGTCTTCTTCGGTTCTCTTCGATGCGGTGGAACGTTTCGGAGCAACGGGACCGCCCGACGACGGTTGTATCTCTGGAAAACCTCAATCCGTTGATGATGGCATTCATTTCCGGATGATTTGCATGCAAATTGCCGGGGTAGGCTGTCCTTGAGACAGGTATCGGCTGTTGGGCTTCGATGGGACCAGGGTATGTTGGAGCAGTTGTATTGCACCGTGACGTAACTCGTACCTCGTGTGCTGTGAGGACCCATGGCATGTGTCTGCCTGTCGGAATGGCAAGTTGCTTGAGGCCTGTCCACGTCCTGTTGAGCTTGGTGCCCGAGAGGAGGGCCTGTCAACGAAATGTATATTTGGAACATTTCCTGGACGCATGTTCCTTGGCATATCTTCGTCCTCATTCGAGCATGACCTCACACGCCTTCCCAGGTATGGGTTGCCAGTACCGTTCTGCTCGTGGAGTTAGGTCATGGCATGTCTGATTAGTGACTGCAACGCAACAGCACCAAGGGCGGCAAGCGAGCGTAAACTCGTCAACTATCGTGTTGGCGCTGTTCCGTCGTTTCCTCCGCCGGAAGTTAGCAACCTCCCAGCGCCTCGGTCACGTTGATAGCTTCTCGGTCATTTCCGTTCGTTTGGACGAGGAGTGTTGACTATGCTTCGATTCTGTCTTGATACACCTGTCTGCCCCGTTCAGCCCCAGACAGGTGACGGTCCGGTGTATCAACATCCAAGGACATGATGGAATGGCAGGGATACAGCCAAGAATCCCATGCACCCATGTATGCCTTGTGCCTCTGAAACCCATATTTTGAAAAGTGGACTCCACGGAGAATCCAGGATCAATAATGGGATCTTCTGAGCTCCACCGTTTGTTGTCGCTCCGGTTTCTGCACCTCTCTCTTGCCTTATTCGCTTAGGTCTTGTCCTCCTTCCAGTCTTCGACTGGGTTTTGAGGTTGGACTCATCGACAAAATCCCGTCTCTAGGAAACCCAGACGGCAACAGGACTTGGGCTTACGGTTTGACGTCAAGATGGCTGAGGGTGCCACGGGTGGGACGAGGTAGACGGGGCGGAACGAAAACCTATCAGGAATTAGCATGCGTGAACACTTAGAACATGTTTGGCGAGTGATCGTACTCAACGCGGGACACACTTCATCGTTGTGTTTGCCAAAATAGCCGCAAAGCAGACGGAACTGAACCTTCCCAGCTGACGCTCCTAAGCCTCTCAAACTTTCACTTGGCTGGCGACTTGTTCCCATAGGACGGACAGGCCCCATGTGGCTTCCCCTAGGCGAGTGGCTTCAGCCAGAACGACCTGGTTGTAAGAGCTTTGTGATCGGCCACATCACCAACAGCGGCAGTAGGTCGTATGTTCATTCGTGCCACTTTGCTCCGTTGCTCTGGTTTGATACCGCAGACGGGACGATGATGACGGCAAAGGACGGTGGGGCCGGGCCAGTTATGTGTGCCGCTCAGGGTAGATATCGTGATGACGTAGGTAAGAACGATGGCCGTTGAAAGTCTAGGACGAAAGAAGAGCTATCGCATGATGGATAGTTGTTGAAATGTATTGCAGCGTTCGTGATGAAGCCCGTCGCGGGCGCTGCTGGTGAAAGTGCAGCTGAGCGGAGAGAAGAGGCACTGGTTGGTCTCTTAGTAGATCCTCACCTGCGTGATCGTCCGCTTGTATTTTCGCTCCCAAGCCACTTGGACGGCTGTCTGCTAGCCTTGGAGGCGTACTACTGGTACCTGGTGTCGTTGGAAGAATTGCTCTGACTTTTACTTTCTCGGTTGTGGCCCACTGGGCCGCGAGGTACCGTCATGCAAGTGGCGCGGTAGAAAGCATGTGATAGGAGGCGCTCAGACGGTTGTGGTAGCCTTACTACCGGCTTGAAAGCAATGAAGCAGGGTGTTGCGTCTTGCCTCTTCGTGTTGTCGGCGGAGGACAGGCAAATGGGCTGTCAAGAGCTTGGGTGTTAGCTTCAAGTGAGGCAAGATGACATCGTCTGGGAGAAGGAAGGTTACCTGTAAAACATTTCTGCTTGACTGAATAAAAGGTAGAGACGAGCGTTTGAGGTGCATGGTGGTATCCATCGAGTCATGGCGAGGATCTTGTCGCATTGGCCTGCCGTTTTGGTATGTAGAGGCAATCAAAAGGAACTGTCCCCTCCCGTATGCCCATCTCATCCTCTTTCCCTCAGTATCAAGGAGTATAGCGCACCTTCCTTGCATCGGATACTCTCTGAGAACCAGAGAAGTAAGCCTGCTGCTGGGCCATTGGGAGGTTTTTGTATCGTGGCAGAAGTGGACGATCAAAGGGCAAGACTGCGTTCTTGCGCGTCGTCCCCGGAAAGGTCGTGGTTGTAGAGACGCCCGTTGATCTGAGGTTGGGAGAAACTGCTTCTCTGTCGGGTCGAAGTTTGTCTACGATGGACGCCTCATTGCTGGTGATACGCTCTTTCTTTGCTTCCGACATCGAGCTGCGGCTGGAGGAAGATCATGTGGCAATGCGCGAGGCTCAACTGCCGGTGCCATTCTGGTGGCGAAGAGCGGTTGGAGTTATTCAATGGCTAACCAACTCAAAGGTGCACTGCATGTGAAACTGCGTTTCAGATCAAAAACCCAAAGCGACAGTGGGAACAAGTGGTTACCAGTTGCAAGTGGAGAGATGTGCCCACAAGCCACGAGAAATACGCTGATACTCGGAGTTGAGCACCCCTATTGTCACAGCGGCCGACGACTTCGTCGGTCGTAACTGTAAGAGATAAAAAAGAAAGGAGCATAGCATTGACAGGGTGAGGAATATTGATCCAACGCTGGTTGGTAGACCCAATGTGGGACAGGCTAATCACATACCATGACTGATGCATCGGTCCGGAGGGAATCAAAAATTGGTTCCATGGGTCAAAAGATGATGGGAGTAGACTCCGATGACGTGCACAACGGAACTAAACGATGATACTAGGTCTTGTTGGAGTGAAGTCTACCCGTTGACCTGGAGGTTTCCAGGTTCAATGCCCCAGCCCGTTGCAGTTGCGGGACTTGGAGATGCCACGGTGGACGACATCGCTAGCGTCGGTAAGTTGAAGCAAAACTCTTTTAGCGGTGAGCCTGGATGGAAGCAACCAACCCCACGATACCCAAACGATTTGATACTCGCACAGACTGCCCGATTCTGTCTGTTTGTCACCCTCACAGATTGGAATATGTGTGGAGTAAGAACCGAACTGACTGGTCACATTCTTGTGTGGTACAAGGGGCCTGTGAGTACCCAATCTTTCAAGTATCGAGCCGGACTCTGCATCGAAAGATCCACTGTGATTGTCCAGGTGACGGCCGCATAATACCGACAAGATGAATCGCTTCGCAACGCAGCTGCAAACGGCACCAAGTCCTGCACGTGGTTGATGACCACCCCCGTGTCGTGTTGCAGGTCGACCTTGCACTCAAAGGCAGTTGAAACCGATCATGCCGATATCATTACCTCAGGCAAGAACCCAGACACAATGGACCGCGACAAGCTTTCCATTTTCGAGATGTAGCGGTGTGGACTGGATCTCTTGGTTAGTTTCGTAATGACAACCACATGGGGAATCATCTTGAGCCAGAGGTCCCGGAGAACACCATCTCTGCATACTCCAGCCATCGTCTGCAACATCAAGGGCACCTCACCATCGTATCGTAACTCTGCCCTTGGAGACGCTGAGCTGGGTCCGGAACCTTGTTGTTGCGGGCAGACTTGCCCAGCACCCGATGTCGCCGATCCAGTTCCCGAGTGCCTCGACACGCTCGCGCAGGGTTGATTGGCTTTCCCAGCCGCTATGGCCGCCGGGTCTGACGTGCTTGAGATCTCCAGTTTCTCGCCGTGCTTGCCTTGTGATGTCCCTGATTGGCTTTTTTGAACTCCTTGGCTGGATGCTTTGGCTTGCCCTTGTCGCCGTGCTCATCTATGAGGCTCTCTTCTTTTGGGTGCCTCTTCCTTGTATTCACCTTCCTCTTCATGATCCTCCTGTTCCTTGTGTTCCTCCTCCCTCTTGGCCTGTTCATCTTCCTTGTGCCTGCTAACGGGGTCCAACGTTGGCACGACATCCATCGCGACAGGATCACGGTGGTGACATATGCGCTGGAAAGACCCATCCATGCGCTGACGCTTGGCAGAGGGTATATGGTATCGGCTTGGAAGCCGAGGTCGACTCCTCAGTCGGATGCGGATGGATGACATTGCGATGGTGACGGACAGCAATGCGAACTGTTCTACCCGGAGCGATGTCCGATCGTGTTGCTCTGCCGGACTGCAGTCAACAGGCCACTCCCTCGATCCGGGCACGGCATCCTACAACTCCACGCTTGCCCGGGACCGAAAGCTTGGACGGCAGCATCGCCACCCGCTCGTGTGCTAGCAGCAACGTCTCCTTCCGCAGCTCCTCGGACACGCTCTCCGCCCGGCCCTTCACCTAGCAGCCTTCACGGCGTAGGCCGGCTCGCAAGCCAACACGAGCAACACTGGCGCGGGCGAGCAGAACGAACAGACCGCAACGAGGTCACCATGATAATGGTGTGCAAGCTCCAGTGCCTTTCCATCCCCTCCATCGTGGGTCACCAGGGCGGAGCCCGACGAGGGGAACAGGACGGTCGAGGACCGAGACAAGCTTCCGATGCTAAACTGTCTCGATCGTGGGCGGACGGGCCAGTCGGCGACTCAAGGTTGCGTTACTGTTGCAAAAAGTCAGAATGCATAGAACAGATTCGTGTGGATCGAGAGATGTCGTACCTAAGACTGCCGCGTCTGCTCCACTCCAGGTTGCATTGGCCACGACGAGCTCATGACTGGATTGTAGGGATGTATGAAAGAAGAGGTGACATTCGGATGTTCATTGGCCGATGATTTCACTGGCCAACTTGGATAGCCGCGCTGATCAGGTTGTAGGGACTAGACGGCCTGGAGCTCGTCCAGTTCGATTCCTGTATCAGATCGTGCCACAGTCGTGGCTCGTTGAGGTTGCAACACTGGCCGCGTGGAAGATGGCGCTCGACGTGGTTTCCGCGCTGGAGGGAGCACCCATTGGAGTTGCTGTGCAACCGGAGGTGGTTGCCAGGCGGCAACGAATATGCGGTTTGGCCATTGGTTCTCGTTTGTGTCACATGAGGGTGGACCAAAACTGACCACGGAAAGAACCTCGAATGACCACTCCGGCAGCTGCACGTGATCCGTGTAACAATAACAACACGCGAAAAATGCGGGAACAGTCGCGTCGCGTCTTCTTCACCCAATCCTGCCGAGGCCCCGTGCCTTCCTTCCTTTCATCCTTCCAAGTTTCTGTCCCCATCTGTTTTAGCCTACAACACCACACAAGACAAGTTTCTCCCCTGTCCGCCACATGCTCGGAAGAGTTAGCAATCCACACCACCGTTACATGGTCACCGCAGCCAATAACTGCAACCACGCACTACATACCTTGTGCGCTCCACATTGTCCACTACCTTAGCGCCCTCCCGTCACCATGTCCACCGTCGACCCGCACTCGCCGGCTAAAGGCACCAGATCGGGCAATGCGATTGTGGTTGCTTCAAGCTCCTCCATTGGTGCCGCTGCTGCCAGACCTTCCACCTCCGTTGCCGCCACAACGGGTAATCTCCGCGTCGCGCCAACTGGACCCCCCGCGCCAGAGAAGGATTGTATGTTCTCTTCTCTACTCCTCTGCCACCCAGTCACATTTTGCTCCTGTCACATCTCACTAACTCGTCTTCCTCTCAATCAGACATTCCCGACTTCCACGCAATCAGAATGTGGAAGGACTACAAGAGTGCAGACGGGGTTGTTTGCGTGGACTTTGAGCTGGAGGAGGTAGACGGCACTGTCCTGGGATGGTTCCGGGAGATCGACGTCTGGAAGGAGCACAAGGACACCGTGCTCGAGTACTGGGACGAGTGCGATGGTCGTTCCGCAGCCCTCGGTCTCAATGAGGCGACGGCGCTGTTCCGTCCCTGGGAGATTATCGACAAGATCACCCCTGTCGCCGCCAAGGCCAAGGCCCGGAGCTACCCTCCTCCCAGGGAGAACAAGCGCGGCAAGGGCAAGAAGAAGAATGATGCGGAGCCTTTGTACGTGGTCTCTTGGGTCGGGTACCGGGAGACTAGCCAGGAGAAGGAGAGCAGAGTCAAGCGTTACTGGCCCGAGCTGCTGCGGAGGTTTGATGGTGTGGACGTCGAGGATACTGAGTATGAGGAGTAGGAGGATGTTGACGGCACGGCGAAGATGGAGGGAGGCTGTCGGGTCTTTCAGGACATAGATGACAACGACGTGGAGGGCTGCCGCTAATGAGTGGCGCACGTCCTAATACTACTGGAGTATATTAGCTGGATGGTGGTACTTGTAAGATAGACAAGCATAATAGAGGAAAATATACCACGGGGACGGCGTTTTTTACTTTCTCACGATATCTCTCCCGACTATGACGCGACTCTCGCCCCGACAGAATGGGGACATACTAACGTTTCTACGAGTCAGGGCGAGAAGCTGCAATGACCAAGTGCTACTTACATACAACATGATGAGATGATGGAAAGCCGGCGAGGGAGGTGGAGAAAGGCGAGGTGGTGGAGAAGGCACGGTCTCCAGCAGACGGAGACAAGTTGTCGTCTGTCTCAGGAGGGTTTCGTTCGAGGCAAGGACTTCGGCCTATCCCTTGGCCCTGTGGACATTTGCAGTTGTCGATTCGATGCCCATTTATGTATCATCACTTCGATGACGGTTGACACAGCGCCAGGGCGGCAAGCTGTACGGGTCGTTGATCATCTCTATGTGCTGCCACGGCACTGGAGCCGCACTTGAGGATCTGTCGCGACTCAGCCTGCTCGTGGCGACCGGCACATCACTCAACATCTAGCCCTCTGTCGAGCCTCGGTTCTGATCCGCGCGGTTGTTGCACAATGTGGTTCAGCAAGTAATGGCTGGTCTGGAGCACCTCGACCAGATCCGTCGCTACTGACGATGACATTACCGGACGGGTACACACTGAGCCATGCCGTTCTAGCCCTCAACCAGATTCCTCTGACGAAGCTTAGCTACCTCCGGGAGTTCGCGTACAACGATTACCGAATTCTGAATCAACATAAGGACTACCTTAGATCACTTTTGGGACCGTGAAAACGGAACCAGGGTATGGGTCCCGCCACCGGAAGGACAAGCAGGTTCCATATGATGAAGTTACAGAACACAAAGTCGCGACAAGCGCCCACACAGGCCAGTGTCATTTCAACCGAGGGTACGACACTGCAAGTCGGAGCAGCTCGACTGTTATCGAAGGTGCCTGGCCCAATCGACCTCATCGCCAAGTCTGACGCTCAAAAAAGAAAGAAAACCACGACACCGGGTCAACTGTCAGACGGCTAAATTAAGTCTCTGCATGGTTACCACTGATTTACCATCTGGCTGGCGCATTTGGAAGCATTCTGTGCGATTGAAGCCAGCTTGCTCCGAAACACGGTTCTTTCTATGTTACGGAAGCTGCCCTTCTGGCACTTGCCTTTTAGAGTACGGACCACACACACCTCGAAAGCAAGCCTTATGCCCATGCAAATGTTCCACAGTTTGGGATTAGCCTTGGCTCTTTCCGCGCAGGTCCAACTCTGTCACATGGTCTGGAGCCAGTATCTTCTACGCAGCATGGTGCACAGGGCGATTGAACTACTGCACAACAAAAAACCATCCAGAAAGTCATCGCGGTGCAAGATGCGCTAGCTCTGGGGCTTGTTCAGGTGAGAGTTCTGCTCGAAGGATAGCCCGCAAATTGGCCTTGTCCAGGAGCACAGTTGATAGGAGGGGCCAAGCACGATTGTCCGCCACCAACTGATTGGAGCACATCGTCGAAGTTAAACCGAAGGTTACATGAACAGAACGACCCAACAACCACGTCACGCCACTTGCTACGTCCTCGTCTTCCACTGGGGTGACGGCTGCGAGGCAGTCCCAAAAAAAAGGTTATTAGGCGCGAGCCGATAAAACTGGGCTGCGCAGGTTTTAAGGTTTGTATTGACAAGCGAGCCGAATGGAAGATGAACCTTCTTGAACTCTGAGGCCGTACTGACTCCTCTCAGACAGGCTCCCTCCTGCACCTGGAAAACCTTAACCAGTTGACCTGACTCGTTTCATCGACTTCACCACCGGCAGGGCCAATCCAAGCTTCTCCGTCTCAGCTTCTTCTGGGAACCCTCGCCCTTTAACGGCGACCAAGACTCCACGATGTCCTCTCCGCTCTCTGTCAACCTATCGCAACGAAACTCCGCCTTCGTACATCTCGAGATCTTCTTGTCGTGAGATAACCAAGGGCACTCAACCTTTTCATCAGAGATTCAACTTCCACAGCCTCCACAAGAACTTCTAGTCAACTTATTTCGTCATGCATCATATCACATCAACCTTCTTCACCTTTGGCCTTGAACTCATCTGTCTTACCGCGTCATCCGCTGTACCAGGTGGCCTGTCAATCTGCGGAGCAATCAGTGACGCTATTAGTCCAGATTGCACAGTCGAAAGGTTCAAGCCTTACTCATACACGCTTAGGAAATGATGGCAACTTGGTTACGCTTCGCCAGGAGGAGTTCACGACGGCGCTCCTCTTATAGCAAGGAGGACACTATGATGGAGACAACGAGCATCTTACAAGAAGTGGCAGAGCAACCGGAACCATAACAGTGTACTATCACTTACATGTCCGACGGATTGGTTGTGTTCACGATGGCCGAGAGGCCACCCAGTTTGTCTGAAATACACGCATATCCGATGGGATGATTCTCCAGGCCAACCGAACAAAATCTCCCAGCACACAGCCATCGACCCCGGAGCCACGACCATACTTCAAATGGCCAACTTCGCTCTATCTTAGCGTCATCGACGAACATCTAGACCACCAACGCATATCGCCATCCCCTCGCGAGTATCCGTTACAAGAAACGACCTCACATCATGTCGATCTATATGTCAAAGATTTGGATGGGACAGGTGTATACGCGTTGAAAGGATCCCGGCAATACGAGTATGATGCTGAGTCTCTGGTGGCCTCGACCTGGAAGCCGCTAAGCCACCCAAACTAATTGCCGAGACAGCATGGGTCTCTATCCTGGGCCGGAGCCTGGGAACACACACAGCGTAGGGACGGGATATGGTCACCTTGGTGACGAGACTGCTAGGCATTGGATCCCACACTCAGTTCTGCCACGCGCACAGCCAATTTTAGGACTGTCATGGCGTGCTGCAGAATATGCAGACTCTTCTCGGCGGCGTGGCTGGTCGTCTCACCGGCAGTATTGCTTGCCTCCATTCTACGCCCATGGCCTTTAAGCTGAATGCGCTCTCGAGTTTTACCAGTCTGCCCACGTCACTCTCTGGCTCAGCTTGGATTCGGTGAAATTCCGTGTTGTCTACCCACAAACGTATCCGTCTCTTGGACTCAACGCAACGCTTGATGCCTTCACCAATGATCAACTTGGATCCGGCCCTCGCAACAGGCAACCCTTACAAGTCCCTTTTCGATTCTGTGATCTCGCGGCTGGAACAGCGACTCTGACAAGTGGCGCTGAACTTCGACTCTCGGAAGAAACCTTGGTACGGTCACCAGCCGGGAAGGCGTGCGGGAAGCCGTGATTCCGACAGTTTTGCGTGGCACGCTCTTGTCCTCGAGTATCGAGGAGATGGACATGGGCCGGTGGGACTATCATTGGCATGCGGATGCGATGGGATGCTCAGTTACGTGCCCGACCACGGGTCGAAGCAAATGAATATATATTTACTACGAAACATACCACACATCTGCTCGTCGGTTTCACCGGTGCAAGTAGTGGCTTACTCTCCCGAAGAACAGAGATTGCATTCCCTGCCGTCTTACCACAATCGTGGAGACCTGGCACCGGTGATGGTACTGCATTGCACACCTTAATCCGGGTTGAACCACTCAAAATGGTATTGAACCGGCCGTAGTAACTTTCAGGTCCGGTTGAAGTGTGCACCAAGCACAACCATATGCCACCAACATGCTACGACCTTGGCCATCAGCGCCAGCCGTTCTGGGATCCGGTTTCCCAAACCTTTTACATCTCAGCTAGGTTTCCAGTACCAAGTCATTGCCCCTTTGTCGATAAGGCTTTATTAAATCTTCTATCTCGTCCCAAGGTCAACATGATTCTTTCGATGCCACTTTGTATCTTTATAACCATCATATGTGTACTACGCCGCAGCCTAGACGAGAAGCGTCGAACCTTACATTACCTTCCCCCTGTCAACGCAGCCTACATCATTTCCTCCGCTCCGCCCTCACACCGCCCAGTCGATGCTCATGGCTGATTTTCCTGGCAGAGCAGGCTCAGGATGCACTTCTTGCAATCTACAAGCCAAAGCTCGCAGGCCCGATCCAAACCGTGGATCACACGGCTGGGCTAAATTGTATTAAAGACATCAGGGCTTCAAAGACTTCAATTCCACCCCGTGGCTGCCTTGCAAGGACATTAGACGCTGTCACTGCAGTGTCCTGACATGATCCTCTATTCAAAACCTCATCAGCAGGTCCCTCCTCGCCCGTACCGTTGACAATGAGCCTCTCGCTGTTCACCCATACCTTGTCGTTGGGCCAGAACAACGGCATCACTACCCTGACCCTCAACATTACGCACATAGTCACCTACCACCTCGACACCATCAGCAGCCTGGACGTGAGCAGTCGCGCTAAACGCATCGACGTGCACGAGATCCAAAACGAGGTCGTCTTGAATTTACAGCTGCCGCGAAAGAGCTCGAGTCTGATGAGTGGCCGACGGCCGCTGCCACCCTCGGCCCACGCATACGGCGTGCAAACTGGGCTGGTAGTGAAGGAAAAGGCTCCTGTTGCCGCCGCGAGATAGCGAGACATTGGTCCGTCGACTAAAACAAGCCTCCCCCGAGCACCCAGGGACAGGTCGAAGCTCGACGGGTGCGACGCCCACCGCGGGAACTGCAATTTCCCCGTCCTTCCTCGACAGTGCTCGGGAAAGATACACGCTCAATATCTTCGCGCCAGAGAACGACCGCGAGCCCGCAGCCTCAGTTAAAAGCTCAACACATTCTGGTTACCATTTTGTTGTGATCGTCGATCCAGGAGAATGAACCAGCTCCGGCATTGCATTTGTCGTTCGCCTTCTTGCCACCATCAAGGCCACACCGGTGTCTTGCGAGGAAGAAAGCCGCCCATTAAACACGGGAAAGAGCAGCGGAGTGCAATATAGATGCATCATAGCGCCTGCGGCACCGGTCACCAACCATGGGGCAGCTGTAGTATCGTCAGCACCAGTATTGGGCAGCATACGTATAGAGGTACCGCTCAGCGGACAGTGTCTGGTTTGTTCCAGGGTTCAGATATCCCTCTAACATCTCCAGGGGTAAAGATGAGCAGTGCTGCATCAAATCCCGGTCTGCACAGCCGCCATCAGCTAATTCGTGTAACAGCTCATCGTCAGCTCTGCAATGCAGTGGTCCAGCGCGGCACAGCGTTCACCAACTTGGAGGTCCTGGATGGGCGGCAATGATGGTGTGGGAAGTAGTGGCCATCTTCGTCGCCACTGATACCGGTACTTCAGCCCGGTGTAGTCCACTTGCTGCAGTGTCTGGCTCGGAGTATTGACCGGGTCCATTCTCCCCAGGATTGTGGTATTCGTGTAGGTATGGAGGTATGACGATCACCCCCTGCATCAAAGTCAACTTCACAGATGACTTCCAATGGTAAGCTTACCTTCTCAACTCGGATTCCTGGATTTGTCTTCTAGCTTAGAGCCCTTTTTCTAGGTGCATTTCGACATCAGGCTACATTCTCAACCCACCTACCATAAGACTGTTAACTGTAAATTTCCATGGCAGGGATACATACCTACCTCTGTCATCGGTCTCCGAGGGCGAATCACCTTTCATCGCAAGGTTAGGTTTGTCGTGCACACCACCTGCAAAGCCCCATCATCCGGCGCAGTCAACCCATTTCTGTAATGACTATTCCGAAGCTTATCCCTTCGACTTGAATCATGTGCAAAGGCTGGATCGCCTCCGGGAGAGGTCATCGGTCGGAGCGGAGTCATTTTAGCGGTACATTGAGAAGTCACTCTTCTGAAAACCATTACACTCCCCAGCCGTCCTTGTGACACACACTCCCCAACTGTGCTACTACATGAATCAGCGAGTGTTTCCCAGAACAGCGTTTTCTACCAAAATGCCATCTCAAGAATGCCTATCGTTCCGACGTGCATATCCTCTCAGATTATCCTCCTCGGCAAGATCACCGCACTCAGCAAACACACTTGGCACGATATACTCACATTGCTAAACACACTTCGCAATGAGAATATCTTCGTGCTAACGGTTCACTGAGAAAAGGGAGGCCATATGTGAAGTCGCCTTCTAGTATCACCCTTCGTAGGGGACTCGGTGATGAAAAACTCAAAGTTAGTAGTGACCTTACCTGTGAAACTGCATGAAGATGTGACTGTAAGAGATAGTCTACAACTGCGTCGTAACGGAACTGACTTTGTTAATCAGTTCAGGCGTCTCCTACTCGAATCGAATTATCCAGTCAATCAGAACAGCAGTCTCGACATTTTTTCGTGCTTGAGCTTTGTAGCAAACAACCTTTTGAGCACTGCGCGAGATGTGAGCAAATGACGACCTGTGACCTGTGAGTTGTGGTTAATGTCATTATGAGTTGTGCACGTGCATTGGCCAAGGTACCTGTCACCCAATCACCTCAGTGGCCAGCTGGGACCGGAATTACGTAATCGCACTCCACTGCCTTGGAGCTTGAGCTCTACAACCAACTGCTTCCACCTTTCTTCACCTTTTCCACCTCATCCAACTTTGCAACCCCAAGTCAATTCAAAGACGCATTCACTCGCGATCTCCTTATCAATTTCTGGAGGCACTTCAGTTCCCTTTTATCAACACGACAAGGACAACGAAGCTCGTTCCCAACCGGAAAGTGCGCCTTGGAGGTCAGAGCGTGGCTGTTCACTCCACGTCGAGGTAACCACCGTCATCTGCCCACACATCGTCGACCGTATTCCTAACCATCTTCACAGTCGACCTCGAACCCCGCGCAGCACCAAATCCAAGCGACCCCAACACACGCGCTTCACGACTCTCAACAGCCAACCTCAACCACCAACCCACCACCCCTTCCACGACCATGGCATCCTCACCCTCCACCATCACCAACGACCCTCCCACCGACACCCCACCCACCCCCACCCAAACAATCGACCAAATCGCCAACAACTGGTCCTCCCTCCGCACCCAAGTGACGCAGCTAGTCACCACGCTCTTCACCCTCGCCAACCGTCCCCCACCCACCAACCCCGACATTGCGCGCTGGACCCTCCTGTGCTACGCCCTCTCGCACAAAGTCCCCCTGGCATCCGTCCTCCCCCCCGACATCGTCTCAATGACCGGGTACGACGACCCCTCCCCCGCCGTCCAGGCCAGCCCACCCCTCTTCCAACCCCTCCGTCACGAGACCACCGACCCCGACGACATCTCCGCGATCATGACCCGCATGCTGACGGGAACGCGCCACTCCGTCGACAACCTAGGCAGGTCCAACTGCGTCGCCCGTCTAGCGCACTACGAGCACCGCGTCGCCGAGGTGGCGGCCGCGCGGTGGTGGCTCGACGAGGAGGTCGTGCCGATCGTGGTTGCCCGGCGGGACGGGGCGTTTAGACCGGAGGAGGACATCCTCGGGCGGCCGATGGGTGCGGCGCTTGCGGGACTGCACTTGAAGAGCCTTCGGTTCAGACTTTGGGAGATGGAGAGGGAGTACTCCAGGGCTGCTGGTGATGCGCGGCGACAGGTTGAGGAGACGGGGAGGGAGAGTAGGAAGAGGAGAAGGTGAAGTTTGATCGTGTGGAGGGAGTGCTGGGACTGGTCGGTCGCTGTGATGGTTAGAGCCGAGGAGGGTCCCCGGATACCGCTTTTCTTTTCCGGATGCGAGGTCATGGGTGTTAGATGTTTGTTGCTTGTTATTATTTACCCTGGGACTGTTACTGTTCTTCCCCCCATCTCCGTCCATCTTGGGCACTCCTCCTAGGAACGGCCAGTTTTCCAACATCAGTTGCCGGAGAGACACAGCTCATCCTTTTCTTACCTTTGTGCTTTGACGGTCCGGTCCATCGCGCGATGTACGTCACCGCGGTTGGTATTCTTTCATATCCTAGCGGGAGTTATTCTTTCTCCTCGGGGTCGTTCATCTTCCAACATGTTTTGCCCCAACGATATCCCGTTTTGTTTGCCGCGCTTATCTTTCTTTATGTGTTACACGGAGGGAGGCATTGCTGTTTGCTTCCGGCCGGCTGGAGCGGCACCTGGTCGGATGTCATAGTCTACGCCAGGGCCACGGTATGCCGCTAACCAGTCTTGATGATGCGGCGGATGCAACTCCCCTTGTTGCGCTTATCATGGGGTGTGGGCCATGGGAGTTGCAAGGCGGCTACTCCGTTCTGGACTTGATGTGGTGACGGCGTGGTCGGGGGGGTACGAAGCAAGGAACGCTTTTGCGGCGAAGTTGATCACGATGTGGTAGAGTGATGAGGTCCACTGAGAGTTGATACCTCGGGGTCTGCAACTTGTAGGTCGTATGAGCTGCGGTTTATACCGAGTGATCACGGTGGAACTAGTTCGGGTTTCTTTTCTAGGAATGAAACATGTTTTAGACAGGCTTCGCGCTGGATACCATGGCAGGCATATGCTGTGTATCAAGATGCCCTCGTCTACCCTGTGTGCTCGTATTGCCTAATGGACGTCTGCCGTACCTTTCTGGGCGTGAGTAATATGTGTTTCGATGGGAACTTGGATAAGGACAGGATGATACATCCGCCGTATGGTTCCGATGCCAAAGAGAAACAACATGATAAACTTGGGTCAGCATACAGTTTACGCCTTGATACATAGACTGGTAGTACATCAACGTAGCTCGTAATCCTCTATATAATCTGAATATTAATTTTGTGCAGTTTGTGTGTCACAGGACATATCGTCACCGGAACCAATCCGTCCGTCGTTCAGGGCCGCCAAATACGGATAGATGCCTGGAGCTCGTCAACGTGCCACATCCGTACAGAGACCAGAATTGTAAAGAGGTGAAGTTCGTGACTTTATTACCATATTCACATATTTCTGCCGTGCTACGCTGTGGAAGGTTTCGACGACCAAGGGATTGCGAGAACTGAGCTACTTGGGGAATCCACTTTGTGATCACGGCACCCAGACCTGCTCGAGGGCAATTCTGTTATGTGGTGGCGATGTGGCTATTGTTCTGATACGGCACTCATTGATAGAAGACCACGTCTTCGAGAATCAGGACCACTGTTGCCGACTTCTTGCTCGTAGCAGATCCTCTCGTGGGAGTCGTTTGGGAACCTCCAAACAGGGAGACCCCGTAAAGGTTAACCAGCCAGAGCACGTAGAATCAAGGAGACATTCGTTCAGAGGAATCAAGTGGCGGCATGTGAGACTCTCGAATCACATGTTATTAACGAGAGTAAGTTTAGCGCTGTTCCACTAGTTGATAAGCGCTAGACTCTCAAGAAGGGTATATTTGAGGCCGGAACTTATTAATGCAAATGCTACTGCAGACTGAGAACTCGAACTGCGCAGGGGGGTTGGACTTCTACGAGTGATCTATGCGGGGTGCTGCTTCCTAGCTCGCCAACTACCGTCCTTAAATGGGTGGGTTGAATACAATCAGACCTTATGAGATATCCCGTTTCGCAGCTCCTCTTGTCTTGGACTTTTGTTATGGCCTTTGTGACCACGGGAGGGTGAAGAGGTGATACTGGGAGTGGATGAAGGGCGCCTTCGCGGCTGTGGCAGACATGATATCGCACAGTCAGCGCTTTTGACGAGGAAAACGGTTCAGTGGTGGCTACGGGTTGGAAGACATCGGAGTTTAGAAACTGCTCAGTGGTACTTTGGATATCAGGGTCCATGGAATTCGAAATTGACACAGAAGATAAAAAGAATACACCAGGTTGAATGTCTCTTGGCTTCACTATGCTCAACGTGGTCCAATGCTCGCATGTGCACAGGTTCAAAAGTGAAGAAGGAGTAAGTGACGAGGCATGTGCTTTCGAAGTAGAGTTCAATCCTCATGAACTCCAGATCGGAGAAACAGGTACCCCATGAGGCAAAAGACAAAAAGGAAAAAGCGAACAAGAACAAAAGAAGAAAAGAAGATTCGCAGCCGGGACTTGAACGATTGACCGGGAGACTGGCCACCAACGGGAACAAGTGCTACTACCGAGGATGGTCAGGCCGATCAACCTGCAATCATGCCGTTCTACCAAGTGGGCCTGGTATGTCCTCAGCTGCGTGGAAACTACTTCTGGTGTCCAGGTTGATATGCCGCTTTCGCACCAGAGGCTCAGCACAAGTGGTGACGCTATGATTAATGGTTCTGAGATTGATCACAACTGTGATCACAAGTTGCAGGAGTTGGAGGTGGAAAGACAGGTGAAAATCAGGCTCCCATACTCGCGGCTGGTGCGCGGGGTTGCTCCACCAAGGTCCCAGTGCATACATCGGACATTGATCCGGCCCGGCCCGTACTGAGGCTTCATTCGACAGGTGTTCGGCAGAAAGAGTCTGGCTATGGCGCCAGAGCCCTGATGCATCACGCTGGAGAGGATGTCCTCGAGGTCGGGAGGCACTGAAGGTGAGCTTGACGATGCTACGAGGAACTGGACGCCGTGTGCTTGTATCCTAATGCGATTTGCAACGAGGTAAGGGACGATTCATCGGACTCCAATGCCTTTGCTAACCAACGTCATTCAAGTCAGGACCCCTGCTCGAAGAAGCCGTTCCTTGGGCGTGCGCGATACAGCGACTAGTCGGAACCGGCGACTTTCCCGTCGAACATTGAGAGGCACAGAAACCAGAGACGGCTTGATCGTGGTGATGGTACGGCGCCTGCGTCGACGAACCTCGACATCGACATGGTCCTGCTAGCAGCTTCCCCAAGGTTTCCACGCTCGGTACCCGCACGAGTGACACGACAAGATCCGTGCCGGGGAGAATCAGCCAGGAGAAAGGAACCCCGTCCCTTGCGCGACCTTACTCGAACCCCAGTGTGCGTCCCTAGTAAGTTCAGCTGCAGTAAAGATCTCTTCGATATACCCTTACTGATCAAAGCGTGTGTTCAGAATCGTCCACTTTTCCCTCCGTTTCCTCCATCGACGAGGCCCATCCCTTCTAGAACCTCCTCCTCCTTCGTGCCCTGTCTGCTGATGGTACTATAGTTCAACCACCTCTGCTCAGCAAAGAGCTCCTTTATTTTCGTCCTCGAGTACGATGGAAACCGCGAACCTTTAGATCGTTGATCAACGAATGAACGGTCAGGAAGTCTTTCGCCACTATCAGACAGGTCAGAATTCCACATCGGTTCTTGGAACAAGTCAGGGCTCCTAATCATTTGTTCCTCCATTCTCTCTGTCTTACAGCCGCCCTACATCAGCCAGGAGACCGGACACCGAAGCTGAAAACTCTCAAAGGCTGATCTCACCATCCCAACTGTGTGAAGGGCACACCAAGACCTACCTCCTCTGCGGAACAGCTTCCGATGGCTCCCAACCGCCGCGTGTTTGACCAAGCCGGGGTTGGGTGGTATGCAACGGGACTGAGCATAGTCTGCTGACAGAGACGGTGTGGAAGATGCTAGGTGCACCTCGGCACAGGTATGGGTTCAAGCGGTTTAGTGATTCCGGGGGCGTAGATTGGGCTTCAGGCTCGAAGATCGAGGGAAGGACCGCAGCAGCTTGGGTGTTGGACTAGATACGGCGAGATTGGGTCCATGTGTTTGTTTGCTTGGGGGTATGGCCTGTCCGTTGGAGAGGGTTGAAGAGATGGTACACGTCGGTGGCGCTTGATTTTGATGAGACTCTATCATTGGTGGCACTACAGCGTCAGGGCCTATGCAAGATCCTTCCCTCATGCCTTTACCATCCCAGACATCTCCCAAAGCAAAGTTGATCTGTCCCATACCAGCGACAACATGGTCAACGCAGCACATTGTACAGACGGATCAAGCGAACTTGTCCAGCTTGAGCCTCAAATACCTGCCCGAGAGAGAACGGCATTGCTACTGGGGTGACGGCTGCGAGGCAGTCCCCAAAAAAAAGGTTATTAGGCGCGAGCCGATAAAACTGGGCTGCGCAGGTTTTAAGGTTTGTATTTACAAGCGAGCCGAATGGAAGATGAACCTTCTTGAACTGCCGTACTGACTCCTCTCCGACAGGCTCCCTCTACATTGGCGATGGTGCGCAACATCCCAGTCGAATCATAGACGCCTTTCGACGCCCGGCACGGTGGTACGGTGGGTGGGTTTCGTTGGTAGACCATCTCCATGGTTCCAAGTGAAAGGCTGTTGACTTCAACCTACTTAAGGCCAAGCTCGAACCTCCCATTCCTGCCGAGGTGAGACACTAGACGTGGGAGGAAGAGATGGAACAACTGAGGGTAGGTCCTTGGCTAAGGTTGGCTTGGGTGAGGATTATCTGAGAGACTGGAGGGGTTGTCTTGAGCCTAGCTGGGATTGTTCTGGGGGGTATGCTAGGTGAGAGCTGGTCTGACATGTACCTGCATGACGCTCAGACTTGGAAGACGCAATGTTCGAGGAAGATAGGTCCTGCGATACCAGTGTTGTGTTGTCTGCCAGGAGATATTCGTCAGGATGCGAGGGCACTCTCTCGAGTCTGGAGGTGAGGGCTCGGGTGACTGTGTAGGAGCTGTAGACTTGTCTTTGTCGTCTTTGTGGAAGCACTTCAGGATCCCTCGCATCCCCCTTGGCTCATTTTCCGAGGGGAAGAGAAAGCTACGAGAGAGATGATGGTTCAGATGAGTAGCTTTCCGCCATTCTGGGCAGCCGTATCTACCTTGTTGCTGTTGGGAGTGCGGTCGGTGGTGTGGTTAAAGTGGGAGCCGGTGGTGGACATTGTGCTGTGGTGTCTTGCAGATTAAATCTGTTCAACGGCGCCGCTAGCTGATGAACAACTATTCCCAATCTTCAATGCATCAAGACCTCCTATCTTCCAAAGGTAAGGACAGAGAGAACCAAAGCTTATTTCTAACTAAAGGAACATCATGCCACGCCATGGAACCGCCTGGTTGTTGGTACTTGCAAGAAGTGCTACTGGGCTTATCCAAGTGACCGCAATTGATCCGAGTGTCGAAGCTTAGGACGTTGACTGCATACTGTGAAACAAGAGAAGGAAATATCGCATCGTCGCAAATATCGATTAGAATCTCGCATTCGTTTGAGGTGATCATGAAACAATGTAGAAAAGGATCATTCCCTACCACTGAGTAAGACTACCCGGCCATGATGTCAAATTCCCCATCCGGGTTTGACCTCAGATGTTCTCCGCATTTTCCCGCGATCTTGTCACTGCTTCAACCTGGGTGACAGGCCTGAGGCACCTTTGCGCTGGCAAGCGGCCATTGTATCATCCAAAGCTTCGCCAGTGAACGGAGCGGTCCATAATCCACACTGTCCGAACGCGGTTTCCTTGCGGAGACGTGGACGGCGAATCACGGCGTATTTCGGCATGTCCTTCTGCAGGGCGCCGTGACAAAGGTGAGTGCGGCTTGGCAACTTGGCTTGAAGCTGTGTCAAGATCCGAGGAACAAAAATCCAGTCTCGACTAGAGACATCAGAGGTGCGCAGTACCCCGTGGCCAAGGTGATGAGGATAGTCGCCGTAATGAGTTGGATCGGTAAAGAGGCGCGTCATTGGCAACAGCTGGTATCGTGAACTGGGGATTTGTTGCCAAGACAGACTCTGACAGACGTGTCTTCAAGTAGTCGAGATGTGGTCCACTGGGTTGATGGACTTTTTCACCCGGGGCCGAGTGCCTGAGGAGGTGCTCCGCTGGAAACTACCCGCCGCCACCCCAAGCGTCAGTCAGGTATGCTTCATTATGCTCGCGTCGCACCGGTACATAGCCATCCTCTGCAGCCGGTCTGTTGCTTCGACGACGCGATAATGTCGATGATGCCGATCATGCCGATGGCGAGAGCGAATCCGAAGGGCGGGACGGCCGGGCCTGTGTGTCCGGTGAGCGACTGTGTTCGGTGGCGGAAGATGTCGATATGGATGGAGACATTTTGGAAGTTCTCCTACATGCGAAAAGGGTATGTCAGTACTGGTCTCTCTGTTCGTGAAGCTGGAGCTTACCTAGTCCGGCAAGGGCTTCCGAAACAGTGACTGAATGGCAGGATGCAATATGCGATGGAGCCTGGCCATCCCTGTGTCCCGTCTTCTGTTCTTTATCGCCAGCCAGAATATCCATCTTGCCATCTGTCTGGCTCCCATCTGTAGCCATGACCTTGTTTGGGATGTTGAGGGATTGTCCAGTTGCATGTGGTAAGGGAGATTCGCAGGGGACTGCTGCGCTGTGACCACAGCCAGAAAACTTCAGCCCAATGTCTGTGCCAACCGTCGCACTGCGCCGACAGTTTCAGCTGAGGATGTGCCGAATGGTGTGGATAGGTCGCATGGATGTCTCATCGAAGGCTCGGTGCTCGATTTTGAAGCGTGTGATTGACGGTGTGGTGGAAATGGAAAGTCCACGTGGCAGGATCTCCAAGTTGGACGAATAGCATAAGGAGTTCTGTCGTGAAGATGAAGATCCTGGTCAGTGGAAGCCCTAAGGTAGGCACGGTGCGGCGTGGTCCTGGCTCCAGTGCTGCCGACTAGGCCAGCTGGAGAAATAGTCAACTTGGTACCATCGCGTGATGAAAGTCGTCTAAAGCCCTGTTTGTGTGGACAAGGCCCTGGAGGGTGCAACGCCCGAGGCAATGGCTTCCAATGTCCCCGAGAAGCAAGAGAAACCCGTGAGATCAAGCAATAGCGAGGAGCCTGATGTCCACGATGACTGGCGAGGTTGTTGAGAGATCTTGGTTGCATTGACAGTGTCGACTGTATGTCCGAGGGTCTTCTTGATTAGTACGCCCGACCCGAACTGGTTGTGGATGTCACCCCCGGGGTTCGAGGTGTCATTTGACGAATTGGGCATCATGGGGGCTTTGCTTGGTGTAGTCTAGCAAGATCGGTCCAAGCTGGCGAAGGTCAAATGGCATGGCGTCCTTTCGTTATTTTGTTGCCGAGTATTTTTAAACTCCATGCTATGTCGGGGGTGTTGAGGGCGTGTCACGTGGTCAAGGTCAGAAATGGATCTGTCGGATCATCTCTTCCCTGGACCGCATCTAAGGAACTGACTCACTCCGACGTCAGGCAGAAAATGCCAACCCATGTTACAATCAGGCCAGCATCTTTGCTAAGTAGGTATTGAATATTTCCTAACAGATGTTTGGGTCTACATTATGGCAATACCACTCTATTGAGACAGCAGCTGATCTTTGATCTCCGCCAGTTCTCGAAAAAGTCGCGATAATGACCTCCCCGTCGAGCAATAAATGCCAAAATGTCGTTACCCATATCACGTCATCCTCACATTGGAAAACATAGGACTATCTCCCATTCAGTGCCGCAACTAGACGTTGAGTCGGCGCAAGATCGCCACGAACGAATCGTCAAACCGCACCTAATGCATTCTATACTCGGATACCACGGCCTCGGCTGAGCGTTGTCCAACAAGATTATACCTTGGCTCTGCTTTTGATGGCGATACGTCTTTATCGATTATCATCCTCGTTAACTCTTTATCGTGTCAAACAAGACGATTTAATTAACTACCTCTATTACGAATAGAGAAGCCTTACCAACCCAGATTACTACGACACTCAATCTCTTCACTGCAACTGGAGCATCAACCGCCTCAACCACCTCAACGGCCTCGATCAGCTGCCTCACCATTCTTGTCAGGCCCGACGCCAGCCATCTCAATGCTATCTGCGAAGGATATTGCCGGTCACCACATGGAGAGGGATTAAGCCTGCGATCAACCGCAGCGATTTGACCCCATGGAGATCCGACGACCAGAAATATATAAAGCACGTGGGTCATCAGGGGTGCGACAGATGTATATTGTGTACGGCTGGAACGGAATATCTCGGTACCAAGACCGGTCTTAGCACCAGCGATAACCTCCATCATTGACGCAAAGGCGAGTCACACCTTTCGTGACACGAAAGTTGTGCTCGGAGACGGGGATGTCTTTCTTTTCCAAGCACCATCGATATACGATCACTACGGGCAGACGGCAACATCTGGATGGATGGTGGACAACGATCCACAACCAATGCGCAAGGCCTCGGCGCTGATTACTGGACACAAAGCTCCAGTCGCTATCATGCATTATTTGGCGGACAAGACCAACCAGCAATGGCAGCACATCGAGCCACGCACTGATATGCTTGGCCGAGTATTCGGAAGCCAACGAAATCAACCACGAGTAACCATTTTCTCGAACGCCGTGGCACTTTACAGTTTCCAGCCACTGGTGCAGAACTCACCCGCCTAACTCTGGTGATGGAAGGTATCCCGCGAACTGACTGCAAAGCTACGTCAACTGCTCCTGCTCACCCTAGGAAACATTTGTCACGGTGCTCGCCTCCACTCATATCCGACATCGATTCCTGGGGCAATTCCTGGCCATGGAGGTTCGCGGCTTATATGAGGATACGACAGATCATTGATACAGATCCCGTGGGCAAGAAGACGCATTTGCCGTGGCTAGCCAAATGAACATCATGTTCGAAGCCGGAGTCAGTTACCATTGGCATAGCAGCCTGACTAGCGGTCATGACGTGGAGAGCTCATTGGCGACCGTTGAGGCCAACAGCTCCTCCGTGCCACGCTACCTCGACACCCACCACCCAATATTGGAGACCCGGGATGGTTTCACGGAGCCCACAGGAATCAATATCATGTCCCAGGCGCCGCTTACCAATGTCGTACTGCGCATAATGCTGGCGCCACTCATTGTCAAGACAGTACACCACCTCTAGATTATGGCCCAAAGGATTATAAGGTCGGCGAAAGTCAACCCTGTGCAAAACAAGACGCCATCATCGAGCCGGAACGAACACAACACACTGTTTGTTGAAACATGGCTGCGATATTACGTCCTCCACCGGGACACTGACCACGGAGTCAGGGCTTCTGAAAGGCCATCACCTGGACCAAACCTTCGCGCAGCCCGCCTATCTGTCAATGCCTCGCTGGGAGATTCTGCCACGTGAAGCAGAACCGTGCAAGTGCTGGGTCTCCAACCAGTCAGCGATGGCCCAGATTTGATGACCTGCGACAGTTTGCTGAATTCTGAACTGATCGAGTCCTTGCCTGACGAAACCAACTGTTGTATGCATCAAACTGTTGCTGGAGGAGCCGGCAATGTTCCCACCAGCTATTCATCAGTCGAAACTTGGCACCCGATGCCCAAAATACCAGGTCAACGTCCCCATCATTTACCAAGCGATCGAATCTTCCGTCCATATGTTGAAGCAAGTAGTTGTTGCGGAAGACCGACGGCCTCTAGATACGGGAAGTTATTGACCTACCTGTCCAATCTCGCGATTCAAGACATAAGGCGACCGAAGCCAATAGGCTGTTCAGCACTTCCATGTCAGAGTTCATTGGGATCACAGTGAATATCTGCATCATACAGCATATCGTTACCGATCCTCTTTCAGCGCATCCAGAAAACCGGACCGTGTCCCAACACCCTTGTCGCGCAAATTCACGACTGTCTTTCTCGAACTGCCGCTCCACCATCCAAATACCCATGCCAGGCTGGTGTTTGCAGCCACTGTGGGACGGCACCTTCTGGCTGGTCACACCAAGGCGGTTTGTGATTAGCCAGGAGCACTGCGCTGGAGGGACTGCCGTTTAGGCCAACGATGACGACTGTTAAAATCGCACCCGGCAACATGGTGGCATTACGTGATCTACGACACCACTTGCCCAGTTGCGAGCAGTTCCCAAGGGTAAAGTTGAGTGCCACACTGGTCGCGAGATGCACCAACGAACGGTACTGATGGCCTATCTTCAGGCAGGGCAATTCTTGAGGTCTGAATTCATTCCTCTTCAGACGCTCCACACGGAAGGAGACGCCGGCGCATTTGACGAATTCGCTGTCTTTGGCATTTTGCTCCATGAGACACTGCGCAGAAAGCCCAGATGTCGGGCTTCATGCTGTGTGACTTGTGTGTTCTTCTCTTCGAGCTGCTTGAAGTTGCATATACCTTACGCCGCTCCGTTGTAGTAAGTCTGGGTTCTAGGAAGAACGTCCTTCTGTTGTTGACTTGGCATACAGATAACTGAGGCAATCGACACAAAATGGATGGCGCTTCTCGATCAGGCCGCCCACTACCACATGGCCTGGCTGAAGCTGCCGGCAAAACTAACCAAGGAGTCAAACACTCAATCGGAACTGAATAACCGTGGCGGGACGACTGCCAGCTCTTCACACTCAAAGAGGGAGCTGAGACGGGTTTCGAAGCCACTGAAGAAATTGCCAGTCACAGCAGGCGGGTTGACATCGCGATCAGAGTTACAGGCTCTACCATATAAAATTATAGCGAAGGATGTTGGAGACGGATGATGATGAGCACGGAGAGCCGAAGCCGACTCTGATGTGAACTAAGTCTCTGCTCAGCAGTCGTCCCTAGTCGACGCCCCCTCCTCTGCACGGATTATTACTGGTGAACTACCGGCAGAGAGCGTCTTCTCAGGTGCGTCGATACCAGGGTCAATGGGCCCCGCGACATCGAAAATTGCTACTTCAGTGGGCTACAGCGTGACCACTGCCGCTGCCCAGCAGACAGCCATCACCAGCCTGCGAGCGTAACTGCTGACACACTCGCAGTTTGCCGGCTCCGGTATTTGCAAGGGTAATGGCATCAACGTCACCATCAGCCCAGCGATTCGTGATCTTCTTGTTGGCTGAGAACCCTCCGGCTGGGCCAGGAGATCACGAACTCCCGAAAGGCGTGTTCCACGACAGGGGGTGGATCTGTCGTGCAATAGGAGGTCAACCCTCCGGGCAAGGCAAGGAGACAATCTCCAACAGGTTCGGCATTTCGGGAATCACCGACAGCGCCTTTGCCGCATACGATAAGGGCCTACCAACAGTCTGGTTGGGGTAGTCTATCAGGTCAGGCCATTTGTTTCCGTCACCTATGAGGATGGTCTAGTCAAGGGGTGGATGATGAGAATGCCAGAATGATGCGCAACATGGCTCTCTAGCGGAGAATTGGGGTTGGGCCATGTTTGTCAAGACTCGCATGAAGCCGGGGAAACTGGATCCCTCACTCCACGGTCAAGATGTCCCCGTCCATTGACAAGCAGGTGCACATACAGGCCACAACCGACTACAACGAACTACAGATTGCGTTGGCACGGAAAGCCTCCGGATCTTTGTTTCGGAAGACAGGGTCGCTTCCCTTCTACACCACAGACATCAAGGGAACCGGCAGAATGAAGAAGTCCGGCATGTCAGCATCAAAGCCGAAAAATACCTTGGCCAACGAACACCGACGATTAACATCGTTATGTATGCGGCTCCCACCCTCGACCACAGCCAGCCGCTGTAGGATCGAGAAGCTGATGGGCATCAATAGGGTTGTGATCGATAGATGTTTTGTTATCGAAACGGCTACTGTCAGCTCCCCCAACGGCCTGCTTGCCGAATGCGACCTCATCTCGAAGACCATCGATCTTGATACCAGATCTGACAACAGCTTCCTCGAAGATTCACAGCATAGAAAGCCGCCTATACAAACGACTCTGCATCCTGTCTAGTGTAGTATCGACTGTACATCCATGTCTGCCGTAATGGTGGGCAAACTCGTTTCAATACTCAAGTCTCTGACCTAGATCGCCACACTCTTGGCTGTGGTAGAGCTGATCTATGCGGCACTCAACATCGGGCCAAATTAACTACCATGGAAGAGCACGATTACGGCCGATTTCCTGGCCAGACAACAAGCATGTCTCTAGAGCATATGGCGCGCCCTCCTCGAAACACAAGTCATTTTCGTGACTGCCACTCTTCTTAATGTCACGATGGGCGTCTTCTTGCCCCAGTTGGCCATTATCACGAAGTGGTAATTTCCCTGTTCGTTTATGGAAGCCATTTCGTGGCCCCCTTACGCAGCTTCGGTGCCGCCGTCGTGCTGTGGTCCAACGTCACATTGCTCGACATGGCCCTCGTTTAATTCTACATCAGCTTTCTGCCAGTCAAAGTGAATGCCCTGTGCTCTGCAGCCGTCGATCCTCGCCTGATCGGTTCGAGACGCAGCTTGGACGCACGAGGAAGGCGCTGATCCTGTGACGATATCCACCGCCTGATCCTCGTTGGCATCGAAAACACTTCGCCGTTATCGCTGATTAGCCCCATAGTCAGCGTGCTTCTGCTGCACGCTGTGTACGAGGAGATCGCCCTCGGTATCAGGGTTACCACTGTCACGACATTTTGCCTAGGGATTGGTCTTTATACCGTCAATCTAGTCTGGAGCGGCGAGTTGCCATCTCCGGAGCTAAGTAACGACCATTCTTCCAGAAGCCAGCAACGAGCGCCGCATCAACGACTATTTTCTGACGCTTTGCCCCAAGTGATTAGTAGTGCACGAGTGGCCGCGGCTTCCAACCCGCCGGCGAATGTCGTGCTCTGCTTCAGCAGAATTCTCGCCAAAATGAACACCGACCCTCGCAGACTCTACCTACTTCACGGTGGTGAAGCACTAGTTTGCCCTATGCACTGTTATGTCGTCGGCATTGCCTCCGCAATAGGAGCCAGCGTGGTTCTTTAGACCTGCCGAGCCGTGAAGTCCATCGCAATTGCCATCTATCCAGTACGGTCTCAGCCTGTCCACCGCTCGTCTTGAACTGCTTCGTTGTTGGCATCACGTCAAAGATAATCATGCACGCCTTTGGCTTCGGTTCCCATCCTTCTGAGCACCATAGGCGGGTTCAATCCCCTCAACTGCATGTCAGTCGATCAGGGCCGTGTATCCGCGCATGGCAATTGGGGGTGCTTGGGCGTCAAGCCTCCCGAATGCACTGCTGCTGATCATCGCCGCCATTCAGGTGTCAAGGCTACGCACTTCTACCTCCACATTGCCTTGGGTGGCTGGCAGACCAGCCACTTAAAGGCAATCATAGTCAAATAACGAGGCCGAGACCACTGTGGAGTTTCGCTGTCGGCGAAGCTCTGGTCAGGCTCCGACAAGTCTCAGAAGCAAAGCCGAATCCATATGACGCCAAATTTCCAGTCAAAGTTGGCCACCTCGCTCATTTACGATGTATCTCCAAGCTTTGGAAAGCGAGTCTCCCAGACCGCCGACCTTTGGGTTGGCAACCAGCCAAAGAGTCTTCAAATACCATCGACATCCTTCGCGTTTGGACGCAGAGACGGCATCACACGGTTACCAGCCAGCTGCCGCTTCAAGCCGAACATATTTAGTAAAGCCTCCAATTCAAGCGTTCCAAACATGGACGTCAATGCCGTCGAATTTATCTACCAAGGCGTCGAGCATTCTGGAAAGGAGTCCCCCAGACGCGAAACTGTAGAGATTGGACTTCATGAATAGCCCGCGAAATTGACGCTCCATCGGATTCGACGAATACCCCATACGTGACCGAAGTCGAGGACCTTAATGCCGCCATTGCTTCCAGAGGCCGAGCCAAGTCTTTTGGAACCACCAAGAGATTGAAGACGATAATTCCCCAAAGGATGCTCCTTCACAAGATCCTCATGGTACAAGCCGAGGCAAGACTATGATCAATGACGACGAGCCACGAGACTACAAGTCCTCGAATAGACTGGTACAAGGCTAGAGCAGGAGTACGACCGGTATCTAGCCCTGGAAACGATTCAAGGTCGAGGACACGCTCTTGAAGAACATATAAGGGCATATCTGTCGGCGTAGCAGATCAACTTAATCCACACACAAACAGGCAAGACGACGAGCCTTTCTCTAATAACCTTTTGACGAGCCTTTCACGGAGAGCATCGACGCAAGGTTCACCCACATATATTTCATCACCATGAATTATCCGGCATAATCGTCCATCTCATCACCCTCCTGCCAATAGCAGCAGTAGCAACATCTCATCACCATCGCAATCCAGAGGTGGGACTCCAGACGCGCCAGACGTCGTTCTATGTTTTACACCAACCCAGCCAACAACTCCACCACAAAGACTTGATGCAGTTGTCCACCATCTCCTCCAACCCCGGCCATCATTGCCCAACACCGATAGCGTAGGAATTGAGCTTCTCTACTACACTGAAAGGACTCAGCTTTGGTAGTCACTAATATAGCTACTACTCTTCCCCACATCGGCGCGATACCACGCCTCCTCTTACGACGGATGACTCACTAGACGACGTCTTTCGACAACACCTGCGGTCCGGATGCTGCCACGGCCCAGAGCGCGGTTTGCATGCAATTCCTCCCGCTCTCCACGACGCGAGAGGGTTCGCGCTCCTATCTCCGGATCTCATAGTTCATAGTCCTGGGCGGACCACAATTGGCAGTTTCTAGACTGTGGGGACTCGCGAGAGTACCTGGGGGTGCTAGCCTGAGCGCAGGCACTACTCAGACGAAGCCCCCGGCAACGAGTACGATCACTATGACGACGGATTGGCAGGTCACGACTCTGATTGCGATGGAGCCAATTTTAGACCCCCGGGATGGAATAATTCGAGGCTATTTTCGGGACTGTCTGGACGAACTTGAGGTAAGGGCACGACGTGTGGACAACAGGGTGGTGTTGGGCATTGCTAGTCTCCCAGCGACAAGTGGGAATTAGCGGTGTCATGGCCTGGCGCAGTGTCTTTGGCTATTACCAGAACTGTGATAGTCGCCGTTGGATGGTTTATTGGTGGTAGGGAGAAGAGATAGTTGCAACTGGCAAATCACCTTGGAGATGCTAGTGGATATGGATCTGGAGTGCGAGAAAGAAGTGTAGTGGCGGCAATTTTGTGGCCTCCCCAGAAGGCTTGATCTTCCAGGCTATGTCGTCCGCGGTAAATGCAGTTTACGGTGACTTTCTCGGCGACGAGAGGTCAATTGGATGTCCTCTGTGGCTTCATTCTAACGAAAATGTATTTGCTAGCTTTCACGTGTGCGAGAAAAGACGTTTCTTCGTTGAAGGTGGCAAGTATGCAAACCTGTTAAGGCGAGAGGAAATAAATTCCAAGTCTAATATTAGAACTGCTGATATTTTCTGATCGTCGCGGCTGAGAGTCCACCACTGATCAAACACCTCCAGAATACGTACCCGCATTCTTCCTACATAGTCTCGGCCACAAAACACTCGCAGGCATACAAAGTGAGGCAATAGTTTCTTGGTAGTAATTCGTCACTTTTATTTGTCTCCGCGAGGGCTGTGAGATAGACCTTGCCTACGAAAGCGGTATTACCTCTGTTTCTGACGGCTTCCCGCACCGCACTCGTCAGCGCCACATGCATAGCATCAAGATCGATGTAATGGAATTCGAAGACCATACACATGGGCGGCACACTGGCCTCCAGTCCTGCCACCTTACGTGGTGAGACAGCGAGAAGGCAGAGAAAGCCGTGGCCCACCGGCAGCGCCATGTCGAGAGTTTGGCTGTCGAATACTTTGAGGTCGGCGGTGGAGACCTTGTCCTCCAAAACACAAGAGCGAATGGTCATAATGCGCTCCCCATGTCAAGGTTTCCTATGCTCGAAGAGAAGAACTGCTGCGGTAACCTTTGTTTGGGTATGATAATCGTTCATAAGCCATATGGGGAGACACTTCTGGGTCTTGGAAATGGCATTCATGATCGCCTCATGCTGGGCGGCCATGTCCCTCACTCAGTATTCTTCCACCACGTGGTTGAGAAAGCAGCAGAGCGTCCGGTCGTCCTCTGGGTGATCCTCCAGCGTTGTCCATATTCGCAGCACCCGCCCCACCTGCAGGCAGTGATCAGTGTCACCGGCGGTTGTGGAGGCGAACGGGAAATTATATACCGACAATGACAGCGGCGTCTTGGCAGGAACGTGCACCGAGGCGATGATCTCAAACCACCCAGGCCATGTCGCCATTGTTGACCGCTTGTGAAAAGGCGAAGTCGCTCGACCTCACAGCAACATACCATCAGGTCCACTCGCTGGGCGGATGTGGTGGGCGACCACAGCTCCATCATCTCTCGGGGGTCCCCTCGCCGGTGACTACGCCTTCGATGGACAGTGACATCCGCGCTTCGCGGATCACCGGGAGCCCAAGCTGGAGCCTTTATGGGAGTGTATTGGTGCGCAGCTGTTTGCTTAACATAAGCTTTCCATACAAGAATTTCTATCTAGGGGCCGGGTATACGCGCTCACCTTGGGTTCACCTGGGCAGTTTGGTGAGCGGGAGAATGTAAGCCAAAGTCGGCCTCCAGTTTGGACTGAGTCCAAGGTTTCTAGCAAGAGGCTGCCGACTTTGTCAAGAAGAGGTATGTGGCGTATGCTATACCCCGAACCTGGTTCGTCGTAACGCTCAGAATAGATAGCGGGAGTGTCGGCTGATTTATATCAGGGACAGGTATCGGTGTACTAGTTCAGTGTCGCCCTTTGCCTTCAGGATGTATCAGACTTCTCAAGGCGAAGAAGGTGCCTGAAACCACATTCCGCAAAAGGAAAGCGGTCGAAATGGGCAGAAATTGCTCCGCTTACATAAGCGCCGCCGCAGCAATAACGTAATCGCCATAACTGGATGGCAGGCTTCAAGCACTCTTCTTGATCATCACTTGCGCAATACTCTTCATTATCGCATGATCCTCAAATTTTCTCCTTGACTTGATATCAGGACTTTATGTCTATCTCCTAACCGAACTCGCCAAGGGCTCCGCCGAGACGGCACGAACCGATGTGTTGGCTCTGTTTGCTGACTAGGAATACTCGAAGGGTCTTCTGAAAAGGCTGGACTTAGGTGCAGAGGTTTGCCGTGTCTTCACGATCGGAGAGTCAATACATACTCCGGGAGTTCACCCCGGAAAGGTACTATCGCCCGGGGCTCGACTGCACGGCCAAGGCGAGGCTTCCCCGACGTCAAGGGGGGAACTTGGCGCCTCGCTATCTTCACAAGCAGCACCGCGAACCCTTCGTCGGAGCTGGCAGCACGTTCGAGCTCCCGCGTAGTCTGGCACCAGTGGCCGTTGTTCCTACGACTAAGACTCGCTGAACATATCGGCACCTGCACGATCGACCTCGACATTCCATCGCGACACAGAGACCAGACACCCGGCCAGTCCACAACCTCGACCGTGGCCGCGAAAGTCAAAGACACTGATTTCTGGATTGGGACCATGATCGTACTGGTCGATACAATCGCTGATGCGCACACGTCGTCAATGCGCTGGGTCATGATATCCTCAAGCAGAAGGGACTGCAACAGCTCCAAAATAATCTTTTCGATCGGCGAGCAGCGTACGCGTGCATCAGAAATGATGACTCTGGAGTTGTCATCTCGCTTCCACCTGTATGCTGGATGGCGCAGGTGTCGCGCACAAGGAGTTCCTCGGCTGGGGTGGCACGATCGAAGCGCAGATGCCGGAGGGTTGGCCAGCTCAGTCTCTCTTGAAGGTACCAACGCCACTTACCACTTTGTTTGCCTGCCTAGGGACCATCAACTAACTGCTATCATTGAGCCCAGGTCCATCTGCCCACAGATTCAAGGCGAGGAGATCACGAACTCCCGAAAGACGTGTCCCACCACAGGAGTTAGGTCTGCGCCTGTGAGAGGAGGTGATCCCTCCGGGCAAACTCAGAGATCTATCTTGGCCTGAGAAGGTCGGTCGTCCCCCAAAAACCCGACCGTCGCTTATGCTCTCTCGTCTATCGCCTCCACAGCTCCGAAGCTCAAATTCATCCTCCATTACCTGACGCTGGGCAACTTCGAGGATCCGATCTGCACAACTGGGCCGCTCACATGTCCACTGACACCAAACCGCTTACATGGGGTGCTCAGCGGTGTTCACGCAGGAAGCGAAGCCATGCCGGCGACCGTGCTGTCAAGCTGGGCAATAACGTCATGGCAAGATTCGAAGCCTAGGAGCCTACACCCCTTGGCGGTAAACCCAGATGCGACTGCGAAGCCGTGCACGTCACGCGTCGCAACATCCTCTCACTGAAGACGTGGGTGCTGTTCCGCCCATTTTTGGCCAGAGCCTCATCTGCCAGCACCAGGCGTGACTTATTGCCCAGCTACGTCATCCCGCATCGATTCACGTCACAATCGGTCCTGCGACGGTTTCAAGTCTTTCAGACTATGTCGGTCAATGATTACGGCATCCGTTGGACAACATCCGGTAACCTTTTGCTATTCCAGTCCTCTCTGTACAGCTACGATACTACCATGGCAGGGCCTCTCGAGCTAACGGCAACGGGAACACCGTTCTTGACCCATCTCTCAGCGACCGCCACAACCCAGCCACCCAAGTTCCCCATCAGACGTTAGATAAATCAGGACAAAGCTACCAATACCGAGCAAGGCGACATTGTGCGCCTCGAATTTCGTTTCCAAGTCCAGAGAGGCTTTCAAAGCCGAGCTAGAAAGTGCAGATGTGGACATCGTTCTGCCAGGGTGTGGAAGTGCCGGTCACCCATCGCGGCAATGTCGAGAGAAGTACAACTTTCGAGATTCCTCAGCAAATCCCGGTCTCCGGCTTCCTCAACCGTGTTCCTTCTTTCCAGCCATGACTCGACGACAGGGTATATGGGTACCGATGTCCGCAGCTCCCTGAAGGAGCCTCTCGCCAAGCACATGACTGTTGAAATACTGTCCATTGCCTATGTTGGCACCAGCCACATCGACGTACGTGACGTGACGACCGCAAAGTCACCGAATCGAATGATCTGAAAGACGTTGCAACGCACATGCCGCCGTTGCCGGAATGACTGGTGATTGGGGAATCCACATACGAGACTCCAACCTTGGTGGCGATGCCGGCATGTGTTGCAGAACGCTGCGGTCAATTGACAGGAATGACTGGTGACCTCACCTTGCCCACAATTCTACGAAGTCACAAAGCGACGTGACGACGGTGCATCTCGCCCAGCCCATATTCTTCTTGATCAGCTCGTCCTACTGGCGATATAGCAGCAAGCCACCGGAAGGCCGCCAATGTCACCCATGAGAGGGTTGCCGGCCACTACAACGAGGACAAGTTCGCCAACACCTGGAAGCAGAAGGTTCAAGGGTGAACAAGCTTACACCGTCCAGGAAACTAGAGATGCTGTTTACGGCACATCCCATCTCGACAAGCCATTGGACAAGAGTCTTGAACTGAAGTGGATGCAGAGCTGAGCTGCAAGATATACGGGTCCTTCTATGAAATTTCTGGATGTGGGATCCCATTGGGTTTGCTGCCTCACAGAGATCTCACAACGACATGCCTTGGAGCTAGACGCCCTTGCCTTAGCCTATGGCGTTCGGTAAGCTCCGGGTTGGCTTGCCTTCAAGGAATGTGGACGGGGGTTTGACCATCTTGTGTTTGTGGATCATAACATCTTGGGGTGTGGTTTGTTATTACGCCAGAGGAACGAGTGTTCGTCGATCGCGTCGGCCCACCCACCCCGATATACGCATCACAATACATGGTGTGTACTAGGCCTCCCGTTATGCGTTCCATATTCTTGTCGCCGATGAGGGATCATATGTGAGTACTTCGGCACGAAGTGATGCTCGTGCTGCTCCTACCAGGAATCGCCCGTTCCTGCTCTGTATGTGCCCTTTGGAATTGTTGTGGGCGTGACGGTTTTTCTTCAACGCATCTGCCCTCGTGTGAGGAACCTCCTCGTGAGGTGGTACTCTACCGGAGGAACCGTTTGGGCCATGTGATGACCCTTCTCATGGCCTCATTCGCGGCGTATCTTTGTTGTCCGTGTTGCGCTTGGCCTTTCGAGGATGCCAGTGGCTTCGTCTTTCTGGCAGCACGGTATCGCCAGCGATGAGATCATGGTTTCTCTCCTCAACAGCTATCATGGTTCTTACCCTTCCGGAATTCATCCTCGCCGCTAATGTAATGATGGCGCGCCACGATCTTGCAGCCCTAGCACGGCGTGCATTGAAGGATCTATCATGTCCGCGGAGGGCAGGGATCCATTCTTGTGGGCATAATCCTTTCGTCGATCAGCGGCAGCGTGAACAGAGGCGGCCCCATACTACGGACATTGTGCCGAAAAGGATGCAACTTGTCGGCGAGCTTGGGTCCTTGCAATTACGCACACAACCGCGTTGTGACTGCTACGCCATTCTTACCCCGGGCGATGGTAATGGTTCTCCTTGCGCTCGACGCCAACGTATTCGTTGGCGCGTACCTTTCAGGCTGGATCATCACGGTGCTTCTAGTGTGGTTCCAACTGATTTTTGCATGGCAAATGTTGCAAAGAAGTTTAACCTGCTAAACTGGAAGTGAACGGGTTCCCGGCCCTTGGTGTACACGTAATAGGCAATGCTGTGATTCTGGAGCCTTATCGTGCTTCATGGTGCCATCTGGACGGATGTCTTCATGCTGACGAGAGCGGCCGCCAGGACATAGACCAACTCTATGCTGATAGGCCTATTGTCGATCTTGACGGAGTCAGTGCAAGTGTCAGTGATCGTCGCTGCTGCCTTCCCGACGAACTATACGATCGCTGCCAAATAGCACGACCTGCTCCTGGCGGATTGGGCGCTCAGCGACAATCTCTCTTATTTTGGGTTATTGTTGGTCTTCATTGACGTCTTCCTGGTCTCGGGTCCCTAGAAGACACATGCACGTTGCCTCTGTATTTGGTACCTCTGCTTCAGACGACCATGCCAGTTATTTTTTTACATCGACTAACGGGGCATTTCGGCGTGGTGATCAACATCACTGCTATGAACTCCCGATCACACAGCCCTTCGGTATACTGGTCTTCCCCTGCTAAGGCTGTGGCACATTCTTATCGGCGAGACAATGGCCGAGCCTCCGCTCTTCCCGCTGGCGTTGATCGTAGTCATTTAGCTGCCTCGGGAACAATCTCGGCATCCCCAACAGCATGCCGAAGCATCACCACCTGTGAGCCGACATCAAGCACTTGACGGCAACGCCAAGATCATACCGAAATTACTTTGGCAAAGCGGGCGTCGATCTACTGGGCCTCGTGGTTATCGTACGCCATGCGTAACATGGTGCAGGTGTTGGCGTGATCGCTCATAGCCGTGGGAACCTTTGCATCCTGCTTCACACAGGGTCCAAGCTGCTTGAGAGCAAAGGCTATGGGCTCTTTACGGAGAAGCCTGCTTGGAGGGACTTTCAGGTCGGATTGGCTGCGATCGATGGGCAGTATCGGGGCAGGGAATCGTGAGGAGTTCGCAATGGAGGCTCAATCCTGCAAAGGCAACCCTTGACGATTTGGCCACGGCGACGGCCGTCCAGGCTCAACGGGGTCATTCGTCACTAAGTTGACGCGGGTGGAATGGACGGTCATATCACCGTGTGCATCGACGGTCTACCATCCTCATGGAGCAAGTGTGTCTAAACACGAGATCTACTGCTTTCCATGATAGCATAGATGAAGAAGAAAGAAGGTGAGGGACATGTACCTCCAGAGCAATTTTGGGGAGTGAAGAGGCCAGGCAGAAAAAAAGAAAACGAAAAAGAGGGAAATGCAAAAAGAAAAGAAAAAAAAAAGATGTCGACCATGTACGTCTTACTTGGGGATTGAACCCCGTGGGTTCTGAGGAGTTTGACAGATACCGTGGTACCCAGCTCCGGAGGTCTTACGGCAGGTGCCGCAATTACAACTGGGCCATGGCTACCATTAACAGGTGATCAAGCTGCTCGACGAAAGCTGGTACCAGATTTGGGTAAATATAGCGTGCCTTGGGGTCTGTGCACGCATGGGTTTAGGCTTTTCTCGACGCACACAGGAAGCTCCAGATGCCTGAGGTTGACGACTTCGGACATTGGAGATTTCAACGTGTTTTTCCTCCACGATCTCAACCGTTGTCAACTTATGATTGAGAACAAGGTCATGATGCTCCACTCGTTGCAATAAATCATCAAGTCGATTACCTACGTCAAAACACCACCATTTAACACCACGGTTTCTCGGAGAAAGATAGTGTTCGCCAACAAAAATGCCATCCAAGTGTTCCTACAGGCAGTCTTCTCGCCCTCCAGTTGCGCCGTCCTCACGCCATAAGTGGCTAATCGACAGCACGGAGACGATTGGAGGGCGCTTCCCGTTGGTAGCGTCCTTGACAGCTCTGTGACAATACCTGCCCATTGCTCAGGAAGTTCCAGAATTTGTGTCCTTCCACTTGGTGCCTCCTGTGATTTGGTGTTGCGCCTGACATCAGCCACCTTAAACTGAAATGCCAGAGGCCATTCTTCATGTTGAAGCACATCCATTATCAACTGTGATTCCGTCCATCACCGTATATCAATCTCCGCTCGAAGTCAAAGAGCTCCAGCTCGCCAGTCCCTGCCGCATCGAGTAGTTGGTCATGACTCCGACGCCGTTCCACTTGGTCTTCCGCCTCTTCCTGGGTCTTCGTAGAGTTGCGAAAAGCGCCGTGATCATATTGATCCTCACAGTGGCCCATTGCAAACCGCCCTGGGACCATGCTTCCAGTGGCAGGTGTCTGCGACATTGATGCCGAGGCCAACGCCGCTGTTAGAGTCGGGCTGCTTCGTGCACCTCGTGTGGACATCTTGACTGCTCTGGGCTCGACTTCAGAGTAGTCTTCTTTGGAAGATTCGAATATTACGTCTGGGGGCTATCGGACGTGAGGTGATGGGCGCAATTGCAGCCTTCGCCTGCTGAAAGGGCGCCTCTTGCATCTGCCCGCTCGGATCCTGGACTACCGGCCTCTGTTGTCAAGACTTGACAGCTATCTTCTACATCATAGTCTTGGTGAGCGTGACTTGTCCGGAGCGGCCCCTCCAGGAGCCGTCGCTGTCGGGGTCTCCGCGTTGATGACCTCCAGTCTTTCCGTCAGGAGTCCGCCGCTGTCGGCCTCCGTGGGTCGAGTGGTACGGAATGCGGCGATACTGTTCTATATGTTGATGGTGGTCCAGCGCATGTTGGCTACATCCGTCCCTAAGTCAAACTTCCCTTGTCCATGGCGTTCCCGGCCATCGTGGCGCGTTCGTGGGTATTGACCTCGGGGCCCCTCAGGTTGTCCGGGACACCCTTATTTTTCCCTTCCTTCAATATGGCCAAGATTGCCTCTTGCGTATCGGGGACCACTATGTCGTCTTGACCGTCATTTGACTGCCTTGAGGGCTAGTGGATGCCTCTTGCTTAGCTTTCGCGGAGCCAGGCGAGTTGCTCGAGCTTTGCGCGCGAAAGCTGCTCTCGAAGGGCATCCTTGTCTGCGTCGCCCCTCTTAGTCATTATGATGTCTCATAGCTCAGGTTTGTGCCTGATACGAATGGTCGAAATAGACTCGTCTCGTGTCCCACTGCAGATACTGGCTGTAGTCCTGAGACGGCGATGTTGTTGTCGGCTTCGAATACGTGCTCAACACCCTCTGTCTCGGTCATAAACGTAGCGTCGCGGAGCGCCAGGATGTCCTTCATCGGTGTAATCGCGGCATTAATGCTTTGCAGGTTGCCGGTGGCCGGCCCTTCCATCGTGAAGATTGAAGGCTCTGGAGAGTATGACGATTGGGCTGGGTCTCTTGGTCGGAAGCTCCGTCGTCCAAGGTGCCGCTGGTTTGTCTGCGCAGGAGTACAGATCGAGGACATGAGCATGATGAGCAACAACCAAAACTTTATTTGATACCAGTTATAATAACAACCTTGTAGTCCCGAAAACGCCCACCAGCCCACCAGCAACGGCCTCCAGACCCCACACCTATCCCTGCTTTCCTTCAGCCAGCTGTTATGAGAACGCGTCAGTCATCAGTTCAAGCTTAACGTCTTACGCCCAAGAATGGACGGTACATACCACAGCTTCAACGACAGCCACGGTGGCATTGGCGGTGGCGGCGGCAGCAGCAGTAACCACTCTTTCGTGCTCGGCCTTGTTTACAGGTTAGGATGATCCAAAAGCATGTACATATTAGTGACATAAGGTATGTACTTACACGAAGTTCTTCCTCTAAGTCCTCCTCGGTTGGCGATTCCTAGTTTTGGTTAGAGGGCTTTATATGGGGGTTCGGTGCGCATAACATACCTTCGCCCTCCCGTCCCAAAGCTAAGTACATGCTGCATTAAGTTTCATCCTCGACTCCTGAGACGAGTAGCAAGTGATTGCTTACAAGGTATCTCTCGTAGGCCTCCTAAAAGGTAATTAACACCCTTGACAAAGCACAGGAATCATTGAAGGTAGACTTGCATTGGCCAGCTTCTCATACCGCTGGAAACAGTTGTTAGAACATAATCCGAGGTGGTGGCCAGCTAGACTAACCTTGACTTGGGCGCGATACTCCTAGCCATTATCACACGCGTCAGTCTAATGTCCAGGTAGACAAAAGGTAGATTCCTTACCAGTGCCTGACGACGGTGTTAGTCTATTTACACATGGAGGTGTAGCCTGGAGCCCACTCACAACCGCCTTGGACTCGGCATTCTAATCCACCAGGGGTCAGTACAGAACAGAAGCCAGTCATTCTTTGGAAAACGTACCTCTCGAGTATAAGGCATGAGCTTCTCCTAGTTTTAAGACATCAGCCGCACAGCACTGTCATAGGGATTACACAGGGCTTGACCTACCGTCTTGGCGCCGCCGGCATTGGCAGTCTTGACCTTCTGTCAAAGTCCACAGCAGTCAGCTTCAATCCTCGCACCAAAACGTTCAACAGGAGTGTGAACCATGACGGAGAATGGAGTATGTATTGTGTGATGCCCGTGATGTATGCCTAATGGACCCGCGAAGGTGTGGAAATGTGTCGTTCTGGAGATGGGGTCAACAGCTCCAGGAGTTCCGAGACATGCAGATGTTGCGTGAAGTCCTTCAGGGGATCTGGAGCACTCGTACCTTGCCTGGTTGGGTGTCGACGTCGTCGTTGTCGTCGTCGTCGTCCTCGGCGGTGGTAGCGGGCCGCTTGTTCTTGGGAGCGTAGTTACCACCGGGATGTCCTCGTGGACCTTCCACTCATGCACAACGTGCCAATTCTCCAGATCCATGCGGAAGAGGACATTGCGGGTGACGGTGGGAGGGTGTATTGGGACAGGAGGGTCGGATGACTCGCTGTCGAATAATTCCGTTAGTAAGTTCTTTGGGGAGATGTGGCGCGCCTTCTCGGTCCTGGGTTGCCACAGGATTGGACGGACAGGTGCATCCAATGGTACCATTGTCGTGGAGGTTGTAATAAGGCTCGCACCTAATAACCTTTTCTTTTGGGACTGCCTAGCGACTGTCAACCCAGCCACCCACAAACGCAGTACAAGAAGGCGACCTCCACTGCCGTCGTTTGCAGTCTCTGCACTTTGGCTGACGTTGTCCAATAAGGATGGTCGAGTGACAGGCTTGTCAGCAGAAGCTGGCAGACGGTCCACTATCGTCGACCCCACCAGCGTCAAAATTCTGGTGCTCTTGATTGTCCGCCATTCACGAAGACGGTAGCCACCTTCTTGCTCCAGCTCGAAGTCGACGCAGATGACGCCGTCTTTGCCCTTGTAGTCTTTCCGCTAAGAGAACAGACGTCAGGTCAAACCAAACATTTCACTTCTCCGTGGGCGTGACAAAGCCCTCGGGCAACATGTTTTGCGATCAACTTTGCGTAGATGGTGTTGTCTACGTGGTATGTCAAGACGATCGTTCCTAACAGGTTAAGCTGCGGAAAAGTTTGTACTGAATCCTGCTTCGATGGTTGCTAAGAAAGCAAAGAGATTAGAATTGAAATTCAACTGAGCTGTACGAAGTCTGACTCACCTTGCCCCCTCACCTTCTCTGTGAATTTCTCGTGCTGCATGAAACCTCGCGCCAAATAACTCTTCTTTTCTTTTAGGACTGTCCTTGCGGCTGTCAGCGCAGTGCTGGATGAAAACGCCTGGCACAATGTGCTCAATAGTATGGCTGAAATGTTGGAGATGTGCCAGAGCCCCCAGTGGTGGTGAGTATGGAAATTGGTCCCCCTCAAGAGCATGGCGATGTTCATTTACCTCGCCCCCATTCATGCTGGCACTGGCTCCCATCACCACTTGCAGATGGAGGGAGACGCCGGCGTGGCAGGGCTAGCTTGCGTTGATTGCGCAATTGTTTGAAAAGGTGCTTGAGTGTCAGCCAGCTGGTCCTGGCAGCGGTAGACGGCTCGCTGAATGAGGGCTTTCTCTGCAGGTTGATCTTCTGCGGTTCGAGCCGGGTTCAGCAGCGTGGAAGGGATTTGAGCAAGACGAGAGCGAAAATACAGAAAGAACGCATGCTTTGCTCCAAAGGATGCCTGAAGTCAGCCACGGATCTCAGGAGCATAGAGATGTTAATTGACTGCGCCCCCATTCATGCTGGTATCGTAGTGACCACCATGTGTGAAAGGTTGCTGGTACATTCGTTCCTCTGGAGTGCAATCCCTGGATGACATCATTGCGTGTAAGCTGGGCAATATCAAGTCAATCGCCAGCCCCGGTTGGAACAACGAAGGTTTCCCTAGAGGATTGGTGGGCTTAAGAATAGCCTGGGGGGAGTCTGGGTTGACAGCCGCATAAAAGAAAGTCCATAGGTGCGAGCCCGATAAATTAGGCTGCGCAGGCTTTAGGGTTTGTATCGACAAGCGAGCCGAATGGAGATCCCAGGCGCTTCAAAGCGATTTCCAATGCTGGTAGTCGCCAGCTGGTCTCGTGCCTTTGACCAGTGGTGGTCGTGAACATGATCGTCCAGCCTTTGGATGTCACAAGAACACTCTTGTTGTGCCGGCCAGGTGGCATTGGGTTGCTATCAGCAACCATTTGCACAGCTTGTGCGATTCGAGGATCTCCATGATATCGTCGCGAAGGCTGGAGGTCAAGGCTTGGTAGGATCAGTCACAGTACCGGGCAAGTCCGAAGAGGAATGTGCTTTGGCTAGCTCGAAGATGACGGCACGCAAAACAGCGCATCTCCGCGGAGGGCCCAGAACGTTAAGCTGGGACTGGCGTTGGTCGCGGAAGATGACTATGCTGAGATCACGCTTAGGCGGCTTTATTTGCTGATAAGCACGACGTCATCAAGGTCTCGAATGTTGCGAATGGGGGAATTCGAACGAAACAAGACGTCTTGGAGTTCTCGCTCCTTCTTCGCCGCCAGCTGTTCCCGATGCATCATCTGCATGTCATGTGTGGCGACCCCAGGCAGGTTATTGCATTGAGAGCCTCGCCCCTTGATTGCCTTCTTCTGACAATACAGGCTTGCAGAGCGGTTCATCTGTCGATCCATCGACACGTTGAAAAGTCCACCGTGGTAGGCCTGCGTCGAAATGGCCGACCTTTTCTATTTGGGTGGATGGGGACCCCCTTCGCTTTGTGCTAGGCATGGCCGCCATTCCCCAGGCCTCGGTCGTTCTTCGTTCACTTTGATCCGTCGATCTGCAATGCGAGTCCGTAAAGAAAGGAACATACTGCCACCAGCTTCACGTTCCTGAGACAAAGTAAACGCAAAAGCGAGGACAGAATTGAGGATCTGTGGCGAAGGACACTGGAGAAGAGTCGCCGTTCAAGCCTCGTTTCTTGATGTGCCGGCTCCCATGGCAAGAGCTCGGCAGCCTAGATGCAACGGAAGACACACTCGATGGCGACTGTGAATCTTCGACGACGAGATGTTCTCCGTGTTGCGGGCGCAACTGATCTCGAGTGAGAAGCGATGTGTCGCCGGTATTCTTTCGCCAGTCTCGATAATGCGACTATGAACTTGGAGATCTCGTTTCGTGTTTCCGACTGGAATAGCGGAACCCGGTGGGAAGCGGCGAGGTAGTCTTCGCGAAAAGATTTATGCTTCGGCAACTGGATACCAATGAAAAGACGTGGGATCTGGGGTTGTTGGTGTCCGTCCCCCCGCGGCGTTGGGTCCCCCGCCGTACTATGCGGTCGAGAACGAACAGTTGAGATGATTCAACTTGTTGTTGACTGAGGACCGGCTGCAAACAGTGCTGGTCGAGTCTTGTTGCCATGGCTCTCGCCACGACGTAAGAGCCAGGTGCTGCTTAGTGAAGAGGTTGTGAAGAGTGGTGGGTGACGCGGTATGAGAGATGAGGTCAATGCCAAAGGTAAAGGAGGTTGACGTGATGAGGGCGCAGCACACCATCATCACTATCGGAAGCAGCCGAGGGAGTCCAAGGTTGAGGCCAGGGATCCCTAGCAGAGCACATTCGCGGTTCTCTTGGCTCGCTTAGCCGCTTGATCCAAGATGGCAGCCTTTTCTTCCCCGCATAGATGAGCCGCTTGGGCAAGGTCGGGCTCGGCAAGGAACTTGCCCACACCTTGATTCATAGCGATCGGTAGAGGTCCTCCAGAGAAAGTACCAGCTAGGCTATGACAGCAGAGAGCTGCATGACAAAATGCTGCTTCATCGTTGCCGAACAAACTTTCGCCGGGACAGCGTTTTCTGGTCTCCATGAGCGCCCTTATCCCTTGCCTCTGGTGGCCTCCCTCACCATAAGCTTTTGCAAGCTCCATCAGGCAATGAGATTCATCGTGGTGATCGTATCTGCGATGAAGGCGATTGCAGTCACTGTGGTCGACACAGTCCGTCTTCTCGGTGCCGTGATCGTTGCCCATTGCCGAGCGGCGAAATGTATCCACATTCTAGGCAGTCAGACTGCCCTCCTCATGGGCGTCGGCCTTCAATCGTTGTGACCCTAGCAAGGAGCGAACCGAGATGGGTGGTGGTCAATACATTGAGGAGTCTCAATGAAGCTGTTGTTGCCGCTGTGGTCAAGACGTGTTGGTGTCCACGTTGAACTGGGCTGGAGGCTCTGGTTCTTAACTAGGTGGATTGTGCTGGGAGTCCCAAGTGAAGGAGAGGTTGGTAATGCGGCGGCAGCGACTACTAGACATCGTCGATGTTCTTGGCCAGCTGACTTGGCGTACCGGACACAGCCATCACCCCACCGGGGTTTCCAGGAAGGGTTTGGCAGACCATTGCCTCTGCGGGTGGGCAGGTCTACTTGTACCAGTACCATGGACTCCTTCCGTTTTGATCGCACCCGTCGCCGTTGCCCTCTGCGTGCCGTTGATACCCCATGAGCTCTTGCGGCGTGATTGGGCTGTAGCTCCGTGAGAATGAGAACCGGAGTCGAACTGGCGTTCTCTACCCGCATCCGGGGTATGCACTCCATTGCCTTGGCGGCGGATGAGAGACGGACATGCGTCTGCACATCAACGGCTGCTCGTCGTTTTCGTTGTCAGTGCCTCGAGTCAGTTGTGCTGGTTGACCTGCCTTTATACGCTTCACTCCACTCAGTCTGGACGGCAACTCCGCGGGCCAGTCCCAAGCTGGCTTGTGGTAAAGAGAACTCGAAACTCTGAGCAACAGTGGCCAAATCGCGCACGTACTCCAGCTGTGGTGGCGGATCACGCTGATGAGGGGAACGTAAAAAGATTTGGTGAGTGTCGATGGTGAAGGAATACTGGAAATCGTGTCATCTTTGCCTCCCTTTAGTAGCCACCGCTCTTGTGCTTCAGAGCTGGTTCAAATGCCCAGGGTTCACCTGGGAGTATGTCAGTGACAAGTCTGAGCAACAAGAAGCAAGAAGTTGTCTTACCTTGCACCGGAGTCGCGGACCGCTCTCTCCCGGGAAGGTCTCCCGCATGCCGCAGATTATCGACTCCTCCATTCCATCCAGGACGCATTCCCCGGGGCGGCCGCACCGTTCCCCTCCGCAGCATAAAGCCATACCATGTCTCTGTTCCTGTTCTGGCGTCACTCCTGCTCTTGTCGTGGGGTTCGATGAGTAGCCGGCGGTGCACATGGGCTGTTTCGAATGCTTGCCCAAGGTGAAGAATGTGGAAGACTCTCCACTTCCCTGAGTGTGTCTGGATGATCATCATCGTCGGGATCATCGAGGTTCAACCGCCTCAGTTTCGACGGCCTGGGGATCCGAAACTCTTAGGTGCTTTTTCTCTCCAGCGTGTGCAGGGGTTCCATATCCCTTCCATCTGCTTCGCGTACCGCCATGCTTGAATGTGGGATGACTGCCGGGCGGCGGGGATTCGAAGATGGGATTCGGTGGCGAGACATCGAACCTTCGTATATCGGTCGAGGCAGTACTCAGTGGCCGAGGTGCAGGGGCCTGTCGTAGATGAAGTTAGTTAGCAGTTCAACAAGGATTATCTTGTGTTGGACTTGCCTGTCGCAGATGATCCAGGCCTCGAGGCCCTGACTTGAATGACTGCTCATCGACGTTGATGACCTGGGCAAGGAGCCAGAGTAGCCCACTAATGTGTCACTTCGCTGCCGGGTGTCAGCGGAGACATGATGAACTGCCGTAGAGTTGACGGTAATAGCTTGCAAGGATCTGTGAACAGAGCTTGTCAATTTGCGGGAATTCCGATGGCAACTCCAAGTTTATTCTTTGAAGCTCAATGCGGAAAATGATGATGAGGTATTCTGGTCGTCATCATCGAAGTGCATGGTCCGAGCGCGCTGTGGCTTAGCGGCAAAGCCACAGTGGCAGCCACAATTTCACCTACAGCGCCATTGGTTGTTCGTTCCCCTCCATATCCAACCAAGTCAGACACTCAAACCAAAAGCACAAAGTCCACGAATCCAAGGTTACTTCTTTCGTCAACCAAGCGTTGGACTACTCCATGATTTTTGCAGCGAACGCGAGCTTCAGTTGCAAGTTGCATGGCCAACATCGTCATGTTTCAAGCGCTCCACGGCAAAGGTTTCGACCATGACATTATCTACATCACCATGTCTGTCGATCAACGACCGCGCAGTACTGCCAGCCAATGAGACGGGTTGCCGAGACTAGAAGTCCATGGCCAAAATGGATTGCACGTCGGCCTGATCCGTGACGTCCATAGACTTCAACTCCGTCACAGGAGAAGTCCATGACTCCCACGTGGAGGTTTGTTGTTCACGCGTTGGACGAGCAATGGTGGCGAGGTGGATGGCCAGCAGGAACAGACCGGACCGGCCGCAAATGTGAATGAAGACGATGAAGAGAAAACGGTGAGTAACCGGGTACAGGCAGGATCACAGCCCAATACTAGCTGTCCATGCTATCGTTGAGTAATGATCCCTCTTCCAAGGCAGCACATGTGCGGCACCCTGCTGACCAGATCGAACAGAGAAGCTCTAACGCCCTCCTTGGCAGCGAACATCGACCTGAAAAGTGCTTTGTGTTCTTCTACTTGAATTTCTTGCCCACCTCATCCGTGGCTCTTGCTGCCAAAGTACAAGCATAAGCAAGTTGTACAAGCCGACGGAGGCAGAGATAAGAGATGAGATACACCTAGGGGCAAGCAAACATGTCGACCGTCATGTGAATTCCGAGGGGCGTCTTGTCGCTGCCGCGTACCAAAGCAGCCACGACAGGGTGCTTGTCGATGGTCTTCGATATTGTGGTATCCGTTGTTGCCTTCCCCTTCGGGCCTCTCCACTCTATACGTTTGCATGACATCAGCCCATTCTGGCAGCCAAAGGACGGTGCGGAAGCGACAAGGGACGCAGGCGAGCCATCGCTTGTGCTCTGGTCCAGTGGACTTTTGTGGCCTATTTTCAACCAAAGAAGATACGGTGCTGCATTCAGAGCGCCTGATGCAGTCTGGACGAGAAGTGGCCCTTTGTTGAGGGCTGGCTGCTCACAGGTTCTTGCTGTGGGAGATGAGCCATTGGCGCGGGCAGGCTTTCAGCCGAAGCCTTATGTTCTGAGGTCATGCCACTCAAGTACCGGTAAACCTATGCTGGACTGAAGCTTTAGGACGCTCGTTGTCGTACCAGTCTTCATCAAGTGATGCCATCTTTTATTTCTCCCCAGGTTGTCGGGAAGGGAAGGTGACTCGTTGCAATGGCACCCGCTCTGACTATTTCCGGGCGCTTATTTCCTTCTTGGTGGTGTTTGTCATGAAGGCTTGGTATTGTTATGATCCCATTCTGGTCATATGAATGGGTCCATATGTATAGGAAGTTATCTAAATATCTTGTTCAATCTTACGGTCACTTTATGGCTTGCTCAGTTGGAGTCTTGTCACAAAGCTTCTGCTGTCCTGCAAATCAATTTTTGCATGCAACAGTTCCACCAGTTGCCTCAACATGTCGCATGAACTCAGATCAAGTGTCGCATTTGACACGCCAGTTCTAGTCAGGCAACCACGCCAACGCGGATCCTCATGAGGCTTACCATCAACGCTACAAATGAGAGTATCTCTATAGACCTATGCACATCGACAGTTTGTCTGTCGACCCTGAGTCGCGTTGACCTACGCCCGCAATATGCTAACATCAATATTCCACTGGGCGCCAAACCTTTGATCATAGCATTCACGGAAGATAAGCCGTCGCTGGCACCCTCAATCTAAAGTGCAGTGCTCTATCAAAGCCATCCCGTGCACTTGACCTCCTCGACTTATCTGTCACAGACCCTCCCAGGCGCTCGTTTCTTGTCACTCCCAGGCAGCGATTTGGGCGTGCAACCCTCAAGGGTCACACCTTCATATTGTTGCTTCTGATCTCAACGCGGGCAGGTTGAGTTCGGTGAGACTTCGTGCATTCGATGTTGACTTGGACCTTGATACAGGTGCAGCTACCAGTGCGCCAGGTTAGTATGGGACGTTGACTTGTCGACGAAGCTCTTTGACATCGTGTCTCGGTAGAAGGACCCCAGTCGAAAATGTCTCCGCGCAAATAAGGGCCATGTCTCATAAAATCCACTGGCCTTCATTAGAAACCAGGAGTGCGAGGATCTGGCTCATTCCTCAGTTGTCTGGCTGTTCCTCGTGTTCTGTTAGATACGCCATGTCATGCGCTGGACTCCTGAATTGAGAGACTGATCGTGGTGGGGTTTGGCGTTTGTGGCCGTTGGGTCTTGCTATTCCATCGACTGGAAGAGGTCAGAGAGGAGGGAGGTAACACTACCATATCTCGGCTAGCACCTTCTTCTTTGTTCTCCATCCACGCCCCGTTCTACAAGCGTCACTGTCCTTTTGTATCACGGTGAGCTATAGATTACTCTTAGAGTAAAATGGGCGATACTATGATCGACAAAGGAAGCTATAGAAGTTTGAACATTTTAGGATAAAGTACGCTAATTGCGATATCTTTGGAGACCATAGCCGTTTATGGAAAATTGCAGATCGCCTCTCCCAACCATTAATTTGCACAAGTCGCACAAGAGCTCCAACACCAAATGCAAAACATATCAAGCAAATTGTATTAGGCTGACAACGAAATCCATTCCGCAATCCCTTCCATCTAGCGTCAGTGGCGTCCGGGGTTACAATGTAAGCACGTCCGACGATCTCTTTGCAAACCGCAATCATGTAGGAGAAAAAGTAACATTCTCCATCAACCGATCCATCTCCTTCTGAACCGTATGTACCTCCTCCAACCCCCTCTCTATCTTGCGAGACGCCTCATCCGCCCCAGGCCTCGGGACTTCAAGCCCACCCCTCGCACGTCCGGCCGCCGGGACTGAAAGCATTGGTGCAGGCGAAATGGGTAATGAACCAGACCCGACTCGAACCCATTCTTAGTAGCTCTACCCCCGTGGTAGTCGTCGTCGAGAGTATAGTTGCAGCGGCCTAAACCTGATGCCGTCTTGCACATCGTTTGTGGTTTTGCCTAGCGTTGCGTCGGCGAAACCCGATGTCGTCTGACACGTCGTTTGGGGTTTTGCGCCGGAATGTAGCGGCCGAAGCTGATGTAGTCTGGCTCGTCGCTTGGAGCTTTTGCGCATTCTCTACAAAGGAAGTTAGAGCATAGCCCGCTCGCTCATCAAGATTCAGTTAACTTACAGGCTTGACCCTGCCGTCGGCCTTCCCGGTCAATGACTCCAAGCCACATTGCCCTCTCCTTGGCTTCTATCTGCCAGCTTCTCTGAAACTTTGTCAGTTGATATTCAACGAAAATGTCCCAATTGTAGCTGGAAGACATGGATAGCTTACCCGTCGAGACCAAGTCACTCCGCCTTATAACCACATCGAAGCAATACCGCGTTTGACCGTCCTCGTCAAAGGGGACTTTGTCCAATTTCTTCCCAAGAATAGAACTGCCACTTCATAAATCCATGGGCCGAGATATCGCCAGGTTGAGTGGCAGGCAGCTTGCCATCTGAGACAGCCGCTGGCGCAGACACGACAGTGCGAAGAGAGCTGGCTCTCGTCTACTGGTGTGCCTGGTGTGAGCGTCCCATTCACGATGTATACCTCGGGGCGGCCGCACCGTTCCCCTCCGCAGCGTAAAGCCATACCATGTCTCCGACCACCGCCGCAAAGTCTCGCACATCCCGGGTGTACGAAATCCCTCTGTCCTTGCTTAGTATACCAGCTTGGGCCCGTTGATCGAGTTCATCCCGGTGGGACTTTCCTTGTCCGACTTTGCTGTCCACCACTTGGGTGAGTGGTATGGCGATTGTCTTCGCTGCAGCACCCTGGTGTTCTAGTTTCAAATGTCAGCTACCGCCAGAGGTGATTGAGATTGGTGTCAGGCAAGACAAGCCTTACATGAGCTTCGCCGGTAGAGTCAAGACGGTGGTCGAGGATAGAGAGGACGTCGTCGCTCCCTTTTCAGTGGTTGGGCTGGCCTCCGTCGCTTTCGGTGCACTGTGTCAAGAGCGCGAGCATGCCATGACTGCTCTTGATGGACTTGAACCCAAACTTTGTGACCTGCTCCTAAGGGGATGCATTGCTCCAGAGCTCTTAGTGGGGTTCGGTTGTGTTAGGCATGGACGGAGCTGTGATGGGTTTGTCGTCGGAGGCCGATGAGGTGGGGTTGGCGGGCATGTCCCTTACTGAGTTTGACAGGCACGAGGCCCTTAAAACAGACTTGGACTTCTTTCTGACGACGGTGCGAGAGACCTTGGGCGACGTGGCGAGGGCGTACAGGTTGGACGAGTAACCTCGGCGGTATCTGCAGGCCTGCGGCGTGGCGTTGTCAACGCAATCCACTTGCGGATCGTGGCACCGTCGTTTGTACCATTATTTCGTTCGTGGATCTGCAACGAAGATAGACATGTCAGTAGTCACCAACGGTGCGACACGTGGTAACTTGTTTGGAGGGTACAATTGGCGGTATCACGTACGCTGACTGAAGAATCTTGTCTATGCCGTAGCTGATCGGTCGGCCTTGTTGGACGGCATTGTGGAAAGAGACGTATGAGGATCGAGTAGAACTGGTAATCAATGGCCATGGATGTTTGTTGGAAGTGAAGGCAGAGAGAAGACTGGAAATGGGGCGATATTGTTCAGCTGGTGAAAGGTGGTTTTGGGCGTCTTCTTGGCCGCGTTCATCGGCGCCGACACGTCCTCAACTCTGCACACCGTTGTACAGCCATTCGGCCCAAACCAAAGGAACATTTGCCGTCTTGATACTTCGGTATGATGTGTTAGGTCAGAGCGAAGATTATGGTTGTGGAAGATTGATTATGATGGACTTCCTTTGGAGGACGAAGCATTTGGAAGAAAGACGTTCCACAAATGGGGTGGAAGGTGGTGGATGTGCTGGATCTGAGCGGTACAAGTGCTATCTTCACCTTTAATTTACTGCGACGTACTGGCATCCGCACCTCCCTTCCTCATCCTCAAACGGCAGGCTGCCACCCATTCCATCCTGCGAAGTACCCATGTACCTCGGCTATCCCTTTTGGTTAAGCCACACGCCACACGACACGCGCCACACTTGACAGGGACGTCTGTCGAGCAAATCACAACACAATTTGGTCTGTGCCACCGCCCAGGCCGCTAAAATAGCCTCCCGCCTCGCTTACAGTTCAACCTTAATATGGAGTCCAGCCAATCAGGTGCTCACGACTGAAGTTCTTACTCCTCCACCCAGATTCTAGGTACTAACGTATATTCATTTAAGACTTCAGCTCTCCTACACCCTCCTTCTCTTCTCCCCTTTCCTCTGCAACCATATCATCCCTTCAAGATTCCTATTGCTGGATCCTGCCCTGTCCGAATCTCTCCATGGCGCAGACGTTCCATTCATTCCTCCTTCTCCCCTGGGAACTGCGGAACCAGATCTGGGAGCACGCTCTCCGACCAGACCGTCCCGGAGCTCATATATTCCGGATATCCACAAGACCCCGGCTGTACGACAAAGAGGGCAAACGCATTCTTGACGTTAGCGAAGTTGTCGTATCGACAACATCGCTCTGCCACCGTCTTTCAGCTCCCAATCCCCCCCTAAGCCATACAGTGACCCAGAACCAAACCGATGGCGGCGTCGACGACGGAACTGCCCCCCTACCAATAAGCTGGTTCAACAACCCCTCCACCTACCTCATCGACGGCGGACTATGGATGGCCTGCAAAGAATCCCGCCTCGTCATGGAACGCCGGTTCAAAACGAGGGAATGGAAAACCATTCTAAAGGAACGACGGCGCCCATACGGGTGTGGCATGACATACAATCCAATATGGAGTCCGAACGAAGACGACCTGATGCCGCAAGAGTCCCTGCCAGTCAGCGGCTACTTCAATCCCGACAAGAGATCGGCCAGCGACGTACGCTTCTTCACCGTCCTTCCGCATAACGACCTCATCGTCTTGCAGCCTGAAGGAGATGATAGTTTTCGAGAGATGTGGGACTGGTATATCCCTATCGACACGCAGAGGCTAGGGTTCGGAGGCATACGGGACGTCGCCGTGGAGTACGACCCGGCGTGGGACAACGACGGGGACAAATGGGACCCTATTGTGTGGATCATAGGGGAAGCCGCAGCCGCCCTTTATAACCAGGTGACCACTATCTGGTTCATTGACCGCAGATTGCAGCGCGACCCTGGCAGGCTCTAGTCTCCCGACACCTCGATTGATGATACACACCTCAACGTCTTCTACGACCAGCACGGCCGATATACCCAAGTGCATCGGCAAGGCCCGCCTGTATGCGACCAAGGCCCGGATTGGTACGAGATTGAGCATGGTTGGAACTGGCGGAAAGGGCAGGACTGCAAAGGTTTCATCGACGCTGTTAAGGACTGTGCGATGGAATGTTCTAGTAGTAAGTCGGTTGAGAGTCTGGAAGGCTGGCCTGGTGACAAATATGCTATGTTTGGGATTCTGGCTTACGAGCCATGTTGATGGGTTCTGTGGTGCTTCAGATTAGCAAGTGGTTACGAAGACGTCCAAGAGTACTTGTTCGCAAGGAGCTGACCTGGTGGTGTGCGACATACCTAAGATACACGAGCTAGAGACAGAGGCATTCAGACTTATTATCATTGAATAGACTAACCCAGCCAAGGGCCCATAAAGGGCCGTCGCCAAGATTACGGAGGTAATGCTGCGGATGCTGCTCCAGAATGTCCGGTGCGAGCCTGGTCCACCGGCCAGTGTCATCGCGGATCTTGCGACCCAAGCACGCCGAGGGTAGGAGCCCGCGGGGCATCAACGGCAGGCAAAGGCTTGCGATATCTATCCATTTCGCAATATTTCAAAGCCGCGAGATGAAGGGTCTGGCAGCTTGACATCGGAAACGACTTGCTACACGGCTGAAATGGAGTTGTTTGCAATCTGTGTGGTTGGGATCCAGGGCCTGGCTTGTTAAGCGCTCACCTCACCCACGTGGCATTTTTGCAGAGGCCAGTTGGTATGTACTTCTTATTGACTCTGGCAAGCTGTTGTTTATTACCTGGTCTTGTGCCGACAGAGTAGGAGCTATGCTAACTTTGTCATTGGGAGCACAAGTCATCTTCACTTGTCGGGGACTCCATGACTTCCACGATAGACAAACGTACACCGCACGAAACACGGCACTCTGTTAGCAAGGACGCAACCTAATCACTTGCGGCGTTTATTCGCGTTGCTATATCTCTACTTGCGGTTCTGATGGGTTGAATCCACTCTTCGGGTGCTAGCCGTTTGCCCATGATGATCGTCATGAGCCTCAGCTGCCGCGACAAAGATCGCAATGCCACTAGCAAGTACACCAGTTCCGGTTGTGGTACGAGCCATGGCACAACAGAAGCCACCGCGGGAACCACAACATCCCAAGACTTCTCCATCCGCAGGGAAACAAATAAACCGGGTTTGTCAGGGGGAGGCATAGGCCCCATTCCCATTTCCACGACCGTGAAGTCGAGAGCCGTCGGCAATGCCAGGTCCGAAATGGTGAGCGTAGTCAACGCCATGTCGATCGGAATGCCGGTACTGGGCAAAGCATCGCCGTATTCGATCTAGAGGATGTTCCTCCAAAACGGCCTTGGAGAGCATTGTGTCATTCCTAGTTATGCAGGCTCTCGCTGCTATTTTCCTGGTTCCTGAATGTCCGATGTATTCCCTCCTCTTCCCGTTTCGTGACCATGGCCACGAATTTCGTCGGTCACCTTCAGGAGGTTGTCGTGCAGCTGTCCCAACTGCTCTCATGACATATCGATCCGTAATGTCGCCAGTGCCGAACCATGGTTTGCGTTATTATGTCGAATCCCTCCGCTTTGGCATATTTATCGAGTCTCGGGACCAGCCTGTAACCTTCGCCGCTCTGGTTGACCAAAACCTTGGCGATGCTGCTGCCGAGATTGGCATGGTCCAGGAACTGCTGTGAGATGTTGGTCTTGTATCAATCCTTCTCGCATCCGTCAGACACGACCATAGATGCACTGATGCTTGGCATGGCGATGCTGCTCTGATCGGCCCGGCACTTGTTCCGGCGGCGAAGGTGGCAGCAAGGCAGCATGCCGTTGTCGTATCCTGGGTGGCACCCATCATCAGCTTGCTACGTTCTTGGAGCGCAGTCGTTGGATGCAGGGCTGATTCTACCGAGTAACTTTGTTCTGGTCTTGGCAGACGTATCAGAGTAGCGGACTGCGAAGTCAACGAGTAGAATGTGCAGCGCTCGTTGTGGATCACGACTGATCGCTTGACAGGCCTGCCGGGACGCATGTTATCTTCAGGACCGTCTTGATATTGGGCGCGGTGAAAGAAGCCTTGCCGGGACCGATCGAACTCGAGAGGGTCATAATTCCGTTCTGGTTGTGGAAATGGAAGACGTCGAGGCCGTCTCCCATCCACTCTTAGATGCCGTCAAGTCGTGCCCGCTATTTGGCAGGCAGGTCTCAATGGCGACGACGGCCTTGTGCTTGTCCTTTGTCATGCTGAGAAACATGGTGAACTTGTTGTCGTGTAATTTGGCGAGATTGTCTGGATCTTCTTTCTGCTAGCGATATCGCTCGGCTTGAAATCGTCGATGCTGGGGAAGACGTGTCGCTGCAAGATCTCAGTGCATATCTCTTTCGTGAGTGTGCGGCCACGATCGGTCAGGCGGGCGTTCCAGCTCAGGTACGATGTACCCCAAGGGATCGACAGTGTGCGGTGAATGGACTCGTTGACAGCACCTGGCAAACAGCGGCCAGCTGACCAGCCGAGTTTTGTGCTTACATAATGCATGGCCATGGCGCTTATGTAAACGCAGTCAAAATTTGCGGCGCCGTGGTTCGTGCCGGTACCTAAGAGAAGTGGATCCTATTGGGTGCTGTCTTTTAGCGCCTTGGCAGCCCTGGCAGCCCAACATCAACGAGCGAATCTTTCGTCATCGAAACCAGCCAAGCACTCCAAGGCACTGCCCGCAAACCCTCTCTGATGAGGCCAAGGCAAAGGTCGCGCAGAGTAATGCAAATGATACATGGATCACATTTATCCAGGTGACATCATCATCTTGCCGGGCTCGAACCAGGGATTGTCGAAAGTCGCCCACACCGTACCTGTCTACGAGATCAGACAGACGAACTGGTTGGCTAAGGTACCGGCATGCTCTCCCCTTTCAATCCAGGAACAAGAAACGGCTGGCATAATGCTAGCAAGGATACGCCATCCATGCAGTACGACACTGCCAAACACCTCGCTGCCCTTGCCGTAGAAACTCAGCTACTAGCAACCTTGCGTCTGACCCTCCGAGGGCCACTTGTCTCTGCGCGTGTCGAACTGTTGGCCCTCGAATATCCGGGTGTCCCTCTGGGATACCCTTGACTTCGCTCCACATAGCAGGTATGTTTTGCCGTCGTCGAACGATCAACTGGGCCGATGCTGACCATCCCGGGATAGCAGTTTCACAGGCCGCAGAAGAAGGAGGCTCGAACCATCCGGTCGAAGTTTGCGCTGCGGACCTATACAATCACGGCAATATGCTCGATAATGTCACTCCTAAGACGAGCGTTGACCACAGTTCTCCAATCTTGGCACTGAGCGGGGATACCTGGTCAACCCTACAGAAAGGAGGAATGATCGCGGAAACACGCTGCCGCTCCTCGACGACGACAAAAGAAAGATGCTTGTCCGGCCCAATTGGCGGGCGACCAGGACCACTGCCTCGGGGATCAGGTTGAAAAGCGCTGGACGCAATGACACAGAACTGGAACAAGATGTGCATCATCATTGCCAAGGGTAACTGAGAAGCTGTAAGGCAGCCCCATGCCGATATCCTTATCCTCAAGGACAGCTTTGTCTTGATCTGTAGACTAATACGTGTCCAGAAGTGACCCTAACACCAACTATACCTTCCCCAGAGATGGCTCCTCCGGATATGCCTCCACGCCAGTTGTCTCCCCTCCAGACAAGGGATGCCTCACCGAGGCATGCCTCCACGAGCCAAGCCACACCACATGATGTCCCAACAAGAGACTGAAGATACCCCCACCAAAAGATACGAGCTGTCGAGTACAGCATACAGTCATGATATCATCACCACCGTCGGCAATCATGCAACCAAGCCACCAAGCAGCTCGTCCATACCATGAACAACCAGGCGAAACCCTTCCAAAGCATGCTTGAGCTCGACGGGCAGCATGGCTCACAGCTCGAATGCCAGCGGTGTCTGGATCACTGCTTGACGATGCCAATACCGGGAAGTCGACTGTGCCAAGGCGCTGTACCAGCCAGAGACAGACAGCCGGTCCCTGGCGTGCATCCTTCTGAAGGTCACGAACTGGAGCGAAGGCGCACCACTCGGCAATGCCATCCGTCATCGAGCGTTTGCCGAATTGGACTGCCATGCCCGGAACAGGTGGACACGGCACGTCGTGCATGGAAGCAGTCTGCCATACCGCTGCACTTGCCGGAGTGCAACATCAAGGACACGACGCTTCTAACGTAAGATATCACTACCCAGCATCCAGCAAAGCCAGACCAGCGCCGGTGGCGCAGTCGAGCATCATTCCACGCACATGGAGGAGCTGCGCTGCCTGACCGATACCCACAACGACACTATGGCGCCGCACCAGCTGCAGCACACGATCGACGTTTATAAGGTGGATAAGAGCAAATGTTGGGTCAACCCGGAAAAAGCACTCGATGGCGAGGCTTCAAGACGTGGGTACAACCTTGCCCGACGAGCTTCGCCCAGCTGCAGAACTTCCAGATGAGCCCGCCACACAGAACAGTTGATCGAAAACATCCTCTGCAATGGCTGCAACCTGTCAATCCAGACATTGCTGAGCCATGACCCTCTTACTGTGACTATTTTGGCCCTCGTGCTCGTGTCTGAGTACGGCGAAACCGCTCTTAGATGTGTCGCCGGTCGGAGGGTTGCTTGGCGTGGCTTCCCCGGCCGGGTTATGCTTCTGCGGCACTCGATGTCTCCGTCTCGTCCGGCAAGGTCTTGCTTGTTGCGGCCGCGAGCGATTGCCTGCTGACTGAACGGCGACACATCGATCGTGTTACTCAGGTCTCCCGCGCATTGTGCGTTTTGCACCGGCTGTGCAAAGGTCATGAGCCAGAGACCAGTGGATTCCGTCTTCTCGGGGCAGAGAGGGAGAGAGGCCTCGTTCCTAATCTTCAGAGCAGAAGGGCATGAAGTATATGCGGCGACGCGACGTGGACATCGGCAATCTTGTCAACGGCTATGAATACCGATTTCAGCCGGTTGGTCGAATTGTAAGATCAGCCCCTGGCCAGCAGAAGCATTATCAGGTGCAAGGGGCTTATGGCGACGCTGATGGATTCGGGGCGCGCAAATGGAGCAATCATATAGAAGGGAAAGAGGTGAAGAAACAGGTACCGCTCTTTCTCTCGTTATTCGATGCAATGGAAGAGTCAGACTCTTGGTGGGTTCGTCTTTTCAGGAATGAGGCTCGCATTTCGCTGGTCCAATGGAGAGCGTCGACTTTAACTGCTGCGGTTGTGTCTCGTTCACCGGGATTGACTTCACTCAGCGGTGTTGATTTTGTGAAGTTATTATGACAGACACAAGGGTTTGTGCTGACCACCTCCTGCGTCACTTCAACTTTGTAATATGAGATGACGTGGATTTCGGTGGCCTTGTGCAACATGGAAACGCCGGTCAGTATATCCTCCAGAGAGTTGGCTGTTGATGGCAACAGGACACCCGAAATTGTGTTTCGGGACCTGCCTTGCCTCGAATTCATTTCGTGCCTGTCGTGCATCCACATGTGTGTCTGGGCTTTGGCTTTTAATGAGGCCTTAATAGAAAACGCTTTTGTAGAGCTTACGTCTCCTGACACACTTTGCTAACATGACACCGTAACGGGAATCGTCTGTGTGCCGATCACGTTCCCTGACACGGCCGCAGGGGTCAGCATCATCACAAAAGCAACGGCAAGAACAGCGGCATACAGTTTAGAGTCGTATCGTTGAACTGCTAGTCGCGTTGCAGTCTACCTGAAATTCTTCCTTGTTAACCAAAATGGTCAGTGGCTGCCTGTCGTAGCGACCATACCTGTCCTGGACTTTCGGGTGTCCTTCTATCATGACCATGCTGCCAACAGCATGGACTGCAACTTGGTGAGCGCGTAATTGTAGCTTCAAACTTTGTCGAGAAATATCGTGGTTCCTGTGTTTAGCTTCATCGTATACATCATATCGATGGATCACACCGTCACGCTTTCTCGAATGCTGCGTTACCCCGAACCCTAATCTAGTACGTGCGGAGATCAGCACATACTCTTCCCCTAACCCCATGGTATGTGCAGAGTTCAGTACACCCACTTCCACTAACCCTGCTTCAGTGTGTGCTGAGGTGCGCACATACAACATTAAGGCTGTCCTCATCTTAGCACATACAATATCAGGGTTATGGCAAGAGTGTCCTCCGAAACCAGCACACACTCTCCTCCTAACCCCGATGTCGTATGTCCTGTGATCGGTCTGTACACACTGTCCACAGAACATGAAGACACTCAACAAACCGACGACAAGCAAGGAGCCTCTCTGCACTGTTGACGTCGGCGATGTCTGATTGACGTGCCTAAGTCAGGATGACATTCCGCTGTCTACACCTTTATCTGGCACACTTTTCATCAGGTATTCAATCACGTCATGGATATCGTACGTGCTTACACTTACGATTTTAATGGCGCATTCAACCACGTTATAAAAACTATACCCTTCTGTACTTACGTTTGTCATGACACAGCCAGTTCGCTTGCACATCTTGAACCTACCTGATATCTTACCCCTCTACGAGCATGTCATCGGGAATGAGAGTGCGATACGTGAAACAATATACTAGAGACTCGGAAAGATCTAGATTGAGCATGTATTTCACTGCTTATAGACACGACGACAGTCACGATCTATCTTGGGCAAACGGCCATTGTGCTTTGACGTTCCAGTAGGCAGTGAAGCTTCATTGAAGTTAGTTTACATATTTGAACAGTTGATCCAGTCGGCATGATACAATAGCCCTCCAGCATGGTCGTAATCACCCTTCTCCCGTGGAAAACAACCCTGGGCGTTCTTTGCTGGTGCGCAACTGGCTTGTAAATTGCAAGTTTATCAGGGGTCGGTACGGATGATTGTAACCTCCGAAATGCAATCTGCTGACAACCACTAGTACTCTTTCCACGCTGGCAGGTGTGTTGGCCATGCTGGCTGATACTGTACCCTTGTCGTATGCCTCGCCATACGGTCATGTTGTTTGGGATCAGGACATGTGTCTCGCCTTCACAGAGTTCGGTTACAGTCCAGGACTTCTTGTTGCTTTCCTCATGATATCAACGGCTGAGTCCGTGGCCATTTGGAAACGGGAAAAGCAAGGCAGTTTCGTAGAATGACCGACCGGTGCCCTCGGCTTCAACTGCTGGTTCAACATATTGACCTTGAATATCATTGGCAGCCTGGACCTCGGGATGCTTGTCATCGAGGCTTGTGTGGTGGTGCGGTTCCGAACGAGTTGAAGGGCATGTGTCACTCGGATGAATCTTCGCACGTACGCCATATGCAATGGAAATGTCATCAGTGTCACTGAGCAATCTGTGGACCGTATGCATCTTGACCTGATATTTACCGTCGACGATCCATGGGTGTGTCTTTCCCCGCGGTGTCCGACCGGAGGCCCTTTCGCCTACCCTGGCACGTAACGATCCGTCCAGATCACACCATAGAGTTGTTGCCAGGGCTGCTTAGCCTTGAGACGACTTTCAAACCGTGTCGCGCTTCCAGGCCGCGTAATGACGAAAAGTAACGCATGGCTACAACCCTGTTTCCGACGGGGATCCCGGCCCTGTTTCTTCTCAGAGTGACGAGGCTGCCGGAGATGTGTCCGTGGCAACGCATTGAGCATCAAATGGTGCCTGAACTGGAATAAGTGATGATCGAATACGTCATCGCGATTACTGGCCAGATGGTCAACGTATGCGAGTAACACACTCAACAGGACAGTCCCTGACGAGTGATAGCCCAAGGATCAGGATACAAAGTCATCAGGACACGAACCCTAGCGGTAAGTCATGTATAGCCCACAAGGGTATAGGCCGTGGTACTGCAGGTGACCTCCAACGTGGAGGAGCACGCTATTGTCAGGGAGGCAAAAGCCAAGCTCGAGAGTAGGGGGCTGGCCTCGCCAGCAAGTGCTGCAAAACCTCAGGACCTCGTCAAGGGCAGCTGGAGTGTTGCGAAGCGACTTACACTGCAAGTAACAGGTGGGGAGATCATCGAAGCCGGCCGGAATGAGACTGGTTCGAGTGATCTTTCGCTGACCTGACATTATCTGATATCTGTCGGAAAGAGCAGCCAGAAGGATGTAGGTATCAAATTGCTGATCATGACGTTCGACCATTCGATCCAAACTCAGATGATGGTGCGTGGGGTGACATCTGTATCCGGGCCTAGCGAGACCGGTAGGATGTTGTGTGCGTAGTGAATAACATCCACGGCCCGTGACCGATGATGTGTCTGGTCGCCGTTGCACTCCAGAGGCTCTCCGGGTGTAGTGTGTATGCTGTGTACGCTTGTCCGAATGGCTCCTGTTAGGCCCTTCATGTCATTGCCGCCAAGGGTGAAACCATTGACACGATTGCGAAATTGCAATGTGGTGCAAGATGACGAGAAGACAAAGATGGTCGTCGATAAAGAGTTGCTTGCCAAGAAGGGGACGCAAGCTCCAGGATGTAGTGTCTCCCAAGCGGCATTTGGAACTGTGGGTAACTTATGAAACAGTTCACGTTGCCCCTATGGGAGGGTACCACGATGGATCATGTGCTGGTGGAGGATTTGTCCAAGGATGGTTGGTAAATAGATGTTGTCCTCCTAGTGCACATCCGGATTCCGCGGAACAAGAATTGGCTTTGCCACGAGGCACCAAGATCCTCCGACTCTGCTCCATTTCGAATGTACCGGCCCAGAAGTTTCGTCTGCTCATGCACCAGATCGAGACACTGTTGCCGACATTATCTCCGGGGTTTCCTGTGACATGGTATCCAACGTTCCCATTGCTACGCCTGTCACGCAGCTGACTTCAGCTAACCAACTGTGTTGTACTTCCGGGGCTCTGGAAGGGAAGCCGAAGATGAGCGTTCTATGTACGATGTAGACGATCGACATGGTAGAACGACTCGTGACAACCTTCGTTGTCGGGGACGTTGTACGCGTGAAGTGCCAGAGCGGCCAGCACACCTATTAGGTGGAAAGCCACGAATGAGCGACATAGCTTTAGACCTGCATCTAGATCGCATGAAAGTGTGTTTCCGGAGTCCAGTTCCTCTGGCCTACTGACGCCTGACGAGAGATTTAGCAATTCGTAGAACGCGTTGCCAGCCCGCTCCCACGCCGTCGCGCCCTTCCTTGCGGAATTACACGTCGGCGACAGGTTATGTAAACACTTGATTCTCCGTGCCGGGGGATGCAAGAAGCTTCAGCGCCCCGTTCCCAGTACCCGGGTGTCTCCCATAACCATGAATTCGTCAACAAGCTTAATATCCTGTTCTGCCCATACTCGCCTGGCATCGATCAGAGGCACTCGAGGACGCCTGCCAGCATGCGAACCCTGTTGGCCACATGAAAAGGTAGCATCCCCGAGTAAGATGGAAGCCAGTCCGAGTTCAACGGTAAGGCGTGTGTCGCTGCCTGAATCGCTGCTTTTCCAGCACTTTCGGGGCGCCGCAACCGATTGAGATGGTCGAACCACTTGGTGATGCCCAATGCTGACAAAGCCGAGATTATCGAATGAGTAGTGGGCATCCTGTGCTGCTGATACAAGGTGGCACTCACGACGAAATGCCAGCCGCTTTCCCGTATCGTCTATGGAGGGAAGACCAGTAGCTCAATCGACGGATTTCCCTGCATAGAATGGATCAAGGTGGAGGCCTTCACCCTTCGTGCCACATCTAACAAGCAAGTCACAAACGTGTGCGAGGCCGGTTGGGAAGGTGGCGAGCACGACACTTGATCGGCGCGTCTCAGGCCAAGTTCGGCTTCTCGGATCGTCGCGGCCATGGGTAGGACGACGAGGGAGACTGGATAGTAAGCGTATAGCTTGGTAGGTCCCACTGGGGATTACGTAACAAAACCCACGGGCGATGCAACCAAGGCTTCTAGGACTTCTTATACACACAACACAGCTGGCTGGGTCACGGTTGCTGCTTAAAGCAACCGACCTCCCGACTCGAGAGACACCAGAACAGTGGCTATAGGGGCAAAGTCGTTTCCCTGCCGGACCAGCAGTTGGGGGAGCGGCAGTGGCGGCGGCACGGGTGTTGGGGCTGGTGAGATGGGCGGTGACTACCAAGGTGGCTGCAGCTGCAGCTGCAGGGGCGTCTGTAGGGGTGGCAGCCATCAGGACAGTGCGGCACTGGGTGGTTCGGTCGTGGCGGGGTCAGCAACTGTTCAAGATGCCTGAGTGGTGGTACGTATAACGCCGGCAGGAGTTTCTTTGGCCAACCAAGTGGCTTCGTCGTCGGCGGCCCCGCGTCAAGGTCAAAAATACGAAGAAAGAGGAGACGGAGGTGCCCACGTCCGAGGAGGAGGAGGAAGAAAAGGATGACAAGTCACCCGCGCCATCACTGCCACCCCCGGCCACGCCGCACTCGCCATCGCTAACCCCTTCAGAATCGTGGTCGGCCACAACGCCCTGGTCCTCCACAGCGAGATGACGAAGGGCGAAGCCGCAGCCGCAGCCCCCGCCCCTGCTACCGGTGTATGCTATGTGTGCGCAGGTGGACTTAGGGTGCCACGTTCTCCCAAGACAACAGCACTCTAGTGATACTTAGTATGGAAACTGCAAACGGTTGATTGGAACGGTCGAGAAAGCTAAACCTGGAGTGTGGGCGAGACGCCCTGGGGATGTTCTGTGATGGAATGGCTGTCGTAAAGCCTGAAGATCAGTTGTGTCTTGATACCGATAGCAAGATAGTGCAACGGTTACCATTTTGGCTGGTCAACACCACTCTGCGAAGCATTTGCATTCTGATGACGCTGTACCAAGTATGGGTGTCGGCATCGATGCCTAGTCTTATCCCCTCTACCAGATGTACTGTATTAATCAAGGGTGAACCCGCCTCGATCAGTCTGCTGTGTCCTGTTGTTGGGGGACCCAAAGCAACCCTCGATGAACATCAGGCGCTGGGTATGCCCGCTTAGTGAAATAGCTCGGTGTTGAGGATCGTCAAGCCACTGCCGCCTGATGCATACCACATCACCGCCGGGGAAGGCCAAAGTTACAAATACTGCCAAGTCTCGCGATATCGAGATTCCATTGCGCAGTGCTGATATGCGTCTGGGAGCCACAGCTGTGTGAATTTGGTGGTGCCCAGCATTGAGGTATACCCTCGCCAACCTTGGACTGGGAATATCGACAGATATTGAGGCAAGGATCAGGTGTAACGACAGTGGTGGCAGGTCTCACGCAGCTTGATTGCTGCGTGAAGAAAGTACAAAGGTTGCGGCGTCGATCGAGGTAGTCCGCCTGTGAGAAACGGCCCGTATCATGACCGATATCGTGACCGAAGCCGATGCGGCAAGCCCAAGCAACGATGGCGGAGCCAGTCCATAACAACGTAGGTCTTTCGTGCCGCTGCTCCACAGCCGTCTCCGGGAAACGAACCTGGACGCAAATACCATCTGGGCATATTCGAGCAGCGGCGTTACGACCTGGTTGCGAGTCGTACCGACGCTGGCGTAACACTTGCCAAGGGTGAGTGATAGTTGGCCGACGTCAGGATGAGTGCCACCGCCCACGGTTCTCTGAGATAGGTTTGCCGAAGTACCAAACCGCCTTTGCCGTGCCCAGCCAACTTTTCCACCGAACTGGTGGAATGGCAACAGTGGCCGTTCGGAATTCAAAGTACCAATATCGCACCCACGATGACCTCTGTGACATGGACGAGATCAGCCGACATTCTGTGCTCCTTCGTGTTTTAACGAGACTGACGTTGGTCCATTTTCGAACCAGACGGGTGGGGCATAGTGACCACTTCGAGGGCGGAGGCGCCCTGGACATTCGCGTCGTTCACTCCATGCCCGGAGCAGCAGTCGAAAGCAATCGTATGGCATGACCGAACTGTAACCTGATTACCATCATGTCAGCCTCTGTGACGACGTTTCCTTGTTGGCCATATATTGAACGATCTAGAGAGCGTTGACTGTCAGCTTAAGTTCAATCAGACTTTTACCGATCATTTGCGAGTATGTCCAGCGCTTCGCGAACGAACACAGACCCCCGATCCTTATCGAGGTAACGAACAGCGTCCACCACGCGCGGATGTGAACAATGTCGTCGGCCTTGCCGTGTAGGTCTCAGGTTTCGCCGCCTTGGAGTTGAGCAATGCCGATTTCGTTGCCTTCCCGTCGTTCTCTTCTTAGTGGCCCAGCTGATTCTTCGTGTCGTGCTGATGGCAATGGCCATGAGTCTCACCGACGCTGATCTTCTCCCCTTTGTACAGTTTTCTACCCATCACCAGGAGGATTGGTCTCCTCTGATGGACGTGCTGGCCATTGGTCCGTGTGGAGGAGGCAATGTTTGCCAACGATTTGAACCCGGCGCTGGTGACGGTGCTGATGATTTCGGGGGTTGCACTTGGAGAAGTAATCGTGATCGGTGAGTGAAAAGAAGATAAGATGTCAGCCATATATGTCGAAATCTGGTTCCAAGATCCCATCCAACAGCAATTTGATCACCTGCTAGTGGCGCAATGGTAGTGACCAGTGCTTGCACACACCCACCGGGAATGCTCTCTGAGATAATGTTCGTTCGATTCCCAGTAAGACGCGCACGACCCCCTTTTTGCTTCTTTTCTTAGTTTTAGTTATTCTATGGGCTTTTGTTGATTTACCTTTCGCAGCATAAGCTTACCTGCAAAGCAGGGTCTCCCCCAGGCCAAAGGTCTCCAGGCCTCGGTATCGAAATCCGAACTCAGACTGGTTCACGTTCCGGCAAAGACAGGGCTCTTGTGGACATCGACTATCGGTTCTGACTCGTCTCCTGATATCCAAACCAACCTTACGGCATGCTTGTTCCAAGAGCGACGGGGATAGCTGTCAGGTCCAGGATGCTCTGTGCAGTTTGCATTAAAGGACGTCTGCAGAAGCTTTGGCCGGGGCTTCCCAGAGACACTTCTAACTCACGGCGCCAAGAAACCTTGAGAGGCATCCATCTTTCGTCATAGTTGTGCTTCTTTCGTATCAACCACGCTTCCTCCTGCCCACGATCAGAAGTGCTCCAGGCGATCATACTGGTCGCCCTCGTTAGGGTCCCTGATCGTTGGTGAGGCCCTCCCCCGCAGGCCAAGCCAGAGCGCTGCACGTCAATCCCTTTCTTTACCCACGCTTACAAGATAGGTCGCAAAGATAAACCGGTGACAATCACGTGGGTAATCACCAGAAGTCCATCAGGTTGAGCGAAGGCCTCGATTTCCGACTCCATCGCTATCCGCATGATCATGCTGACGCCGACATTTATGCGACCTAACCTGATGTGCATGTTCCGGTCCGCGGTGGGCTTCGACATCTCGCTGCAGATGATCTGCCGACCTCCGGCACCATGAAGCCAGCGACTAGCCGACCGGTTTCGAATCTTTCTGGGTATTGTTCACTCTGGTGGCGCTAGACATTCATATCAGGCTGTCCGTACACCTTCCGTCCTGGACGGCGGAAGTCGTAACCGACCGGATCGACTGGCAGCGCGTCTTCACCATGTCGCAACTCGTCAATCCCTCATGTGCCACCGAGACCTCGGTCACCGCGATGATTCGGACCATCTCCCTGCCAGCGCTGGTCCCCCTGCCGGGTGACTTCGTGTTGCTATTGAGTGGCATCTATCGTGATTTGCTGTGGCACGTGGCAAGCATTGGGCCTGTTCTCAATGCTCACATCTCTGTCGGCATATCATTGACGGCATTTGAGGGCGCGGGTCGCCACCATGCAGACCGGCATGCTGGTAACTGGTGACTGCCATACTTGTCGTCGATATGTCGAAGGGCTTAATATCGCGTAGTTCTCGCAGCTTCATATCTCCCCCCTGTCGCCAGCGGTTATCGTCAATCAAGCGGTTTCTTTGTTTCCTAGACGCCTGTTGCTCAATCGGATTGGATTGACGTGCTGCACGTTCAAGATCCTGCCTGGCTTGGGACTAAAGCCAAAGGGTGCATCATCAACACCCCAGTGCTTCCCGCGCCGAGTTGTGTCGTCGAGATGGTCGTCGTCCTGGCCGATAACACTGCTAAGAAAGAGCTGACTGGGATCGAGGTCTTGGACATGGAGCCTTGTGGCTTTGTGGCTCATGCCACAGATTGGTGTTCCTGTTTGGCGATCGCGACATCCGTCCCAAGAGAAAACCAGGGAGACAGCCTGCTCGTTTCGACCTGTATGATGCGGCATCGCAGACTCACGAAACTTTGTTTGACGAGGTTGGCGATGTGGCTGGCGGGCTGGTAGTGGTCAGGCAGCCCATGCAGACCGTAGCTGGCAGCAGGCATTCCCAGTATGGACGACGTGAGGTCCTCGCACACTCTCACGATGGTTGTGGCCGATATGAATGCAGAGTGGCCGGTACCATCGTACCCTTTCTGTCCTTCCTGGGTATGGTGAATGCCACGCAGTGGAAGGAATTGAGGGAACGGTTCCCAATGTCGAAAAAGGGCCTTTGTCGTGTTGCCCTTCGTTGCGCCCCAAATACTACCCCGTGCTATCGCCCGAACACGTTTCGGTGTTGCTCAACAGCCTTGGTCGGTTCACCACCACACCATTGATCCCAGTCGTCTGTGGTGACGTGTGCGGCATTGGACGGAGGTATCGCGAAAGGCGGACAACGATGGCTGTGGCCAAGATGACGACCCGCCAGAGGCAATTATCTGTGTCCCTCGTCGACCATGTTCCTGACGCAGAATGTCCGGTCCTTCATCCTCCCGGTGACGATGGCAAACGACGACACGATATTCTGCGGCGTGGCGCTGGTAATCAAGGTCGGTCCTGACTCAATGCCAACCCAAGGGGACGTCGAGGAACTCGCGATAGCAACGGAGATCGATCTAGTCCTTGCCCTTTGCCGATGCTGCCCTTCAACCGTTCCTGCTTCTTCGCAAATCGACTGCCGAGGTCTTTCCGGACTTGTTGATGCATGTCGACTCACAGTGCAGTCGCCGGCAGGGGAGTGAAGAATACGCCATCCTCGGGCCGAGCGTCCGTGTCAAATGTCAGCTGTCCAGCTTTGGACACAAAATGGGATCGTTTGGAACAGAGAGGGTTCCAAGTCATTCGCACGGAAGGCAACCTTGCCGCATATTATCCTAAGCACAGGTGGTGCGGTGTTGATCAGCGATTTGCAGCAAGACGATGCGTATTTGCATCGATTGCCGGTCGCCGAATGGCGCTCCAAGACATACGCCAGGTAACCCAGGGGCAGCACGACCCGGGACGGGACCCCAACTGGAGACGGCACAGGTGACATTGACGCAGATCAGCTTCGATCTGCCGAACCCTCCGTTTCTCCCAACGCTCAGTCAGCCGGGCCGCCACGCCTTAATTCTGGGAGCAAACTGGACGGCACTTGAAGGTTTTGCCTGAACAGGAGATGCAAGCTCAGCCATTCAGCATCTGCCAGCCTGCTTGAACGGCCAATGCGCTGTCGAGGAGATGCTCAACCCGGTCAATCTCGATAACCTCGATATGTTGACACGGGAATCTTCCGGGGAGGCTTCTTTCCGTCCAGACTTCATGGAGGCTTCGCTTCTGGCGGTATCTCGGGATGAGGCATTTCTTCAGGAGGCACTCTTGTCCTTCCTCGACGGCACGCATCTTAGGGAGGCATCTAGGTGAGGCACATCAGTCCCAGGTCCACAAACATATTTCGGAGGGGCTTTTTACCGTATATACTTCGTGGTGTGCTCGTTCTTCCTCGTTGAGAGGCAAACTCGCGGCAGCATCTCTCGTGGTGGCATCTTTGTGTTAAAGTGTCAGCAATTCCATGTCTCAGTGTACCAACTGACCCCTGGCACGTTCTGGTACGTGGCCCTACAGAGGATAGAAGTCCAAGCATAAATAATAAGGTAAGAAGGAGGGCCTCCCTCGCTGCATGTACATACCTCTCTTGCGCGTTCCCCATACACATCAGCACTCTCGTGGAGCCATGTCTCAGGGAGGCATACTCGTTCTTCCTCTTGGGGAGGGATCTTTCGGGGAAGGCATCTCTAGGTGAGGAAGTATCATTAGTTCTTCGTCAACAAGCATATCTCGCGAGACTTCTTTCCCTACCGACTTCGCGGGTGTGGGTGCTGTTCTTCCCGGACAGGAGGCAACTCTCTTGGAGGCATCTTTCATCTCGCGGTGGGGCATCTCTCGGGGGGGCAGTCTTGTTTTTCTTGGACAGCAGGCATCTCTGGGAGGCATCTCTAGGTAAGGCAAGCACCATTAGTTATTCGTCAACAAACATGTCTCGATGAGGCTTCTGTCCGTACAGACTTCGCGGGGTGCTTGTTGTTCCTCACCCGAATGCCAGTTTCGTGAAGGCTTGTCTCGGAAGGCATCTTGCGGGGAAGCATTTCTGGGCGAGGCTTCGTTCGGGATGGCCTCACACCTGGAGGCGTTAGCTTGCAGATCAAAATGAAAACGTTGCATGACATGATGCTCGGCCTGAGCGGCATTGTTCTCCGCAAAGCGTTGTCCTACCCGCATCTCGGTCGACTCTGTAGTGGTTTTGCGCTTGCTACTTCATAGCGCCGTGCGATCCCGGTGATCTTCGTCGACGTGCGGATGCCGTGGTTGCATTCTTCTGACATTGTGGCGGTGGCTTCGATAGATGTGCTTTGCAGGCTGCGGGAGCCTCCCCATTCCAAGTTCCAGATGTCGTACTGACGATAGTGAATCCGGGGTCGGGCATCCAATGATCCTTCTCCCTCAATTCCCGGATATTGGTGCAGGCATTCCCCGGTCGTTGGGCTCTAGTGACTTCACACTTGTTTCGCTAAGGCGCAGCGCCGACCAAGCATTCAACCGAGCTCTTTCGTATCGTGGAGTCGTTGATAGTCCGAGTACTTGTAGGAAGGATAGAGCAGCTGGACCGGGACCTGGCTCGGAACATGATAGCCATATCTTGTGGTAGCTGACGGTGGTCGTCGGGAGGGCTGGACAAGCGTAATTGATCGATCCCATAGCTTGATGTGAAAGCTAGATAAAATGCGTCTTCTCGCCCGAGAGATCTGATGTAGAATGTACCATTTGGAGTTGCTGTCACCCTCGTTTCGGAGGATTCCATGATATGACCGAAGCCAAGAAAGGGTCAATCCGACGTCTAGACGTCGGGTCATTCCTGGTCACGTGCCGGCGAGAACAGGTGGCACGTGCGTTCTCATCTGGGCACACCCACTATTTGCACTGTATCTTTCCTCAAGGGGATGCGCTAGCCCGATCAGGAGTCTGGACATTTTGGAGCGCAGCATCTGCTCGAGGCCATCAGAACTTCACTGCTAAAGAGTAACAAGAGGTGCACAGGTACAGTAACCTTGGATCGCACGGTCAATAATCATCCTGGCCTTGAGTTCCTCAATCCCACGCCAACAATGACTGGAACTGATGCGACAGAGGTCCTTCCCTCCACCACATCTGAATCCAAGCCTTTCAGCATGCTGCTTCTAAGCCTTGCCCAGCACAAAGGACCACACAGACCAGGTCAGGCTGAGCTTGACCTTGCTACTCTGAAATTTTAGGATACCGGGGGTAACCGTCAGCACACCTCCTGCGAAGTCAACTGCGACCTCGACGTGCTTTAGTCTCCTCTAACCGCGCCCGTGGACCATGAAGATACGGAAGTCTGATCACTATTCGGGGTAGCTGATGAAGTACTCTACAAATCCTACATCGCTTTGCAACTGCACCAGCCGTTGTCGGGGAGTGGTGTGTTGCATGATCTGTGGATGATTCAGTGTTCGTCGGCGGAGGCGCAGATCATCTGTGGGAACTCTGCTGCGGGCTGAAGCAAATAGATTTGAGGTGGTACGTGATAATACGACGATCATTATGACTGTGCCTTGGTGCCACTACGGAGTTATGCCGTATACCATTGTTATGATATAGATGCAAGATATGGACGCGGAGTTGGTGATACACGCTAAGGTTAGGTACCTACCTTGGCATCGGATCAATGGAAATCGTGATTAAACCTTGCCTGAGTGCAAAGCTACTCCATTTTAGTACAGTGTTCGATTTCCCTCGTCTTCCCTTCGAGCTACTTCATCCCTCTAGCTTTGGCATTCTCTTAATTTTACTTAGGGTCCCGGTTTCTGCACAACGCGCTGCTTCGTCCTTCGTAACTTGTGAATGCTTCCGTCACAACTGCGGTTTTAGCCTATTTTCGGTCAGCATTACAGACAGAGAAGCATTAACACGTTGGCGCAACAGACTTCATATGACTAATTAATATCTCGCTACATAATCACACGTAAACGGTGGTTCGAAATCAAGAAGCAGAGTAAACTGCGTACAACTCTGTTTCCAAGATCTATGCTATCAACCGAGCACGCGCCACCTTCACTCTACAAGCTTTGACGATAAGCCTGCCGATCAGACAAATGTCTGACACCCACGCACCAATAAGCCCGCGGGGGAGAGTAAGGTATCAGCCACTTCCAGGACGCCCTAGGACGCGACTTGCCAGATCGATGCAATGTTGGTAAGCTCCGTGTCCTATTCTCGGTGGCGTCCACCACTCCCAACTGGGAAGGATTGGAGTAATGGGGGCTATAAATGTTCATCTCATCTCGATTCAAGGATTGCAGCTGATATAACCGTCGATGTCAACCGCGACGCGGTTTGTTGGATCGAGGGCGGGGATCTTGCACGGCACAGGCGGAAGTCCGATCTGCTGAAACCATCGCCAGAGTTGGAACAACGGCCATATGCTCCTAGAGTTATTGCTGGATTATCGGCAGTATGACCCTGCATTCGGCCATCGTGGAGCCCTAATGAATATATCCATGCTTATGTCGACGATCGAGAAAATTAACCGCGCCAGCCGCACCTCTGTCCACCTCGACACATATATCAGGACAGTGACTGAGGACACAGGGGCAGCAGACGGAAGATGTAATAGTCCGTATCAGCAGTGCAATCCGCCGCGCACCACAACTTTATATCGAGGGGTTGTCAAGTGCAGAACAATCGTGACGGGTCGCAGACCTTTGGAGCGCCGCTTGTGACCATTTGGGGAATGCGTATCGACCGGACGCTTGGCATTGCCTGTTGCTTTCCCATATCGTCTGTGATCCTTGTTGTCGAGTACCATAGACCGTGATCAGATCTGTTTACCTCTCTCGGCTGTGGCCCGCGGCAGTTGACTTATATCACCAGATCAGAGTTGCCACATGGATGCGCCTGTTTGGCTGCAGCCCATTGAGACATAAACCCAGGCGGGTGAGTTCAGGGGTGTCTGTAGGCCACAGATGATGTGGAAGACCGTCTTGGATGATCCGTCCGAAAGCGTGTCAGGTTGGACCTGCAATCTTCCTCCGGTAAACCGTTCCACCTCGGCTGACGTCGGATAATATCATATCCCGCTGCATATGCATCGCTCTGCGGGCATACGATTGTTGCGTGTCCTGTCAGCACGCGATTGGGTTGGTGCCGTATACGCCTCAGTCCCCGTGAGGAGGGGTTGGTAGGTTCTCCTGCCCTGGATGCTGGGTAGGACGTCGACCGTACCGGAGCGTTCGAGCACATTGGCCTGATTGATATTGTGGAAGCTAGTCCTCGTCCTTGGTATCCGGGAAGGCTCCGTACACGTCCGCCAGCACGTCGGCCACGGTGATGCGGGCAGCATCTTTGACCGCCATAACTTCATCCACCATTCCGTACCAGCAAACAGTCGGACCAAGTCATACCACGAGGAAACCGGTGTCGGCTCCGTTCGCCAGTGCATCAACAGTGATGGGTTGCTTGGGCATCACATTCACCTTTGTGTTCAGTGATACGGCTTCCAACGCCAGGAAAGTCACGGACGCTCTATTGACGACACTGCTTGCTGACTTGCCGTGGGCTGGGTGTCACCAGCTTCGGGCGGCAGGTCGGACAGGATGACTTCGAGCAGTAGAAAGGTTGCCTGGTGTGTCGGTCGACGTCGTTATGCCAGTCTTTGTGCCCCAGCAAAGATGCAATGCCAAGCGAGGAGTTCGATCCATCTCCATTCCATGCTCGCCATTGTTCGATCCTGTCTGCGGAAGCAGCGCTCAAGTCATGCACCTTTCAGCACACCCCACCTGTCCCAACATTTCCTCCTCTTGGATGACGATCGTTTTAGAAGACTGTCACTCTTCGGGTTGACCATCGTTTTAGAAGACTGTCACTCTTCGGGTGACGATCGTTTTAGAAGACTGTCACTCTTCGTGGCGATGATCGTTTTAGAAGACTGTCACTCTTCGGGTGAACTTCTTTTGAGAAGACTGTCACTCTTCGTGGGTGATGATAGTTTTAGAAGACTATCACTCTTCGCTGGGGCGAACCTCGTTTTAGAAGACTGTCACTCTTCACATGGTGGACGGTAACTCTTCAGCCTAGGTGATGAAGATAGAAATTAGAACGTTGAACAGTGCCGGGCTATTCTGATTAAGTACATACCGTCGTCGGCAAGATTCTCAGGCTACAAGGCCAGTATCGAGGTATGAAGGTTCCGAGGTGGAGGTATCTCGTGATAGTTCACACGTCGGAATGTCGTAGCAACTGAGTCTTGGAGGAAAGGAATCGAGATGCAACGATAGATGGACGAGGTGTCGAGAGACGAGGTGTCGAGGGACGAGGTATTCGACGTAGTATCCCAGCGACGGAGAATCTGTGGCGACACCCATTACAGTTAGCGAGCGAGCTCAGCCTCCGATGGTTTGGCCAGCCCCGAGAATACTTGAGTGTGCCTTCTGACCTTCGATAGTTTTGGAACCTTGTTCCTGAACTGCCTCGGTCTCTGGCATCTCTTGGGGAGGCATCTCGCAAGGCGGCATTCCTCGTGCTGGCGTCACTCCTGGAGAGGTGTTAACTTGCAGATCAGGACGGAACCGTTGCGCAAAATAGTGCCCGTCCTTTAAGGCAGAGGTCTTCGGCATGGTGTTGTCTTACCAGCGTCTCAGGTGGCCACCAGACAAATGGATCTCGAAAAGGCTCGTCGAGTCTTTCTCGAGATTATCGGCGACGCTCAGCGAGATGTCACTACTACATCAGGGCGCTCTCGGACGTAGTTGAATCTGTTAACCGTCAACAAAGTGTCTGTTTGGGCAACCGATGGTCAAAGCGTACCGTCGTAGTAGCGTTCAATTTCGTCGACCCACCGACAAGACGAGCCATCTCCATGCCAAGACGCGTCGAGTACGCCCAGTCTGTCTTTTGCGGAAGTGAACTGCGCTGCATGCCCAATCAGTAGCTGGGAGAGGGAAGTGACTAAACTCGTGGATCAACAGGTTTGGTGAGGCGGTGGTCATAACCCACCGTGTTGTATCAACATTGATTCGACCTTTGTGCCATCTTTGCTGGTGCCGAACATGAATTGGTATCTCCCCTGCAATATGCCGATGTTGGGGCTGGACGTTAGAAACGGGTTTGGACATGGTTGAGTGTTTGCGCGGTCGTGATGTAGATGCTTAGGCCTTTGCAGAAACCTTACAGGTTGGGAAGGCGTGCCCGACTCGCGTTTGGCGGAAAATGTTTGCTCCAAACAAAATCGGCAATGAGGTATGAGTCAATTCCACGCTAACCTGATCCGGCCGCACCAACTGGCCCGAAAAGAATGGCCCATGATGGCAGAGACAGCCACAACATCCTTGACGAATATTCTGTTCATAGCCGCGCGTTACCCACCGGCGAACTGCTGATAATATGGACATGATGACGGACAAAAACTGAATGACCAGTGTGAGACAAGGTCTCGGATCGACATGGCGGCCAGACCAGCCATCCACAGTCTGCTTGTAATTGATATCTGGGTGTTGAACTAGTTCTGGATGACTTCAGCTCCCACCTCTTTGGCGACGATTCAGACTCATTTGCCAGATTCATCCTCACCAGCCCTGTGCCATCCTTTGTGTTCTTCGCCGTCCATCCAGATGCAGCGAGGAGAAAAGTTCGTCCAAGTAACAGGTCACTTTTGGCCATCAGGGCACCGAAACATGGACAGAAAGAAGAGCCAGCATTGATTGTAATATGGACATTCTCCCATCTGTTGCCAATGTTGCGCTGCATCGAGATATTGACGTGGTCCACCTTGGTATTTTAGTTGTTCTTGCTGATCTCGTCCAGCTTCCAGCTGGTGGATTGACGTGATGATCTAGCAGAACGTGCGGTTGTTCTGGTCAAGGGCCCACAGCCCGGCAGAGACCTATCTGGAGTCGATGGTAGCGAGTGGTAGTTGTGTAGTACACATTTCTTGACATGGTCGTCCTGGGAGTCTCGGTATCGTCAACAAACAGTTTTCCCTTGTACGACGTCATCACGATCTCCTGGTTTGGCCTACATCGCGACAAAGCTTGCTTTCTGGTCCCATCACTACCGACTCGAGTCTGCGCGCATGGATCAACGCATGTGGCTTCAAGCTGCTGATTGTGTCCAGATCTTGCTCCTTCCTCCACTCGCGAATCGGTGTATTGAACGAGTTCAAATCTTCGTCGCACACAAGATAGTTCTAGGGAGTCCTGGTATTGCAGATGTATTTGAACTTCGTCCTCGGGTTCTGGTGTTCCAAGAACGCGGCTCGAGTCATGTGGATCAGGTTGGCGTTTGCCGGTCATGATGCTGACCACGACACCTCCCGCTTTGCTCTCAAGATCGTGGTGGATCTGCCCGAAGCTTGGCAAGAACTTGGCTGTGACCCAGCTCCCGTCGAAAGGGGTGTTCATTGTGCAGACAGGCTCGGTCGACCACTTTGACATGCCACCATTTGGCACTGCTGTGGCCTCGGTACAAGTTCCGGCTGTCTGCGCCGGAGACATCATGACACCCGTATTCTGTGTATGCCCAGCAACTAGCCGATGGAAGCTTCGGATGAGGACAATCCTGACGTCACAATCCAAGGTCAGGGGCGTCTTATTCCTATAGCACGCAGCCAGGACTGCTGTTCCGGCGGTCGAATATAACTGGCCAAATGTTCTCGTGTATGGCGACCAAAGCGCCGAATCCCAGGCGACTGCTCCGCTTGAATAGCGCTATGTGGTGTTTGATCTTGTCGCCGAACGGTGCGAGCGTGCGCTGGAAGAGCTGCGTTGCATCGCCGAGCAGGGCGGAGTGGTACTTGAGCGTCCGCCGGAGGTTCGAGCAGCAGGAGACAATTGACAATCAGAAAGATCCTCGCTAGGAAGATGGCGGTGCAGCGTAGACAAGTCGTTGTCGTGTCAGTCGTTCCAACCGAGTCGCAGGAGAGCCATCTGGACCATCGAGACGGCTAGGACGTCGGCCGCAAGAGAGCAAACAGTGCCAAGGCAAAGCCGGGAGGCTGCATGACAAACATGGCCCTCTAGATGTGGTTGGCAGTCAGGTTGGTGCATCGTGCCGCCCACCTGAGCATTAGCAAGTCTGGTGCAAAGGCTGTAGAAAAAGGGACCGACATGAACACCACAGCGAACAGCGTGGTCCACGAAGAGAGGGGATCGTAATACTCCATACAACTTCCCACCGTATCGCACCATAGATGCGGGTTGTCTCGCCGTTATGGAAAGGATCGCAGCAAGTCCGACCTATTGCCACGGCGTCATTGGATGATGCCTCTGCTGAAGTTGCGGCGGTGAAAGGACTGCATCGGGATACAAATACACCGCCCAATGTGTTGTTAGCAGACGAGCATGAGTGACCACATTGTGACGATAATGGCAGCGGGCGTGACAACGGATAGGATGATTGTAGTACCCGCCAGGCTGCTCAGTAGATGCTTCGACCTGAAGAAAAGAAGGTTCGAGAGTGAACACAATCCGGATCACGAACACAATCATGCCAAATGCAAGCAACAAAGTGATGCCGACAGCTTCTGCGTACTGTCGACGGTATTCCATCATGTCAGCAAGTTGCGCAGGCCGACACATCTCTCTGCTCTCGAGTTCGGCAGCGGATACTCGTAGACGCCGTCACTTGCAATCCCGAGTTGAGGGAGAACCATGAAGATCAGCAAGAGCATGAAGGCGACGAGGAAGTCAACAGCGACCAGACGCTCATGCCTTACCACTGGCATACATGGTCAGGTCTTCGCAACCGCCGAAGCGTGGAGTGTTTGGTGACACCCTCCCATCCATTGCCCTGAACCTTGTTCTCCACAACCATCATCTGGTTGACCGTATCGCCGCCAAAGCTTATGCTCAACAGGGGCTCGCTGATAATCATGTCGTACTGAGCGAGGTTTCGGCCCAGCCTATGCGGCTGGCACCAGTAAGGAGTGGAGCTGATCGATGAATACCTTCCCAAGTGATTCGTTCTCGACTTCGAGGACAGAAAATAGATTCTTCAAGGTCAGTAGGTTCTCGCGCCGCCTAACCATCAACATGTGCATCGCAAACTCTCCCACGATTTGCGCATGCTTTCCAACAAATATAGTCCAACCCGTGCAGCCGTGAGGTCTTGTAGAAGCAGGCATTTGCCTTGAAGCAGGTCTTTGGAACACCGGCATTCAGTGTATATCGAATTTCAGCGCTTCCACTGCGTCCAGCTTGTTGAGGAAGTTTCATATGTCTTGCCCTTAAGCACGAAATCACGGAAGGTCTTGCTGTCCTTCCTGGTCGGGACAGGCTTCAGATCCCCAGCTGGGCAATAGTAGCTCAGGGCCAGATAGACCGGACTTGATTGGCTATTGCCTCCACGGGTTGGAGCGATACATGGGCAGTGGCAACGCATGTAGGATTCCGTTGGCGCGCCTTGAAGACTTGAAATGTCTGCGGCAGCCTTTGGACATCAGCCTCGACCGGTTGCTGTCAAGACACACGTGTATGGTGGTTTGTTTGATGCCCAGGAAATAGACTTCGCCGTCATACCTGGGCTTGTCGGTGATGGCTGGCAGAATGTCGTTTTTCCAACCTTTGGGCAGCTACTCCATGATAGGCAGCACGACATTGCAAAGGTTGGAGCGAGTTTGCGGAGCGATCTTGTCGCTGAGATCGACACTCTGTCCGATGCCCAATCATGAAATGACCCGTGTCATGTTCCTCGGCACCAAGATCATCCTGATGCCGATCCTATTGACCTTCTTGCTGCCATTAAAGGGAACGATGGTCCCCCTCTGTCAGATAGCTTCCGAGTTCCGCCTCTGCAATATGCTGATCGGCATAACGATCGTCTGATGTTGATGTCCTTTCCGCTCCTCCTTCCTGCGAAACAGCTCCTGTTCGAAGGCCGGGTGGTGTTGCGCGTATCGAAGTTGCCTGCCAGATCCAAACATTTTCACCCATTATCTTGCCGAATGCGAAGGTGCCCATGGCAACTCTTGGATCGCCGTATTCCGGCTCTGCTGGAACAGGTTCCTATAGCTTCTCGGTATCGTTTAGCATGCGGTCCACCAAATTGTCCAGATAGCCCTCGCCCACGAGGGCCTTCCCAAGGTCCTTGTTGATGTCGGGCGAGGGCTTTGACGAAGCGACCCTCGCCACGGTGCAGTTTAAACCGCTTTCCCTGATGTGTGAGAAGTGTATGTCGCATTCCATAACCACGAGCGTCATGAAGGGCAGATTGGTAGCGGACAAGCCACTGTCTTGCTGGATGCGCCATACGGTAGCGAGGTCGGTTGCTGTACATTAGGCGAACCCGGCCAGTGGGTGGCTCTGATCCATGGCTGGTGCGGTACGGTTGACGACCGGGATGTCATCGCTGGCACTCGCCCAAAGCCTCTTTGTTGTCGTGCTCTTGTGTCCAATCTTCGGTGAGGTCCTGCTCCGTGACCAAGGTTCAGGGGACTGTTAGAGATGTAGTCAGTATGGCAGTTCGCGAGGTAAGAGGTTTCATATGATATTCGACTCGTCTGTGTTACAGCTCACCTAACCCTTGATAGTTGGTCAAAAAGGGTGCTCGCATCCTATTATGCCTCTTTGTCTCTCGACACTATCGAGTATTGAACTCTGTATGCCCTACTGTGTGCCCTGGCTACTTTTACCCGCCGCCAATAGCTGCTAGCGGCAAGAGAATCCAAGCTATGGATATTGTTGTCGCCTGAGCTGTGGCTCAATTGGCCATGACGTCGTCTCAGACACAACCGACATCTCAAGAACGTCTTCCTTCAACAGCTGCCCACAGGACTTGTGCATGGACTTCATCACTAAGCTTCTTCCCTCCGGGACCGACAATGCCCGGGGGCTATGGGAGATCACTGACCGCCTCACAAAGGCGGTCCCCGTAGAAGCCATGGGATCACGGAGGCAGAAGCCTGTGCCGAGGGATTCGTGTAGGTGCATTTCTGGTCCCACGGCACAAGCTCACGCAGTGGCTCAGCACGACCTACCACCTACCGACGGACGGTGCGACGGACAGGATGAAACGACGCAGCTGCTGGTGTACCCCGGGCCAGCAGATAACGCTAGTGAGTAGGGCCAACGTAGGGTCCCGGTCTGGGTGGTCGCCGAGCTGGGTACGTGAGTGCGCTAGATTACCCTGGTGTCGAGGGCTTCGAGACGGCTGATCTCCCCACCATCCTCGCTGTCTCTGTGACTACAAGGCACCACGATCCTGCCCCGGTAGGCCAGGCGGCCGAGGAGTCGATAGCGCGCTCATATGGTTCGACTTTCAACTGCAGGGAGGCCGGGAAGGTCCGGTCTTCCCTGACTGTGATTTCAGGCGCCGTCTGTGTCGGCCGTTCCAAGGTCGAGCCGACCTTCTACTGCGGCGATGATTGACGGGGTCTGGAAGGATCGCCGTAGTGCTGGTGTTCAGCGCTCTGTGGACTGGGGGTATCACGGGCCTGTGCAAAAAGACGAGATCAGCGGCTTGCACGAAGACCTCCTGGCCGCACAGTACGCCAGGATGCGGAGGGTTATCGACGATAACGCCCCGATATGGGAAGATGGGAATTGATGCGCGATGAACTCATTCAAGGCACGGTGGACGTACCAAGAGACAAGCGCTGAAGATACCAAGGACGACATTTTAGTCTGGAATGTCGAGGATCGCCGACATTCAATCGACGGAATGCCGTAATGCTGTTGAAGTCGCCTTGTGTCGCGCGTCCGGCGTATTCCGATTCAATACCATCCTTTCCCCCAGCCCCGATGGCGATATGGGATCTTGGTCGGTTGTCGATGGTAGAAGTGCGTGTGGTCGATGATTGCCAAATTGGGTCCTGGGATACCGGCTGGTTGCACATGTGGCTGCAAGCCGTGGCTGCAGTAATTGCTCTCCGGATTCCGGAAGGGCACAAAATCGGAAGGCGCCGTACCAGCCAGGTCCAGCGACCTCCACAGGAGTTCAAAGGTTACGACCAGTAATCGCTCGACAACGCGCACCAAGGACACAGTACCAATACGTGAAAACCGATCATCGCTTACGATAATATTGAATATAAGAGGAAAATAAACTTGGTCCCGATCGAGAAGCAATTTGACTTGAACCAAGACACAGTTCGGATGTCCAAATAGTATCCCATATTTCAAGGGACGCGATTTACCGAATGGCGTCACCATATCAAACACTTGATTCCGAGAGCTGCCTAACCCAGCAGCGAACGGCTAGACGAGATGAATTTGTTGTGTGATTTTGGCTAGTCTCTCACGCCGGGCAGCCATGCCATCAATTCCCTGCTCGCCATGCGCCTGATCGGACCGCACGTTCAACAGGGCAGCCAATTTCCCTTCTGTTGACCCTTGCAATCCTCAAGTAGTTCGACCTCGTGGCCTTACTCGAGAGTTTCTGGGTGCCAAGCGGGCCGCATGTTGTGCGGACCGACTGCCTTTCATCCTTCTCGCTAGCAGACCTCTTTGACGATCCAGTCCCCCATCACGCATATCTCGCCGGTATCGTCAATAACTTGGATGCATCGGAATAGAGTGACACCTTCCAAAACCTGGGATTATTGCAGCCGGCCAACGCTTCATATGCCGAGGTCTCTTTGGTCTGAACATCTAGTATGGGCGGGGAGAGCAGTCCGAGCTCGCCATGAGATGTCGGTTGGCATACGTCGGTATGATCAAGTTCCAGACGTGTCGCTGGCTTGTTTCCATTGTACCGTCGAATAAATGTATGGTTTCAGGACCAAGGGCAGCCACTTGGGTAAAGAACCGGGGGCACTGGTGTTACACTGAAGGACTTCGGATCCTGGCGGAAAGTACCTTTTCAGTGCAAACCCACGCGAATATGGCTGGGCCAACATCACAACGTACCGGCACTTCTGGTTCTTCTATTGCGACGGCAACGAAGCTGTGGTGGTTGAGGCCGTACGTCGACCGAATTAGATTCCATGCTTGAGCTGTCGACTGTTTAGACTTGATTGAGATGTGGATAAGGAAAATGGAAAGTCTCTTCATATAATATAAAAGCAAATTACTGGCGGTGCCTATTGTTCAAGACAATGAAGAGTGATCACGAATCTACTCAATAACTGTTACCAAAGGTGCTAGCTTGGTTCTGTTAAGATCACAACAACCGCCCTCAAGGGTGATATTCATCGTTTGTCGCTCTATGCAAATATCAGCATAGTTGCAAGTGACGATGTTCGTATGTATGATGCGCTATAACCCTGATCTAGAGCGTACTGATCTCGACACATATGGCATGAGGGTTAAGGGGAGGATGTGTACTGATTACGGCACATACCATCCCAGGGTTGGTGGAAGGGTGTATGCTGACGTCCGCACATACAGGATTAGGGTTATGGGAAGAGTGTGTGCTGGTCTCAGTACATACCATTTCAGGGTTAGGGGAAAAGCGATGTGCGCATCTCCGCACGTGCTTACTCTGTACTCTGCCATGTTATGGTTGATCTGATATTGAGTGCATATGGACATGTTGTAAGATCACTTTAGGCGAACACTGTTCTTCTGTGCAAGTCGTGCTTTTAAAGGAATTGAATGTCTCGGTACGGCCCGGGCTGGATTCAAGGTTCGGTGCGGGACCGGCCCCGACCGTGCCGCAAATATGGAGCCATGGCGGGATTTTGCCGGCTGAGGACGGACTTCCTCCGAGAACCTCGCTAAGTACTGTTCAACGTTGTGTGCATTTCTTTATTGATAGCAAGTTGGCGGCTCTCTTTTCAAAACATGAAGAGCGATCAGTCTCGATGGGACATACGTACGTTGCAGCACCAAGGAAAAGCAATGGACTCACATTCACGCCATCGAGTCGGAGGGGTAAGGTTCCTCGAAGCGTAGCCCTAGTTACGCCAGCGTTCAATGCATTGGCTACGGCTGCAATCATCAAAGACGGCGCCTCCACAGAATCTGAAATCGACGGTCAAAGCATTCTAAATCGCTGTTCTGGTACAGCTGGAAGGAACATGTGTTAGCATCGTACACTTTATTGCCATCGACCAAAGAGTGGGCAGAGATTGACCCATCTCCATCCTTAGCCACATTCAGTAGGAGTTTCACCATTATTAATGCAATATATTGGGCGTTGGGTATTGTCCCAAACCGTGTCGCAAGAGGTGACTAAAAGCCACATGATATTAATGCAGTATCTTATTATGCACCGTGCCCATGCATCGTAAGCTTAGCTGTGCAAGGTGTGTTAAAGGTCAAAGCTTTGCGGACCTGTGCGAGTCCCGTGGCGTATGGTCGAGTGACTTCTCGAGCATCTTGATTTACCACCGGTGCGGCATAGGTTCGGCGGTTCTCAACAGACTCCCTGGATAATCAACTAGCGGCTTTCATCCATCCGTGTCAGATCTATTCCATTAGACCAACACTTCCCCCAAATGATTGTCCGACTATATTCCGCCGTCTGCCAGAAGAATATGTACACATGAAGCATTGAAGAGCCTGCAGGTTTCGCCGATGTCAGTGTGCCGATGCAGCCGAGCTTACCGGTGTTCGACATCTCGGCGCTGGTGTGGCCTTTACACCTAATAGGTCATATCTTCACAGCATCTACCTCCGGTTAAAATTCGGCTTCCTAGCCCGGTCTACAGAAATACAGAGGTGGTCGCGGCAGAATCATGGTTGAGAACAAAGTCTTTAAAGCCTCGTTCGCGAGTCTCTACGAGCAATCTACTGTGACCTTCAAAGCTCGTCTGATCAAGTCATTAATGTTGACCCATGGCAATACTCCAGCGGTCAGTAATAGCATGAAAATAGCACCATGGTCCAGGATTTTGCTTGGCTTTGGAATCACTGTGCGTGCTGTTGGGTGCCCGCTCATGTTGCCGGACGTGCCGATCCAACTCGTTGCCGAGAATCAACGAGGCGCAACTCACTTGCTGTAATCGCGACAAATGCGACAATGCTGCCAAAGGTAATAGCCGCAGCTCCATTTCAATACATTAGGAGATATGGTAAAGGAGCGACAAGCTTTTCCAATTGTCGAATAGCAGCTGGGAAGAGAATGGGGCGTCCAGAGCACAATGGTTTGTAGGATAAGGTGCATGCTTCATTGAGGTCTTTAACGCTGGATCCACGCACGTGCAAGATACTACGACGAACGCAGCTGTGCAGAAAACGCATCCATTAGCAAATAAATACATAGATCGAGGGTATCGTGGTCGAAGATGATCAAATGCGAGACTTAGTTGGTGTGTTGGTTTCCAGATATTTAGAAGGTCACGGTGAGAAGATGATTCAGTGGCCCCGGAGGCCCCGGAGGTCCTTCTCGGGTTCAATCGCCGAGATTTGTGTGCATCTCAGGTGGTGCAGCCACATCTCCATTTTCAACGGGGGCACTAGCATGGCACTAGCGTGCACGGACTCCTGCGCAGCAGTTTGCTGTAGTGGGGATACCTTAATCCGACTTCACACCTTCCACGGGTTGGAAGCCTAACCTCCCACACAAAACACCATACCACACGGTCTTTGCCCATACACGCCGGCACATTGTGGCACGCTCGATTCTAGATCCGATCCAGCAGCTTCTTCATTCGTGCAGCTTGCGGTTGAGACCTATGTGGCAATCGGTCTCAGAGCCCTGATCTGGTTATCCCGGCTCGTTACAATGCTGTGAAAAGATGGGCTACTCTGCAGAACGACACAGACATTTTGCATATTCTTCGAGCAAGCTCTCCTACAGCAGGCACAGTCTCGGTCCCTCTCCTCAACCATCGCAGCTACGTGTGCAGGCGCAACGCCCACATCCAGCGAACCAGGTCGGTGTGTTGTCGTCGCTAAGGCTCTCCACCGGACCTCGAACATGGCTAACGGTTTCCCCTGGCAGCTATGGCTAGCACTGAAAAAGAGGCTGCTTTGCCACTTTCACCCGCCCCTCGACGTTAATCCAGTTATGCTCAGGCCGCGCTTCACGAAGCATGGATCACCACAATAGCCCGACTCACATCCTCGCTCGACCCCACTGATACTATGTGCAGAATGATTCACTGTGATACAGCGAAATACTCAACAACCCGCGTCGCCATACCTCCAAAGGACGATATATGTCAGGGTTCCTAGTGTCCTAGGATAGATATGACAGCACAGCAGCCTAGGCATGCGCACCAGGTGCGCCTCCAGCCTGATCGAGAACGGCTACTCGGCGATACCGCATCACACAGCGAAGTCGAAGCTTTCGAGTTCTACAGGCATATAGAGGAAGGCATTAGTTACATGGCTAAGGATACTCTCGACAAACACCGCAAGCTTTCCAAAGTCATCGTCGTCCTCATTCCCTTCACCTCTTCTGTTCTTCATCAACATGAAAGCAACCAGTCAGACACACAAGCGGCCAGTGCCAGTTCATGCTACCCGGAACAAGACTAGCCCCACGACTCCCACACCTCCCCGTCCCGTGGGCCACGTTACACGGAGGTCCAATCCCGCGCTGGTCACGCCTTCATCTTCCACTTCTACTTCACCAAACGCCTCCAGCAAACTCTCAGCCTCGGGGCCGCCTTCGCCTCCTAGGGAGGGTGTGGCCGCTACCAGAATATTCGTCTCGCCGAACACAAACATGCGGTCGGAGATTCGTCGCTTGCTGGTCTTTCGATGGCGCTTCCGCCACTTCCGCCACTTCGCCACTTCCGCAGATGAGCGTGTGCAGCGTCTTGTTCTGGCCAACAGGCTACGTAGCCGCTGGTCCTCTTCTTCCAGCTATAGAAGATCCGCGATCTACTGACTTACCGCCGCCTCGACCAGCACGGCATGCGCCGTCATTACCATCCTCGGAGAACACTCGACAGTACTACACTCTTCATAACAGAAGGCTTGGCGGTAGGGGACTTTGCGGTGGACATTTCTTCATCAATTGCGCCTGGCGTCGTCATTCTGTTTGCCAGCCGCGCCGGTTTCCGACAGCCGAATCCGCCAGTTTTGCAACAGCACCAGCCGTGGCAATGTCAGTATTGTCCTCTAGTCAGGGGCACAAACGTCATGGCGTTGCTTTGCTACGATCGTCGTTTCGATGAAACACGGCGCATTGGAACTGATCATTGTATTGGGTCCGTCACACACCCGTTCGCTGCTGCACTTGTGCTGCTCGGACTGTGACGTCAACAAGTCCCCTGCTGCATCAAAAGGTCAACTCGACAGCTACGTTCTCACCTCACTTCTGTCTTCGCCTCCTCTCTAGTATCGTCGGCGACGTATTCGAGGACCACTTCTCCCCAGATTGAGGCAACTTGGGGTCTGGATCTCACTGGCTGGATTTGCGTCCGTCGGAAAGAATACATTACATATCTACAAATAACGAGACGTGGATTCCTGACCTCACGAGAAACAACCTTAAGCTTATTCTCCTACCTCTCCATATCAGACAGAGTCATCTTATGTTGAGAACTGGTTTCATTATATACTCCGACCGATCAGGGATGACCGCGAGAACCGCAAAATTAGACTAACCTTCATCGATTATCCAGGGCTTCGTGTTGGTGTCTTTAGTTTCCCTCTACACCACGCTGGTGGAAGGAGGAGTGAGACATTACCCTGAGGCTGCGGCTTTCCAACAGTACATGGCCCTCGATATTGAGGAGGTTGCTGAACAGGATTCAAGGCCTGGCGGTGGATTTCCATCGCCACCGCAGTTCTGGACAAACCCTGAGAGGCCTCGCACGTCAAGCTGTCTTATCAGGGTGTAGTTCCCGGCTATTCTTCCATTTGGCACCAACCACGCATGATCTCGACGCTCCCAAAGTCTGCACACGCATATAACATCCTAGCGAGCTGGCCACTCTCTAAGAATATTTGAAGGATCCGTCAAAACCAGTCGCTATCGTGATGATGGCACCATGCATTGAGCAACGCGCCTCGCTGTCCATTTCGGGCCTACGAGCCACCCAGGACAAGTGGTTTAAGCCTTCGTTTCAGCATCCACGACCGCCCAGGTCATCAGGATTTGAGCACAGGTCCGAAACGGCACTTTGCTATTACGATTCTCTCGCATATATCATCAAAGGCGATTGACAAGCCCCGAACGAGCCTTCAAGGTGTAAGGCCCAAATATGGCACTCGACAACCAACGTCCCAGCAACGTGGAAGCCTAAGTCTGATGAGACCAATACTCAGAATGAGGAGGAAGTCAAGGATCGTGACAGCACATGGATTGTGCAGGCAAAACTCCATTTGCAAGTCCACCAAGAAGACCCTTCATAACAGCAAGAAGACATAGCCTGGTTCCACAAGATACCATTCCACAGAAGTCCCTCCATAGGCTTCCGCAACCCACAAGAAGGTCCTTCAACAAAGCTGCCTATCCGAGGCAAGACGGCAGTCACCGACGAGGACCCGGCAAGATCAACGCACCCAGAGTCAGCTTCCAACTCACAAGTTACGAGGGTGATCACCAAGTGCATCGACTGCCAGAAAGGATTCAACACGAAGGTCAAGCTCTTCAATCACGTTTGCGCGGGTACCTGCAAGCGGGGAAGATCGGCTCGATCCTGGATCCTCACACCCACGCACAGACAGCTACAACTGGGTTTAGTTCACCAACAATCAGATCGCCGGCATCATCGTTCGGGGCCGCCAGCTGCAACTTGAGGGTCCAATCCGTCCAGGCAACGGCCGCAGTGGTATGCTCATCAAGCCTACGATAAGCACGTCAACCACAGCAGCGATTCTATCTGCGCAATGCTTTATTTACAGCACACTCATCAAACCCAAGCCCGGCAGCCGTGTTGCTTCCACCCAACGGACAATCCTGCTAGCGACACTTGACTATGCGGCCAACCACCTTTGTCGGCCTACGCACTTATCCCGGGGCCGCGGACGTCGACCCCGTCACCGAGGCCGGGCCGTCCCTTCGTCCTTCGGCTTCTCCCTCGCCATCGGCACCATCGACATCATCACAGCTTCGAGGCGCCAGACCAACTGCAGAGGACAACCATATAAAAGCGCAACGACAGGTTAACGAGGCTTTCCTAACCAACGCCCGGACCGCCAGAGGGCGATTTCCCGCGGAGCAGTTCCTTGGACACTCGACGCCGGGTAAACGGGTCCAGCAACCCGATGGACAGCATCTTAGCTACTTACCTTAATACAATCACCGCTCTTCCCGTGGGCAACAACGTCGATCTCCACAGATTGTACCGACCCGGCGGCACCCTGTACGATGCTACGTTGACGGCAAGCGATAAGGGTGTGCCGGATCTGTTTACTACGGAGGCAACGGTGGCGTTGGTGGAGCTGTCAAAACTCCTTGATGACGCTCTTGCGACGGGCGATACTTCTCCTAAGCCGAAGGGCTCCCCGGTCGAGCGGTCCGACAGCAAGTGCCTCCCAAGGAGGATTTTGTGGCCTGTCCCGCGCGTCCGACGCGGCCCCGCTTGTGATCCCCATGTCCACAGTGCTGGGAGAGACGGTCGTGTTAACACGGCTCAAACCAGTGTAGTCCGGGTGTACTACTCAGACGGAGCCACCGAGTGGCAGTTGGATGGGTGTGGAGGCGACATAAACTACAAAGATGGAGGATTCGTCTCCAATGGAAGATACGAGTGCGACAGGGACCAACACTGGCCTTTCCGTGTCGAGCTGGCGGAATGGAAGGATCAGAGGCCATTTTCTTCAGCCAGTGAGCTTGCATCGTCAGCAAGGCCGCCACAGCCAAGCGATATGAGCAGCTGGAGAGAGGCCAGGATATCGCCCCTAAGGGCGCCTTTGCTGGTGGTGGCGCTTCCCCCGGCGCCTCCGCTGGCAGCGCTTCTTACGCTATTTCCCGGGTTCTTCTGTCCCGGACACGCGTCCAGCGCAAGGTGTAGGCAGAGTTGGACGAGGATGATAAGGTCTCGGACCCGGGCAGGAGATCTAGAAGGGGGATAAGGCCGAGAGGAAGTCGAAGGAGGAGGCAAACCACTGGGATGACGGTCTATTTGTGCCTCCCCAGGTTTCGTTACGAAGGAAGCAAGCTGCGATGGTGGTAGCGGTACATCTTTTTCGAAGTCAGACCCAATGTCCTCTTTCTCCCGGTGGTCCGTTCATCATGGCGTTCCGCCTCGGCAATGTTTTTCTCGAGGAAATGTGCGACTGGGTTACCCTTGTTTGAATCTTCGGTGGAGACAGGGTCTGATGCATCAAAGGTTTCCCTACCTGATGTGTTTTGTGTCCCAACCGAGCTGGGGACTCGATCATCGTGGTTGGACAGTGTGTGGGGTGCGGTGTATAGACGGCAAGGAATGGTCACCCATTATGGTTATCAAGTCCATCATCTAAATACGAGTCTAAAGCTTTTACCTCGTTGTCGATGGTGCAGTCTGTCCAGCACCCCCAGAGCTGGCAGTCACCCCTGTGCTGGTAGTGATTGCAAATGTGCCCGAGTTTTCTACGCTTCTCAATGACGAAGGAGTAGGTAGTGGCAGTTGATGTTGTGGCGATCGATCAGCACGCGCAAACAAAGAGGAATTGCATTGATGAACATATAGAAAGTGTAGTGCGTTTCAGACAGACCTCTAAGGTGATTCCGCGTGTCGAATGCCTTTGGGTCCGGAAAGGACCAACGCGTTTCTTAATGTCTGCTCGTGGAATGGTTGTCACGTTGGCAAAGGAGCGACATCAGCATTGCAAAGTCATGTCGTCAACACCTCTCGTAAGCCAACACAATCCCATTCTTCAACACACCATAGTTCCCTTCTCCCTGCATTCCGATTAACCTAATACTCCACGCTGCAACTCTTGTCCGTCCAGCCACATGTCTTCCCGTCGTCGATTATTGCCGCAACCGCCACATACGGTAATATTCCTTTATCCCACATGTCAGCGCAGCCATATCCCAGCACTTGACACCCGGCCAAAGCCACACGATATCACACACTAAGCCTACCTAGTCCCTACACAAGACCACTTCCTCACCACACATTTAAGCATATCGTGTTTAGCCGGACCCACCACCGCGTCAGTCCATCCATGCAGCAGGGCTAGAATGATCATTACCACCACCGATCCAGGCAGTAGAAATACCGCCAAAGCCAAGTTGGTACGCGTTGACTGCGAGGTAAGGTAATTGTATCAGTCCCAGTCCCATCGAGGTTGTTGACTGTGACTGTCGAGCTGCCGGACATGACCGGCCATGGGTTGGCGGCCGCCGTCCTGCTGCTGATAACTCCGAGGCCCAAAACAAAAGCGTGAAATGAATTCGGCAGTTGGAGCTTTGTCTGAACGAGTCTTCGACTTGTTGCTGTGACTCCACAGGGCGCGTCACTCGCAATCACTCGGCACTCCGGCTGAGTGAGCAAGACAGGGAGGCCAAAGTGACTTGTTCCCAAATCGCAGCTTCATTCGGTTCCTCGGCCTAGTCTCGGCGCACGGCTTTGGGCGATAAATTTAGTGGATGGGTCGTCCAGTAGTAGTGTGTTTGAGAACTGGGCCGAGGAGACTGTATTGTAAGTTGAGTGGTCGCCGACAACGTTCGTAAGTCCAGAGGTGCCTTCTTGTCCGTGGGTGGCGCCTCGCTAGTATGTGTATTGTCGAGCGAGAGGTTATCGCTGGTAGATTCCGACGCTTGGGCGGTAATGGTAGGTCCCGTTAACGGTGGAAGGGGTAGGGGTGACTGTGACCGTATTGTATGGCTCAGCGGATGCACCCACCGCAAGTGGTAAAGCGGGGATCGTCATGCTGCGCCGAACTTCCGGTGCACAGTTCAGAGGCTGCAGCGCCTACGGCCCAGTTATCAGAGTCGAGGACGTCCGCGGCGGGTGAATATTACGTGGGGACGACCTCGGTGTTTGATCTCCCCCACGTCGATGCGCCTAGCGCCGCTGCTTCCGTCGACGTTGCTTGGGGTGCCGAGATGGTAGTGACGTGGGGGCGCCATGTTGGAAGCATGACTGCGATACCGTTGTTTTGGTCCAGAGATAGGATGCGCGTCGTGTTGCTCTTGCGGAAGGGGATGCGCTTGTCGCTGTGCGAGGTGGCGCCGATGCACTGACTCAGTCCGAAGACGGTCTTGTTGATGGGTTCTATGGGCCTGTGACACTTGTTCGTTGCTCCTCTTGTAACCAACGACGCCATTGACTGTCCTGGAACATACTACTGGAGTGACTTGCTTGAGCCACATGTTTGGAGAAAGCAGGCTATCACAGACCAGATAATGATCATTGATATTGCCGCGTGGGTGGCCGAGTAATCCTCACACAATGTAGACATTAACCCTGGCGGCCGACTCGACCAGGCGCTCTTTGCCGTTGCCGGTGCGATGGTTGTCTTCTGAGCCGCTCTAATGCCTCGTTCCGTCATCCATTCGGTGTCTTGCCTGGGGTGAGGTGTGGTGGTGTTCCGTTGCGCAACGCCGGGAAAAGGCTGGTTTTCTGCAGTCTCTGCCGACGATCAGCAGGGGCGGTTGAGTAGGCAGTGGCCGGTGATGTGGCAGCAACCTCGCCGCCGCACGGGGAAGGTTCAGAGATTTGAGGGAGGCGGGTTCGTACGCCCAGTACGGGTGCATTGGAGCGGCGCCAAGGACATCTGGACGCCGGATGTGGCTAGTGTTGCAGGCACGGTGACGGTAGGGTCGGATGTCACGGCGTCAGGGGGACGCTGTGGCAAGACAACGGCTGTGAGAGGTGGGCCAGCTGCCGGATCGATGGCGGTGCCTGTGCTCCAGAGAACCGTGTCGCTGGTTGTTGGGGGAGTGCATTGCCAGCCATTGCTGCACTGCTCCGCGACGTGGCAAGCGCGGCACCAGCATTGGAACAATCTGTGCAAGCCCATGCTTCCCCAGCCGAACCACGACAACCCGCCGGTGTGTAGTCTCCGGTGTCAGCCAAGTCTGATTAGCATTACTTGAGACCGAACTGACCCTATAACTTGGCCAAAGTTCACCTACTTCAGACCCTAAGCTTGGCGGTCTAGCAGTAGTCGGAATCGCGGATGTTGAGCCGGTCGTAGGACCAGCAACGGGAAGCAGACCATAAGGTAAAGGGCGGCTCTCTATGCCGTCGTACGTTTCAATTACGGCTCCCTATCAACGTAGTGGCTCCTCATGTAGAACACTTCACTGCCGAGCGCGACGTGTAGTGGAGAATCCCGTACACAGTGTTCATAATTGGGATCGGTCAACAGATTTCCTTGACAGCTTCGAGCCAGATGAGAACGAGCTGCTCGGCGTAGCGGGTTGAAAGGAATATGGTTCGAGCTCCTCTTTGTTCCGCAGCTTGTCGGACACTCAACACATCTGCCATGGCCAAGGTCAACCAGGTCACTCTTCAGCTGGTCAGGGACGAGGTCTCCAACAGGATGCACAGGAAGCAAGGCATGCATTCTTGGAGCGAGGGTTGGCATGTCGCTCCTGGGCCTCTCCCGGCAGTCAATCTCGGCGCCTGGATCTTGTGAAAGAGTTGTCTGTGTCCGAATGCAAGATTCCGTCGTTGCCGGAGTTCGCCGAGAGTTTGGTGGTGCTGTGATGACAGAAGGTTGACGATGGTGTGCCTTGTGGCGTTGTTAGGGTCGACTGCAAGGCTTGAGCACAAGGGATATTGCACCCTACTGCCAAAGGTGTATATGCTGATGTTGAGTGGGTTGTTGGACATCTCTCGAGCGCAGTATGGCACTTCCACGGTGGGACACCCGATGATGTTGTCAAGGGCCCAACACCCAACTACTCTTGGTAAGACCGTACTCTGTCGTCGAGGTGTAGGAGACTGTCGGAGATATGGTCAGTATGGCAGTTCTAGATCCATCTGACATCCATTCACCAGATTCAACTTGCGACGCCTGGCAGTTCTAGAAGGGTCATCTGACATTGGACTCACGAGATTGAACCTGCGACACGTTGTACGAGAGTCGCGGCTTGGTCCACCTATTCTATCCATGCATACTCTTGACCATGGAAGCACTGTCGCACTGTCTCCATACCACTGCGCAGTTGCTCCAAAGGTCGCTTAGAACTTTGCCACCCGACACGGACAGCGAAACTCGCCACCAATAGCCCCATCCTCACGTAGCGGTATGGTCCACTATCCTGTAGCTGCCGAGGCCGATGAGGCAACCCCAGCCATCGAAACAGATGTGCCTTGGTTTGGCCCAGATATAGTATTCGGGTTGTCTTGCTCTCGGGGTAAGGGACGCATACGCTTGTCGCCGCGCGAGATGGGGTCGAAGCAATCCCTCAGCACGAACAGGGATTATTGAAGCGAGCCGTTCTTCCACGGCAAGAAATGCGTTTGTCTCCGCGAGAGATGGCGTCCATGCACTGGCTTCCATGTACTGGCCCAGCACGAATAGGGACTGTTGATGCGACACGTCCCGAGCGGCTGCCATGGCCAAGTCCACTTTGGTAATAGACCCTGTACGCTTGTTCTCGTGGGTACTCCAGCCCACCGGGTATCGACTGGCATCACAGTACTCCATCTCAGAGACTGGTAGCCCGGTGTCCTCTAAGCAGCGAACATCGCAACCTCGAAAGCAATCGCTTGATGTGGTTGCAAAGACAGTGAACCCCCGATCTCCAGTGCCTCTTCCTGCTAGCATCGCCGGCGTCTCAAAGTCTGGGAGTTCGACGAATATCGAGGTGGTACCACGACAAGGCCTCTGTAACCACTGTTGATCATCTCCCTGTCTTCCTCGGACCTGGCCTGCCCCTCGATGCGTGCAGTGTTGGTGAAGTCGAGAGGAAGGAGGCCCCATCCCGACGATGTGCCCTTTGCCGTTGTTGGTGCGGCGACTGTCCTGCTAAGTTTCGTCGCCTGGTAGTTTTGGAGACTGCCCAAACCCATTTCAATCAGATCGTTGCTGTTCCAGACCTGGCAAGGGGGAGAACACGTGGTGGGTTCGGCCGAAAGGTTCAACGCCGAGGTGGAAACATTCTTTGGACGGAAGTCACCTCCAGTCTGGAGCAGAGTTCAGTTTCGGCATCATTCGTAGCACTCTGTATTTAGATCCGAGGATGCGTCGCAGGATATAGATTGAACTCGAACGATGCCGGCGGCGACTTGATACACCTTCGCTTGAGGGACATGATCTACCCAAGGGGGTGGTCAGTCAGTCTGTGGTGTAAGAACTTGGGTACGGCCGAGGACGATGGTGACATGCGTTCCAGTGTCCGTGCGGAGAGGGTAGAAAAGATTTGGACACCCTCGGGTGTTGAAGTGTGCCATTGGGCCCAGGGAATGTTGGGACCATCGCCCCTGGCTGCCAACACCTTCCGCCAAACTCGGTCCGTCGGCTGGTTGGAGCTGAGGCTAGCAGTCATGTTCGTAGTATTCGTCAATGCTGACACGTCCTTGATTGGTCGCATCGTAATGCATATGGCCGGACCGAACCACAAAAGCGTTTGCCACTTCGTGACTTCGACATCAGCATTATCCCTCCTTAGACCACTAACTGAGGCGGTGGAGATTCGAAGAACAGTGCTCTGAGATCGGGCAGGCCGCCATGTTCTTTGACTCACAGTTCCCATGGCCGTGAAGCCCCAGCATTCGTTTCCTCGCCCAAGAGTGCTAGATTGCAAAATCGGTTTCCAGATTTCCAGATCAACTTGAGTAGCCTTGAGCATGCGGACTCGACCAGGTCGATGTTCAGTCTCAGCTATCCGATGCGCGACAATCCAACAACCATAAGGCCATGCACCTGACGTAGCACAAGCATAGTGTTGCTTTTATGCTGAGCAACTGTGCTTAGCTATATCCCCGTCGTGTGGTCTGCGCTGTAGTACGATGGCGAGGTTTAGAAGGCTTGCCGATGGGCAGGATATCGCTCCAGTTGTTGTGGCAGATGATGGTGATCCTGCCGTTCCACGTGGCGCTGGTGCACATCTGATGGATTGTTGCAGGACGAGTCCTGTTCTGTATATGAGGACGAGTGACGGCAAAGCAAGCTTCACGGAAGTGTCAGCCGCCCATGCACTCAGAGAATCCAGCATAGTGTGCTGTGGTGGAAGTCATGTCTAGCAGAACAGACGCTACCGCGGTGTGCCCGGCAAGGTCTCCGACATTGGTGTCATGGTCTGCTGAATCTTGGGTTGCTTGCTTTCTCGATTGTCACTACCGGATTGAACAATGCCGTGGCCTCGACATTGAACAACTGTGCTGCCCATCGAGTCTCTTCGGAAGCCTCTGCGACTACGACCGTGATTGTCTGTGGATACTGTTGTATTTCGAGTCTGGCCAAAGATGCTGCCGTATCTAGAGTCTCTTTGTCGGCCGTGCTAGCTCTCTCCAGAGGGGCCATTGCCACCACCGTGCGTGGGGCACTTTGTGCTGTCGCGACATCTATCGGTCATGTTTGTCTCAAGCAATCCTCGGACTGAGACGATAGCCGTCGACTGCTCTTCGTGGATTCGCGATACTATTCGAAGGTGTAGGTAGCCAAACGGTCGCTTTCAGAGAGCCGTCAGAACGGTGGATTGGCTTGTCGATGGCGTTCAGCTAGTCGATAAGATCTCGGGTGACTGTTTTGTCAAGGAGAGTAAGTCAGATTTTTGTTTCCTCGAGGACGGCAAGCAACGTGTGTTTGACCAGGAAGACTGACCTTGAACCTGGCACTCAGCATCAGCCGTGCAGCGACCGTCCTGGCTCGACTTTGCGTGTCGTCATTCACCGCTTCCACTAGCGTCGCAAGTGCACAAGGCAGCACAGCGCTCCCGACGGCGACGTGAGCGGTTCCCTCGAGGTGATGACCATGGTAAGGAAGACCAGAGCGGGAGCAAATACATCACGATCGCGGAGCTTGCGGTGTATCTGACGGCTGTGGACTAGAGGTGGTAGGGTTACAGCGCTGGTTATGTCTCCGAGAAGAAGTGCGGTCTTGACATGCGGCGTCTTGCTCGGCAACGGGTGGAAGTTCGCGATCGACATATACAGGTTGTACCATCACCACGAAAAGTTTCCACGACGGCATCGACGGAGTATATGGCGACAGCGATGTCGCTCAGAGGCGGGACGATGCAAGCGTCGGTAATGTGAATCACTTGCTTGACGGCGAACGACACTGCCGACACCCGAACAACTGCTCCTTGACTGGTGTTTGTTGGGGGGTTATTTGTTTATTTGATGCTTTTTCTCAGCTCGGTACACAGTTTTGTTGGAGGGTTAATGTGGTTGGAAAAGTCAAAGACGGCGGCAGCTTCGCAGCTGCAAGTTCTTGGCGGTTGTTGCCTTGTGCCCTGTTTTGCAACTACCTGGAAGGCGCCTGCCACAACCGTCAAACCTGCTCATCACTGGCGAGATCCGTGTCCGAGGCAAAGACCGCCCTCAGCTGTCACTTCGATTATCTCGAAAGGCCTATCGACATCGACCAGGTGGGACGGTTTCTCGATCTCCAGCTTCATTGCGTCCAGCTAGTTGGTACTGCTGCCGATGAACCTTTCACCCATGGTTCTGGCAATCATCACTGCGGTCTCTGCCGTGGATGACACGTGCCCGCATGTAAATACCCTCATGGTAGTCGCTAGTCACCTGTGATATGGCTTGGAAGGTCGGCCCTGGTCTGTGTAGCTAAGTTGATCGATGGACAGGTCTTTCTAGTCGGTTAGTAAGTACGCTTTGTTTGACGAAGCCGGGCTGTATCCATCTTTGTTGGAAGATTCCCTAAACCTTCGATCGTGGTGACCATGCCGACTTTATGCATAGAAGCGAAAAATAGGAACTGATGTTGTGCTCGTCAACGATGACCAATTTAGTATAGTGGTATCAGTAATATGTTATTCCTGATAGCCAGAGAGAGTGCCCGGCCCATCCCTTGCCGTTCGGATAGTCCAAAAGGTGCAAAATGTGGCCTGATAAGTTCGAACTGTGATTGCCGTGCTCGCCGCCAGCGAAGTAGTGGACTCCGTTGAAGTATTCTTGGGTACTGGACTCGCAGGTGTGACGTCCTCCGTATTAATCCGGTCGCTGGAACAGTCCTCAGCCTAATCTGAAAGTGCCCACTGTCCCGTCGACGTTGTCAATTGTGAGATTACGGCGGCTGGGACTGCAAGTGGGCGAGTGACGTGGGTCCTAATATGGATCTTGAGCTGTTCTGTGTGCTGTACCTGCCCAGATCCGGACCTCATCCTCTGAGATAGTGTGCGGTCGGACCACTTGTCTGTGAAGTCCTCCGGAAAGTAGATAACACGGTATGGCCGTAAGGAGATGGGGAGCAGCTATCCAAGGCACCATAGAGGCAAACCGGTCTTCAATGCATGTAAAGATACTGGATGGCTGCGTCGTCGTCGTCGTCTGTTGTAGACCGCAGGGTGCGGTTGAAGACCTCGTCAAGGCTCGGTGGGCCCTTCCATGATTCTTGCGTCTCCGTCAAGTCGGGCCAGAGACGCTTCACCCTGACGGATGACCCCCATGTCAAGGTGGCACAAGAGCGGAATGATCTGGACGATTGTGCCTAGTGCAAAACCACGTCAACTGCCTGATGGCCCTTGTTCTTGCACCAGACTCTCAGAGCTCTCGTATGCCGTTATCGATGTGCTTGTTGAACTCGGAAACGTCGACTCCGCGGTGAGGTGTCGCCGACTGGCCGTTATTGATCAGGCTTGAGGCGCAGCGCTGGAGGCGTTGGGTGGTAGCTTGTTCGTGGGTTTGTTGTCCATTTGGGTTTCGTGGTAATATAAGACGACAAGGGGACGAACAACCGCATACGTCCGGGTTTGTGCGCTTCGGCCCTGATAGGCTGTTGTGTAGCCAGCGCTTGTGAAGGGGACGGATGACCTGTTTTAAGCGATGTTGGGCCTTTGACTGGCGGGGAAAGAAGCAAGAAATCCTATCAACTCGTCGTCTTCCTGGTTCCGTACAAGAGAGAGACGTACCTGTCGACGATCGGGCCGGCAAAGACGGCCGAGGACGTTTGCGAGGGTGGAGGAGGACCTGGTTGTATGAGGTAGAGCTCGACCAAGAGCCGTCTGTGGCGTGAGACCTGATTCCTTGCCCTTCACGGTCTCGAACTCGATGGCCAAGGTGCTCTGCTGCGCGCCTTACAGAGGCCTCGGTCCTCTTGTCATGTTCTTTTGAAAGAGACTGGATTGGAAGTTTATCTTGTTGGCGTGGTGTATAACGTGGTCGGGGATCTTGGGCGGGTGGAGGTAAGATCGGCCCCGAGTAGCATATGTATTTGAGCCTGCCGGCTGGCTGGAACCCTGCTGTTGTTGTATGTTGTTACCCTGGGGAGGTCAGGCGAGGTAGCCGGCTGCTGCCTCTCGTTGTGCGACTCGGCATTTGCGCTCGGCTGTGCTTGTTGATGGTCTTTTTGTTGATCTCGCTGGCCTCCTGATGCTGAAAACTCTGTTGCTAATTTGCTAGTTGGCGACGGCGCTGCTGAAGTTTGGGTTGCAGCTTCTCTCCGTCAACTATCACTTTCTTTCTGTCGTTAGGTAACGGCAATGTGCTAGGAGTAGTTCAATTTTGATGGGTGCCGGTTTGTGCCCTTGTTGAGGAGTGTGAAGTCAAGGATCATATCCTGTTTGTCGGTCTCCATATCAATCAACAGCACGGTCGAGATTGACCTGATGAGCGCCAGCTGGAATGCCTGCCTTGGATGGTATAATTGACGGTAATACTTCTGGGGCTCGCGCTGGTGATGGAACCATTGCTGCGGTTCTTTCCAATAAGTGAATGAACGCTCTGGCCGGGCTTGAAAGAAGTCTAGCGAACCCGGTGCTGATAAAGTGGAGGTAGTTGCATCGCCGAAGGTCCTGTTTGGAACAGGTGATGCGTTGCACGAGTATGTGCAGCGCTGTCGCTTGTATATAATCGTGTGAACGTGTTTCAGGAGTTTGCCCTTCGATTTGAATGTCTTCCTGCCGTAGATGTAGTTCGTGATGTTCCTCCCAGCCTGTTGGCTGGAAGAAGTAAACTCCGGATCCCATAATCCGGCACTGTGGTCGTCGTGGATCATCGTAGTGTCTTGGCTTGCGAGTGGTGTATCTTGTGTTGTGACAATTCTCTGTTGGAGTGTTGTTCTCATCTTGGGTTCTGGCAGACTCCTTCGCAGAACTATTTCATACCTGTGTTGACGAGCTCGATGGCGTGGCTTTCCGTGACGTATAAAAACATGGCTAAGGTAAAGACCCTCTAAGTACGAAATCGGCGCAAACTTGATTGGCCTACGACGTGAAGTCATCTTGGTGTCAAATGTCGACGAGCTGGTGATGAGGACCATGAGTTGGCCACCTTGAAAGTATCCTGTTTTAGAAGACTTCTGTTTGGGGGGTCCAAGGCCTGGTCTCAGTAGAAAGATGTGGAAATAGCTATGACGTATTTGCTCAAGCCTCGCCATGAAGTGCACTTTGTGGTGCTGTGTGTGGAGAAGGGATGATAGACGTAGTCAGCTGTAAAGTGGATATGTCCCAACCTAGTTGAATCCTTCCAACCGACTCACTTATCGATACGGAGCAATGATCTCTGTTCACACTAGTTCCAGCTTGGTCTAGTGCCAAGCTAGTCCCCTTCTTGCCAGCACACTGTAACGATGCTTCAATTCAAGAAGGTCACCGCAAACCGCCTCAGAACCATCCGGATGTGCGCGCCACAGAGCAAAGCATCCTTTCCATCAGCATCCATGACAGCATGTGGAAGGACTATTTCAAGTACGCAATCCTCACCGGTTACAGTAGACCACTGATCCCAAGGCTATCCCCGATTCATGCAACCGATCTCATCCTCGTGGCGCCGATCTGTGCTGGCCGCACCGTGATGCTGCCGCATATTCTCTTGCCACTGGGAACCGCAGCTGATGTGATTGAGCCTCTGGAGACAACCTCGATCTCGAATTTCCAAGCTCTCAACAACTGGGTCGTCGACTATTTGTCTGTCGGCGTCAAATCGTAAGCCACACCATTCTCGATTGCCCGGTCCGTGCTAACCTATCGGACAGACATGTCTGAGAGACATCCCATGTCATCGATCGACCTACTGAACCCAGCCCCTGCGAGCTGCGGTGTGCTGCTCGACACGCCGAGTACGATAGGTGGTGGTCTCGAGAGCTTGACAAGCTTTGCCAAGACGCTCGGCCGAACCCTCAACGATCCGAAGACAGTCACCACTAGTTCGACCAGCTCGCTGCCGCGAAGAAGCATGTCGTGTCTGTGTCCAGTCAACACAACATGACACAGACACCGCTCACGTAGGGTGATACGTGCATCATTGTCTCGGGGTGGCATTATCGTTCAGAAGAAGTCCTCAGATTACCCGAGTGGCATCGTCAAAGGAAAGAAGCGTTGCTGGCCCAAGGAGACGCCTGAGTGGCAGGGCCACTGGGAAACCACATCCACCACTGAAACATCTCCCTATGGCATATCTGCACCGCTAAACTGATTGCCGATTTCTCAAACTGAGGTGTGGCCAGGTCATCGTCCAGGACAAGGACAGTACAAGTTCGGCGCAACGGGCCCTCGACCTGACCATGCTTTCCAGAGCCACCGGTTTTTCAGCATATGTCGGTCTGCAAGAACGTCACCTACAGCCTCATAGTGCGCCAGCTTTCGCAACACGGGATACTTGGAACGACTCAAACAGTCGAGCAGGAAACAAAGCTACGTTTGCGAATTGTCCCTAGTCAGCAGCAGCACATCTCGCCAGCACGCACCATTGCCATCAAGCCGGGATCCTTCTGCTCGTCGGCTCGCTTTCGAATCCGGATGCCAACCTCCGCCTCGAAGTACACGGCAAGATCAATCCAACACGATATCTGATTTGCACCACAGGACTCCAGGTGATCTACGATCAGGACAGCGCTCTCGGCATGGCCGACCGAGTTGAAATGTTACAAAACAGTTCCACTCACCAGCTCCAAATTCCGCTCTCAATCTGACACGCACCGACACCATACTTCGTCCACCAGTTCGACGGCTAAACCGACGGGTTCGGCCGTACGCCCATTTAGGCCGGGGCACTTCGTTTCAAGACTGGGAGTTTGGTCCCTAACGTTGCCCAATTTTATCGCTACCTCCGATGCAGTCATGATGGTCCCAGTGGGTCAATTTCAACGCCCAGCCAATGAAGATGGAGATAGGTCATAGCTGCAGAGCTGTGTCAGCACGCTATGGAAATACGAGATCATCCTGGGCTGCGGCGAGAGCCTTTTCACAAACGTCACCGACAGCATTGACTTCCTCCTCGCAAAGGGTCGCAGCGTCTATCTAGACAGACAGCCACAGGATGTGATTTCCCGGCCAGCGAAGACACGGCTATGGACATCGTCTTCGCAAGTTTGGCCATGCGCATTGACGTGACGGCTATCTGCGGTGCGCTCGGCCACTTCGTGGTCATTGAGAGCATTGGAGTTCGGCCCAATGCCCAATGTACGGCATTGTCATCATGTCGCTGCTGAAGAGAGTCCTCCGAACGCAACTTCGGGTGGAGCGTCCTTATCTCGAAGAACGACGTCATCAATGACTCGCAGATGGCATGGCCATCATGGCGACGATTGCAACCACGGTTCCCCAAAGTCAGAGCAAGAGTCAGCTCGAATTTCCACCAGCATCCACATTCTCGTACAGCTGTACACCTCTATGAAACTCGTGGACGTCATACCGATTTTCGGTATCAAAGTTTTCGTGGTCACGGAGTCGATCTTAGTTTTTGTGACTTCATCATTTGTTATAGTGACCAACTCCTCCTCCACGACTGTGAACCGTCTCGCCCTCCTATTGATATTATTTTCCCTGAAGTAGTACATGTTCGTCCAAGCAGGCTGGCTTCCGTGTTCCAGAAGATGTCCACGGTCATGACTATGTCGTTTGTCCCTTCGCCACTGATGCTTCCCAGAATCTGCCCGGCACAGCCGTGATCTCCTGTCTTCTCATTCGGACTTGTGAAAACGCTGACGGAGTCATCACACAGTCTCGTCGTCACGCTGGCACATGGCATTTATCCAATCCTTATCCGTATTATTGTCACCGATCCGACACTTCAGGGCCACCTATTATACTACGAAATCCTCCCCTTTGCCCTCGCGTGCACAGCAAAACAGAAGCGGAAGCGGAAGCAAAAGCAAAAGCTCACCGGACACCTCCGCCAAGGCGCCCAGCTACGAAACCGCGACCCAAGAGCTGATGGAATCAATGCTCAGAGGGGGTCGGACAGACCAGTAAACTGCTGCTGTTTCATTGGCGGCTTACGGGCCGGGTGCGAATCGAACCCGTAACCTCGAGAGAGTGTGGCGTCCCATTCTCCGAGGAACAGTTGGTGCTTCTTCGGCTCTATCCAACTGCGCCATAGCCTCTGTTGGCTGGTGGAAGGGACCCATATTCTTGGTTATATGGCCGGCTGGCTTCACCAGAGTTTCACCGGTTGCGGATATTTGTGCCAGTGATTATGGCTTTGATTATTCCAAGTCTACTCCCCGCTAGAGTCTTTACTATCGTCATCTCTGGTCTGTTTGCAACTTGACCGTCTCCATCTTCCTCGATATACCGTACTACTATCATGATGCCCGTATTTTCCCTTGCTATCTACACCGTCGACCTCGCATCTTGGAAGTAACCTCGCATCTCTCCCTCCGCCCGTGTAAAGACGAATGTCGCTATGTTGCTCGTCGTATGCTACTGTACTCGCGTCAGTGCTCCGGTTACAATTACTGCGTGGGCTGCGCCAGGGGGGGAGAGTTCCAACGCACCGGCTAGGCGTCTGCTCTTGCGGCGCTGCGGCTCGTTGCCCATGCTCAGAACCCCACTAAAGAGCATCGGGAGATACCCGCCCTCTGGGGACGCTGAATAGCTGAACCTCTGGGTCGGGTCTCCTCTTGGAGCGCTTATGCGGTACTCGACGGTCGAGAGGGTGTTCCCGTACCTGCAAGGGCTGCCGGGTCCGTACGAGAGTCATCATGGCCTTGTAAGCGGCACGTTCGCTGGCGTTGGTCTGATCGATTAGCACAAAATGGTGAGCAGTATCAGGGTTTCCAACATGGCGAAGGAACGTGGTGATGGGACACCCGAAGGCGCTCAAGAGCTTCTGGTCACTGATATTCTCGCCACCGAGACTCTCGACTGCCACGTACCTGAGAACTCTGAGGCTTATCAACCGTAGATCAACGGGAGACCAATGGTTGGTGATATTATGTAGGTATGTTGGAAGATACGGTTTATGAATGGTTAATGGACATTTTTCGGTTGCGCAACGCTTGGAGGCCAATCTCTGGTTGCTGAACGGTTGAGGGGAGGGAGGTAGGAGCGGCCGCAAACCGGGGGACGGAGCGGCACACCCCAGGGCAAGAGCCACACCCTGAGCCGCAAGGGACGCAACCGCTGCACTTCGAATCCAAGTAGCCGCAACCGGTAACGACGCTCGACTGGGTGCGGGAAGTCGACATCAGGCTGATCGCCTGGCCCCTGGGGAGATGATCTGGTGACGCTCGACATCGAGGAGCTGGTGCCAAATTCGAAGATTCTCGGCGATTATCGGGTAGTCTGATTTATTCATGGATATACGTCAACGATGATGTTGGCACTCCTCTGGTCGAGAAGACTCTCGACAAGGCCGGCCAGAAGGGTACCGGCAAGTAGACAGCCGTAAACGCTCACCAGTTCGCATCACGAAAGTACGGCACCGAAGGCCATCTGGAAAGCGATGCTCGGCACTATGGTGCATGACTCGGCTGACCTATGGCGGCAAACTCATGAGTTCGAACGGGCGACATTTGCTCTCATCAAGGCATATGTACCACCGATTATCAGATGGTATTTCGATCAGCTCAAGAGCAATCTGTTGACGCGCGAGCATCTTGTCCAACTACACATGCAGATTCTAACGGCGCCATGAATACGCCAGCTTCGTGGGAGGATGTCCTATAGTGGTACTACTGCATCGCGCAGGAAGCAAGATAAGGTGGCCTTGAGTCATGGGCTACGTGCATTGAGAGAGTGCGGTGCACTTACTGCCATGCGTCCACTCCACTGCCTGCAGAAGGCGAGTCCCCTGCAAAGGTCGCGTGAATGATCTCCACTTGGGTCATTGCCTAGTACCCTAAAGAAGACGCCAATATTGACGGAGTTTGGTGCAAGACTCCAATGCGCCCTTGATAGCGCAGAAGGCCACTTGCACGACGTCATACCGTATCATGGATGATCTCGTCACGGACGCAGCATGGAGTCGCCAAACTCAACGTCATCCGCTATGGTCAGTGGCTGCGCAGCTACGTAAGGCACTTTAACGACGTCTCCTGCCTCAGTCCAACAGTGACACAATCCAGCCGGCGAAGGTTTGGTCACCTGGCTCGACGAGCCGACAGCCTTTCAGGCGGGCCACGCTGGCCTGGTCATCGACCCAGCTCCAGCCTACAATGGAAAGCAGAACAACGTCGATAGTCAGATGAATCGCATTATTAGAGCGTGCTGTCCAAAGGAGGGAGTGGCGGTCGGGGCCAAGATCACTTGCTTGCGGAGCATCGATGCAACGCTCAACACTTGGCTGCAGCTTGGAAGACATCGCTGATGGAGCAATCTCGATCAGAATCTCCATAACGGCCAACAAAGCCACAGACATCCTCAACATGTCATGGCATCGATGTGCCAGCCTTCATACTGGTCACTGTCGAAGATGCGGGTTCATTGGTCGGCGCACCCATATCAACTAGGTGGCCTTGAAAGCGAAAAGCTCGCCAATGTGGACAGTGAAAAGATCGAGGCTGCCGTTCGCGATGCGCGCCAAACAGCCCATGGCAATTCAAGCCGCACCATACATCCGGACGGAGCCAGATGAAATTAATCCTGCATCTGGTCATCTCGGTCCTGAAGCCCAAGGGCATCCACGTGAAGAATTACAGCTCCATCAGCAAGGTCACTGAACTTCGAAGATCTAGAATGTCACGAACGACATCATCAGTCGGATCGTTCCACTCAATTTGTTCGAGGACATGCCAATAATCGACCCGGTCATGACCGCGGGGCTTGATACCACGACTCTTGTGCCGCTCGCGCTCCAGGATCCGCCGCCTGTTCTCGTGGAATTGTCATTGCACCCATCTCTTCAACGATACTGACCCTCACGATATCGCGTCCTCCTCAGCCTGCCTCTCGCGGTCGACCTCCTCCTCCATCTCCCTCGCGTCGTCGAAGGTTACGCCTTTACGTAAGATCAAGGAGGTCGGAGCAGCAGCGGCGGCGTAAGAGAAGGACAGTGATCAGGTTACACGACATTCGTGAAGAAACACAGGACTTGCCGCCGTCAACGACACGTCTGATCTCCAGGTCGTCGTCCATCTACACATCTCGGCGTTGTGCGGCCCCACATGGAATATAGGGCAAAGGCTTTTGACAGCTTACTTCCCAGCGACATCACGATGACTTCCAACCCTATATGGCGAAGGGGATGGTGGTCAACCTGAGTGACGTCTACATCCTCGGGCCGGTCTTCGCGAGTTGTGCAACCCCTTGCTTGTCAAGACCTCCATTCGTTTCGCAGGTGTCGGCAGCAACCCCTCTACCAGCACCGACATGTTCGACCAACGCTGGACGATGGTGCATCACTTCCGCCAAACCTTGTTCTCCCTCTCTCAGCCCACGGCGACATAGATATACTCGTCTCTGCGGCCAACAAGGGAGCACTACGGTCCATGGGCCTCACTAACCGCCACGGCAGTATGCGGTCAAGTGTTCTATGACCCAGACACTATCGCACACATAGCAGGTCACGAAGTCTATTCTATCACAGGTCCTGGGGGGGTTATACTGCTTCAAAAGACATTTGAAGGACGAGTGCCTCACTCGCATGCCAGTCAAGCTAGACGTGCCCTAGCGCTGGCGAGGCGACGGTATAATCGAACTCTACTTCTCCAAGAGCGATCTGCAGATGCGCTCAACTATCAACCTACTCATCTCGACGAGACTCAGCTGCACCATCTGCCAGAGGTCGGCGACATTTCCAGAGGGGACTCATTCCCGCCAGAATAGAAAATACATCAGGACCTCAATACCATGGCCAGAAGCATTATCCTTCCTAAGCCACACCGGGTTCAATCTCGTCATAATGATATTCACCGGACTTGCACTCCAATGCCAGGACCCTTCGTTGCGTTGATTGACAGCCGTGAGGGATCTCTGGTCGATTCGTGCCTTCCCAACAGCACCGGCATACGCCCCTCAATCTCGGTTGGCAGCCAGGATTCGGAGCTATGTGCGCTGCTGCAGGCAATTTGGAGCTAGGTCTCGACCAGCAGTGCCAACCGGCTAGCCGTCACCTAACGTTTCAACCACCGGCACCAGACCCAACCGCCTTGATGTCACGGCCCCAGTGCTTGACAATATGGGTAGCAATCCTTTGCCGACATGGTTTTGGGATCGCCTTGCTTGCAAGCCTTCCCCTGCGACATGTCAGCAGAGGTCGTGCTGACCGAAGACGCAGTTGTGACGCATAACCCATTTACTGGTCTCTGCTTCGGAAGACGCAGAAAAGCATTACGGTAGCCTCAGCATTGATGTCGAGCTAGATATCGTCTATCCTAAGGCTCTGACCGACCCCCTTGGAGCAGTCGGTTACCTTCACCGCCACGACGTCACCCATCAGGAAGTCTATGCTCGGAATATCATCTTACGGGAGAGCATCACCACCAGAAGCAATGTCCATCCCCTCCGCCACCGAACACACTCGCTCAGTGGACAAGCGGCTGGTCCAGCCGTCCAGCTCTTCAGCTTCGGCCTCGCCATCGACACCGTCGACATCATTCCGTCGTCGAAGCAGCAGACCGAGTGCGAAGGATAACCATATAACGGCACGACGAGAGAGTCATGAAGCATACCTGACTAACACTTTGTGGCAGCAAAAGATTGGTTATCAGCAGAGCAATTCTTGAGACAGTAGACGCCAAATAAAAGGGTCCACAAACTCAATAGACAGCATCACAAGGGCCTCAAAGTCTCCAGCCCATCGGATGTCTATGGCGGCCACACCAGCACTCCAGGGGACGCCTTCCGAGCCCGTACCTGGTGGCGAACACCATTGTGAAAGCGAAACTCTTCTGCCTGCTCGAACTCGGCTCGACAACGAGCATCAATGGTCCAGGCTGCGTCAACAGCAGCCACACGAAGCAGCGGAATCTACGATGAGCACCTCATGATCATCTCGACAGTTTCGTCTCACTAGTACAAGCGAAGGCTCCCAACCGCTTGAACCTTCGGCACGCACGTCAAAGGAGATCTTGTGGGCATAATGTCCGCATAAGGTACAACAGACGGTGACGTTAGGGTTGTCAGAGCAGGTCTTGTAGCAGACGGACAGTCCATATTGGCGGACTTCGGTGTACCGTCCGTCAGAGACAGGCTATCTGTGGCATCGTCCTCAAGCATCAGACAGATGATACGGATGCGGCCACCACATCATATGCCGACAACCCCACAGTGATCGGCATCAGGGGTAAAGCCTAAGACTTCCTCAGGACTGTCCAAGCTACATAAAAGGAGACAGATCAGAATCAGGCAAGGTATCAACCACATGCCTATGGACACGGGGACAGAGGATGCAGCGGAACACCCACAAGCACGCATACAAACAGCTATCGACTTCGGAGTACTGCCTCCAGGGGTCAGAATGACACACCGGCGATCGGGGGAGCCAGCTGCCAAGGTATTCCAATCGATACAGAACATGTTACAGGTAACATTCGTCCAGCCGAGTATCGACAAGAACACCGGAGGGAAGGAAAGTAGACAGTCGTTGTTACGTAATTATCGTCGGCAAGAAAGTCACACCAGGATTTGAGATGCCGTGAGAGACCACGACCCAACTGCAGGATGTCCAACCCCTTTTCTGTTGGGTCATGTCTCGTATCCCATGCCGATCGAGCAGCGGGTCCGGGAGTGGGTGGTGATGGGCAGGCTGGGCGTAGTTGTCGTTGTTGATGCTGACGCGTGGCAAATAGCTTCAGGATGTACAGGAAGCGAAGGTAGACTCTCGTGGAGCTAGGCACTCGGAGAAGGTGAAATGTTTCGGTGCTTCATGCATCGTAGAGGACTGGTTTCAAGAGCGCATACGAAGTGTTCACCGATGACAGGTTAATCCTTATATTGCAGTAAGTCTGCGCTTTGGAAACAGCTTCGTCTAGCACATCTGAAACCCCAAGTGACAGTATTTCCCTGATCACATCCTCATACTCAATCAAGTGTAGACATGCGCATGGCGGTTTCGCGGTTTGCTGTGTGTGCAAGATTGCCAGCTGTAGATAGCCAGTCGGATGATTGCACTTAGCCAACGCACACCGAGATAAGAGCAGCCGACATCAAGTTCGTCAATCTTCGTCAATCAGACGCCACCCGTCCCCCATGGAACCTTTCAGACGATATTTAGCAAAGACCGGCAGCAAACCCGCTACCCCATCGTCGTCAAGCGCCTTACCCGGATGAAGACAGACATAGTCGCCAACGCAAACGCCACCAATCAGCAGAGACGAGCCATTGGTATCAAAGAACAGAAAAAGAACGAAGACTCTTGCCAAAGAGCAACGAAGAAAGTACGCAACTCGTTTCCATCTCCCCGCCACGTCACGGAGGAACATTATCGCTAACTGAGCCAACCGTTGAAAAGCCAAGCCCACTATAGTCAAAGTCGAAGAGTTACGAACGCATACCAAAGTCCCGCCACAGAAAGCCATCAGACGCCCGACCAGAACAGCGTCCAGTGACCATATCCCAGATGGGAAGGAGGTGATGCAGCCGAATGCAGGACAACGTCCACAGTCAGGAAAACATCGCAAAGCATAGAACGCCAAGCGGGGAGAAGTTCAGCTGAGCCGGGAAACTCTTGTCGAACATAGCGGCGCTCTACCGCTCCAAAGAAGAGTAGTCAATACTGTCGTTAATCGGTCGTTCGAGTTCGGGAGTGATACGCTTCTGGTGCACCAGGGCGTCGACTAGTTACATCCGCCAGCCATATCTGCGACTTGGAGATGATACGTCGCCGATAACTCGATGCCGACGGTCGCCTATCCTATCGGGTGGCCAGAGTCACGATGCACGTCAATGGCATTGACATCCCTTCGACCCTTCCAAACAGAAGGGCAAGCTCGTTGCCGACGGATATCCGTTGTCGCTGCCACAGCTGATCGGTAACAATCACGCCATTGGCTTGCAGCGATGTCGTCCATACGTCGACGATACCTGGAAGAACGACCCAGTCGGCGCGATGGTCAAGTCACTTGCAGCTGGTCCCAAAGTGTGCAGGGGGTTGCTGATCACGTTAGCTTCCATGCTCCAGCTGGGCAGCATGGGGCCCGAATCTGTTGGTATCCAGGGCCGTCCGGGACGTTTTGTTTCAGGCCTACGCTACACCTAAGATCACCGCAGAAGTTCACCATCGTCTTCCCTACATCTAAGTTGCATATCTTGCCGGTTTAATCTTCAAAATACGGCAGCACGTTTACATGGACACCCTACCTACCGCGTGCACAGTCTTCTACTCTGCCTTGCGCCGCACCCGCCGCGCTGCGTGAACAGTCGTCTGCTCGGTCCTCCGCAGCACCCGCCACACCGCGTAGTTCACCAATGTCGCGGCCAGGAAGACATGGCGGACCCGAGCTACAAAATGGCGCGGTCCCTGCTCCAGCAAGCCCAGCAGAGACAATGTCCGCGAGATGGATGCGACCCCCGGCTCACCTCGATTGAGCAAAGCGATCCTCCACCTTCCTGCTTGCGAAGCAGGTCCTAAGCCTCCATAAGGACACAATTGCAACTCCCGGTAATTGCTGAGCCTGGAGCAGTCGCTGTGATCGTTTGGAGACTGGTTCCATGGGAGCGCAGGAGGATAATTATCTCAATCTCATCCTGGCCTACACCTTGGTCTTTGATGAGACAGAGGTTAAATACCTTCGACGCCTTTGCAGAGGAAACCGAGAACCCACCCTGATGTCATATCGGACAGGCGTATAGGGAATACAACCACGATACCAGTGTACATGCCACGCGGAGGACCAGCATACGGGTACATAGATTAGTTGCAATTGCCAGAAATGAATCATCAGACCGAGAGCAAGTCCTAGTGATTGTTGTTGCGCATCGTTCCAAAGCAATGTGGCCATTGCACGCACCGACTATTTCACAGCAATACCAGGTAAAGAGACGTAAACCAAAACGGTCGTCAAAGTAGTTGTAATCAATTTCTTTTCACCAATGGTAATACAAAGTTTTGGATCTCGTTACTATTACGGTGTTTAAATATGAAAACTCGGATATGGTCCAAGGGAAAGAGACTCGGTGAAGACATTCCAAGCGACTATTCCGGTTGATCGGTATTTGATCGAAGGCCCAGCGCAATGTCGCCGCGGTACAGCGTCTCATCAACAGGCATGAAGCAGGAAATTGAATAGCGAAGAAGAAGACAAGTTACCATGATATCATCACAGTTCGTATCAGGAAAGCCAACTCGTCGGTGCCAGTACATAATGCAGACGGGTGGGTGTTCGTCATTACCTCTTTGGCCGGTCGGAAATGTATGGCGATGTCGATGCAGGAACACCGCCGCCGCGGTAGAAAGAGTGAGATCGATAAAGACCAAGGAACTGGACTGTAGCTCCAGCGCAGCGAAGTGTCTTGTTCGAAGAATGAGGGGCAGATAGCAAAGTACCAGGTCCCTGACAGTCGACTCCCAAGAATAGTAATGTAACGAATTTAAAGATATTCTCATGTGCCTGGCCCCAGAAGGGCAGCGCTACTGGTGACCAACGCGGCGAAGAGGCTTCGGGTCGTTGGCAAAAGTGAAGCTTTCAGATGTAGCATTCAGACGATCGAACTGAGCACTGGCCACAAAATTCCAGAGGGTGCTGCAGCAATAGGGGGTGCAGCCAGATCTGCGTCTCTTGGTGGGGGTTAGGGGAAGAGTGCCTCCTGATCTTGGCACATACTAAAGCAGGGTTATGGGGAGGGTGGGTGCTAATGTCAGCACCTACAGAAGCAGGGTTAGGAGAAGCGTGTGTGCGCATCTCGGCACATACCGAATCAGGGTTAGGGGCAAGTGGAGTGCTGATCTCCGCACATGCTTCGTACCCAATGGGGTTAGAACAAACTAGTCTAGTACTAGTGCGCCACAGATGATCTCACTTCACTCACTGCTTTCGACGACTTTGCAAATTTGAAGCCTTACCTGCCGCACACAGCACTACAGCTTCTCCTCATTCTTGCCGCTCCATGCCTCCTCACCATTTCACAAGACCTGTTATCCCCACTCGCTACCATTGAGCAGCTGAATCAAGCCCGATCGTGGTCATGACGGTGGTCAGGACAAGAGAAGCTTCAGCAAGCTCCTACCTTCAATCGATCGCTCCGCACATTGGGTGCAAGATTGAACACGGCTCTGCGAAGCAGCGCGCGCAGAAGTAATGCTGGGACAACCGAGATTCTGGTAGGACAACACCTTGCCTCCCTGCTATTCAGGCCGGGCACTATGTTACGCATTGGTTCCATCTTGATCTGCAAACTAAAATGTCTCCAGGAGTGACTCCATCCCGAGTCATGTCTCCCCCCGACCTCTTCCAGAGACCCCTCCCCTCGAGATGAAGGATGCCTCCCAAGGATATGCCTCGCACAGGGAAAGAACGAGTATATCTCACTGAGATGCCTGCCGTCGAGAAAGAACAAGACTGACTCCGCTAGAAATAGCTCACCGCGAGATGCCTTATCGAGAGATACCGACATAAGAGATGCTTCATCGAGAGGAAGAACGAGTATGTCTCCCTGAGATGCCCGCCGTCGAAGAAGAACAAGACTAACTCCACTAAAGATTCCTCACCGAGAGATGCCTCGCCCAGAGGAAGAGTGGTGGAACACAATCTGAGACACCGCTGGGGTAATGGAGTGAACCTCCAGGGCATGATAAGAGGCGGAGACACACTCATGGCTCTGCTGTGAGGGTAATGAGGTGAATCCTCAGGCCAGTCCGCTTCTTCGAGAAAAGCCCTCTTCCTGAGGCCACAAGAGATACAGACAAGAATGCCCACAAGGGTCCTCTGAACGAGATGTCTCACTGAAAGATTCCTCACCAACAGGAAGAACGAGTATGTCTTCCTGTGATGCCTGCCATTCAAGAAGAAAAGGACTAACTCCGCTAGAGATGCCTCACCGCGAGAAGCTTCAACAAGAGATGTCTCATCGAGAGGAAGAACGAGTATGTCTCACCGATATGCCTGCCGTCAAAGAGGAAAAGGACTGACTCCGCTAGAGACGCCTCACCGCGAGATGAAGGATACCACCCCGAGAGATGGCTCCCCGAGAGACGCCTCAACAATAGATGCCTCGCCGAAAGGAAGAACGAGTATGTCTCACCGGGATGCCTGTTGTCGAAGAAAAACAAGACTGACTCTGCTAGAGATGACTCGCCGAAGATACGTCACCGCGACATGCCGGTTTGGGGCAGTCCGCAAAGAGACTCGCTCAACCAACAGTCCAACACCATCTATCAGGTGAGATCACGGTCGCGCGCCTCGCAACGAGCCAAGATCTCGATCGAAGGTGCTGTGAACTGCATAACAGGCAACGGCCACACTTCAAAAAGCGATCCGCTTCAGCAAGGCCGTCGGGAACGAATATCAGACCAATGGCGGAATATGGCTCATCCTCGCCTTCGACACATCGAATTCCTATGACGGAAGGTTATACGACCTGGTCCAATTATGTCAAGTCATCAGACAAGGCATCGAGACCAAAGCGTGTCGCCGTTGACGAGCGAAGCGGGCCTGGAAGCGGCCGAACAGGCAGCCAAGCCAGACCCGAACAAGCCAACGACAAGAAGAACGAACCTCCCAGGAAGAAGGACGAGGATCACACCGTACACGACACGAAGCTAGCAGCGACAGCAGAACCTCTGGGAGAGGCGGCCAAATTCCATGCGCTATTGCTGCAATTCAGTCCCAATAGCATTGAGGCAAAGATAAGGTATTCATCTGGAGGAGTATGTTTACCCAAGGTGATCGCTCATGTGATACTTTAGCTAACAACATTTCAGAATGTTATCTCTTGGCCCTTGGCTACCTGAACGCAGCAGTCGCTGTCGAAGCGCAAAGCCCTGGGCTACATGCCCAAGCGATGGAGCTGCATATGCCGTGACCTCACCTTCCGATGCTTGGCCTGCAAAGTCCAGATCGACAGACAGGGAAGGCCATAAACAATGGTCTCCTCGAAGATACCCATGACTTGCGCCGACCGCCTTTCGAGTGAGAACCCAAGGATGATGGACATCAGGACCGAAGCGTGCTGAGCATCATGGCGCAGCCGGAACCGGCACCTGCTGGATCGCGACCCTGCCCGTCGAGAGCACAGGCCAGGTTAATCGGCACATACCTGCATTTGAGAGCTGCAAATTCGAACCCCATGGCGTCCATCATCAGCCCGAGATTCGCCTGCTGAACCGGAACAGTGGCGAAGCAGATGACCGAGGTCAGGCCGCTGCGGTGCATGATCGACACACAGCACGATTGCATGTCCCGAATGAACACGACGAGGGTCGTGGGTGAAGAACTCGAGCAGTCCTACTTCCTATTCCAAGCATCGGTACAATTCCTGCCGTGGTGACAGAAGTTGATGCCGTGAAGCCGATAGCGTTTCCCGGCCATCGTCCAAGTGTCCCCTCTTTCCAACTCAGCGAGCCCAAAAGACTGGGGAACTACGGTAGAGCAACGAGCTCAGATGGACCGGCCCATGCCATCTGCAGAAGCCTAGGGAGCGGCTAAGGCCACTCCGTCAGATCATCTCGTTGGGCGCAAGCTCACAGCGAAGAAAAGCACCATCGGCTGGAGGCGTCTGTCAGAATTGTCGCAACAGCTAGTGAAGCCATTGCATTGGTTGACAGTTTATCACAGCATGCCCGGAAGAAATGCTGTACGGCCATAGTAACGACCCCAGATCCAGTTAGCGATGCCTCTGGAGAGACGTCAGCCGAGATGTCCACCTTCCGGGAAACGAAAGATCTGTTTTCGTCATAATACCCGACCACCAGCACGGCTTTCCGGGACCAGATACATGCCTCATCCACTCTGCCGCAAGGTTCGTCCATATCAGACGACCCCAAGGCCGACCTGACTGCAAGGGGAAAAGTTGCTGTCTGGGACAACGCATATCGATCTACCTGTCAGTTGAACCCCTTCGCCCTTGGCTTTGGATCAGATCGTCGCTTTGGGGAGACCACGTCCACTCAGCAAGCCGAGGGCACCAAGCCCGATACTGTAATCGTCCAAACCGCGAGCTTGTATGACCAGGTGTACACAAGTATGTGGGGGCCACTTGGACCGTTACAATGGATACTGGCCACTATGGAGTGCCTCGGGTGCTGATGCCTGCGATTACATGTCCGAGGTCGACGGTACTTTGCGACTCTTCAGGTTTCTCGGCAGCACGTTAAGAACCTGCCGATTACCGCGGCGGTCTTCAGTGCCGACGAGCAGTGCATCTATGCCATCCTAGGTCTCGCCCTACCGGCAGACCTGTCTACACGTTGCTTCATTGCTGGACTCTCTCGGCGGCAGCGTCGATCCGAGTCTCTCATCTGCCGGCCATCATCGGTGGTGGTAGACGGCCAGACGGATGACATGACCAGTCTGTGCTCTGTCCACTTTATCGGGAGGGCTATGAAGTTTTGAGGGAAGTGGAAACAACCACGATTTGAAACTTGAACCTTTGTTGATGTTGCGTTCGACACGCGACCTCGGGTAGTCACCGCCGACAGTTCCATGGCCGAGGCAACGAATCATGCTATGGGACTCCTCCAGACCGTGGTCCACACGCAGCACCACCTTGTTGCAGTTCCGGTTGGGTGGCTGATTGCCACCATCGTCGTCTTCGAGCTGGGTCGTCACACGTTGCCTGGAGGTTTGACCTGGCTTGCCATTGGTCAGGGTTTCGCCTTGTCTTCGGCGTACATTCAACCGACAATCAGCCCATTTCGATGGCCGGAAGCTAGACCCAACCGTGGCTGTTCTTGACGACAACCCGCCGTTGATGACAGGTTGGGTGATTAGGCTCACCTGGTTGTCGACACTCTGGGGCGACCCTTACATGGATGCAATACTTCTCGACTGTCAGATCGTTGCTTCGTTTGTCGCCAAGGCGCTCTTGGTTCAGCTGACTAGGACGAATCTGCTGATCACCCTCTTGAGCTGGGACGTACGCCTCCTCGACATGTTGCAGGCTGCCATCCGACACACGGCCCCCCTGCCCCCAACGAACAGGGCGTTGTGGTGTACCATCCCAATAAGCCATGGCAATGATGAGCGCGTTTAGGATGGCTGGGTGGCGCTGTGTGTGGCCAGGTATTGACTATGGTCATGTACTGCCTATCCTGTCATCTAGCCAATACCGTCGTTGTCCTTGAGGAAGGTGCTCTGGTGCGCACCGTTGTCTAAAACTGACGACCATACCGAGATCAACATGCACTCGATCGTGCAGAACATGCTCATCCTCCCCGAGGGCTGGCCTGTTGCCTCTCTACTCGAGTGGCTCTGGCACCAAGTCGACAGCTTGATCAAAAGCACATTCGAGGATCTGTTCTGCGACAAGCTCCAATACAATTATACCATCCAGCCTGGTGACAAGAGCATGTACACCAACGGGGACCATCTGAGAGTGACGGTGTTGGACTTGGACATGGACGAACGCTCGCCGCTAGTATCGTACCTATCGTCTCTGTATGGCACTGCGGGGCGTCCCTTCAAGGTGGACCAACTGCGCACGAGGGGATCACCGAACTCGAGCGACTCGTCATCACTGCATTCTGCAATCCTAGAGAGTACGGCACCCCGCCTCAAAAGATACGCCTGACACGCATGGGGCTTACGAAATACATCAGCACCTCGGACCTGCACTTGCCACGGCTGAGATTGCAGGTGGAGGGAGTGACGGAATATGGAACTCGATTCGGGCTAATGCGCTGGGGTCTTGACCCTTTGGCATACTTGGTAGGCTGCTGAAGGTAAGTCAAAAGTTCATGCTGATCCAGTATTTACCGTCGCTGACGGAGTGGTTGCACAGGAGCCTATGACTTGACTCAGCCATAGATTTGGCCGTTCCGATCAGGCCGGCAGTGATATCGGCAGTGATATCGATATGGATCTCGACTTCGCGTTGAACAGCGTGGTCAATCAGCATGCGGAGTTTGACTGTCACTATCTGTCATGGCTGTGCCTCTGCCGCAATCTGCATGAGTCAACAACGTGGTGTCTGTTCTCAGGTACGACCAACCGACATGCTCGTCAAATGGCCGTGCGAGTGTCACAACTCTGATGCCGCTTCCGGACACAACTCCCTAGCAACTGTTACCAGATTGCCCGACGTGCCAAGCGCAACATACTGCGGCTTGATTTCCATGGACAACCTTTGTATCCTGAGCATAGGACAGACACTGAACATCCGATTACCGAGATGGATATAATCAGCCAACACATCCCTGCTTCGATTACCACCATCCTGACATCGAGCATTTGCTGGTCGCAAGCCTGATCGGCTTCAGCATGATCCTGGCGCTTACCTCTCCGCTCACCCATACGTTTTGTGTCTGTCTCTCGCTGCGCAGTGTTCGTCGAAAAGGGTCCTGGTGTGGCAATGCTCATATAGATATCAAAGGGATGCTACGAGATTCCGATGACTGGTATATCTACCGGCTTCACCCTGCTGCAGATGGAACATACCGGTGAGACCCAGGAATTCTTGGTCCGGCTCTTGGAGGCAATGCTTCACTGCAATCGCGTCTCCATCTTTCACCATGGGGAAGAAAACGCACCAGTACGAGCGACCTTTTGCCTCATGCTGAAGGCCATCAACGAGAGCACGCGCACTTACTTTCCGGGCTTTTCACATGGCTTGTTCACGGATCCAAACGACCTACTCTTCCGCCTTGATCATTTGAAAAGGCTCCAGTTATTCAATACCAGCCACCTCTTCTGAGCATTATCGGCGCGCCTCGTCGTCGGCTTCCATATTATCAGCGTCTTCGACAATAGGACGAGCGCACCCCCGCCCTATCTAGTACCGCGAGGATGAGCTGTGTGACGGCACATCGACGCTCATCTTCATACGAGAGTGCTGCGGCTCGTACCGGGCCAGACCTTGAGGGGCTGCATCGTCTGCAATATCAAGACCATTCGCAGGCTGAAAGGCACCGTGGTCGCACTCGTGACAGCGCAGCCGCGCACACGCTATTCGAACAGATGGCAACAAACCCAATATCCATTTCTCCAACCACCGTGTCGACTAGGACAATCCTGCCGACGAGGACGGTGGCATCTGCTGGGGCCAGTTGCCGGGGAAATAATACAATAAACAATGATTCGAAACAAGACCATCAGGGTGAACATTTTCACACGGCCTGAGCATCATACCACAGGCTGTCTCTCTCTGCAGCATTTCGATATTTTATTCCTCGCCTTACCTATCTTTCTCTGCCCGACTGATCAGCCCTTTGGGCCGCTTGATCCTGTCCGCCTCAGCCACTTCTCACAACCTTTGGCCTTTGACTTTAGCAGTCAGACCAAGACTACAGGAATATATCGCCTGTGAAACGGACCTTCTTCAACCAGCACGGCGACAGCGGTGTCATTGCACAAGTTTATTCCAGTGCCGTGCCGGATCTGATGCAGGTCATGTCAGGGTACAAGGAGACGGTCGAGGAAATGGCTCGCTCGCGTGATTCCCATCGCAATGAACCTCCGGCGGGCTGTCAAAAACGCTGGAATGGATGGTCCTGTGATGAGGGCGGATTTTTCGATGGGTTCGGCTTTCTCTGCACTTGCCACCACGGTCATTTTCGCCCCGTGCCGGTGCTCGGCAACACCAATGTCGACCCCCGCAAACAGCGCCATGAAGCTATGTCCAGGGCAGTGACCAGCGACCACCATCGGCATACGATCACCATCACTGTCGCCTGCTTGATGTATCGGTCGGGCAGCCTCAATGATGCCGTCGCACGGCAAGAAGGTCGACCAGAATCCGTTCCTCGTCCTGGAGTGCTGCTTCAATACCTGCACTAAATCGCTCGGGACCTACCTGCACTTCCCAGTTCATGACTGAGGACACCTTGGATATCAACATGGACGAGCCCAATATTGGCCAAGACCTCTTCGGCAGTGCCTGCCACTACATGCAGCAGCTACAGTACTACACAGGCTGCTGTCTCTCGCACTACCCGCGTGCGTGTCTCGAAACGTCTGTGGATGGTCGATGGCGACATCTAGCCGTTCAAGGAGACTCTTGAACCGTGGCCTCCATGAGATGATAATCGCTGTCAGCCCTCGATGGCTCAAACAGAATCGATATACCGCTGAGTTCGCGGGTAATCCGGACTTCCAATAACCCCGAGAGCAGGATTGCGTATGATGTATTGGGACGCTGGGACCTCGCTGTGTTGGAGCTTTCCATCTCCATGTCGTGGGAAAGTCGAAGGCTATCGCGGGCACAGCATCGACTTGGTCCAAGCTTCGCGATGAACAGAGTACCACCAAGAAGCTTTCCTCCATCGTTGCTACAACCCGCATGACCGTCGTGTATCGATACAGCAGGGGCGGCACTCACTGCTTGGAAATATCGGACAGAGCGAAGTTGCTGGAGCCGTTGTCCGCCAAATTCGAAACCCCATCCGCAGGATGACTTTCTGCTTGGGAAATGAAAGGGGTGTTGCTTGAATCCCTTGGGCTATCCAAATCGAGGGCAGTGTTAATGCAACGCCGACCAAGAGGGCCAAAAAGGAGCCGATCAATTCTGACCAATCTGGCCAGGTTGACGCTACGCAGCTGGATAATTCATGTTGGCCCAAGCTCTGGAGTGGGACACGCAAGATTGACCAAACGGCATCCCCTCTTGCGAACGACAATGTCCGGTGCTTGCATCAGCCTTGGCGAGCAGAGGCTCGACCTTGATGTGTTGGAGGCAACGCTGGGCGAAAGTCTTGCTGATTGTGGGCGGATAGCCCCTATGGGTCGTCCGACTTAGGCTAACGCTCTAGGCTTCGTCGCTAACCCCCACGACTGCCTGCTCGCTAGGACGCCGTTTCGACCTTGACGGCAGGGTATGGGCGGGACGCTTGAGTGCCATCCTTTTTCGAGGCCTTTCCCCGGCCCTCCGACATCATCAAAATCCCTCATTTCTACTACTTGAAGTAAGACTACCTCCGGCAACGACACCCAGCAGACGATTGTATACCTACTCCGCCGCACTTAAAGCACGAGGCCCATTGGCTGACTACGAGGCTGTCCGTTATCCTTTCAGCTAGACAAGCAACGCAGAAAGAGCGAAGCATCATGTCACATTTACCAGAAAGGGCATTTGCCAAAGTCCAGCTCTCCGGGCCGCCTCTAGAGTGCACGGGCCACTTCTAAGACGTTGGTGAGGGTCTTAAAATTGGTCTATGCGTCACGAACAAGAAGGCTGCGATTAAGCCTACTAAGGGCGTGCCGAAGGCGGCGGAATGGGAGAGCAATGTTTCTGATGCTGCTGATGAGCCGAAGGAGGATGTTCAGCTTGTGGAGTCCAGACAGGAGAGCAATGTTTCTGCTGCTGCTGATATGCCGGAGGAGGAGTTCGAGCTTCGAGAGCAGCCTGAGGCGACGGCCGACGAAGAGGATTTCGACGGCGAGGGTTCAGCTCGAACAGCAAGACGTCCGCGAGACCCAGGCTTCCGGGAAACCATCAGTTGATACAGGTGGTTCGACCAGTGTGGACAGTACTGCCATGGAACACAGCTCATTTATGGAGAAGAGTCTATTGACTGAGGACAGTCAAATATGGAGGACAACACACTCATTGACCAAAGATCTACGAGTCACTACGCCGGACCACCGATGCCAGCCCTTATCTTCAGCAGCGGTCCTGCCTACCTCTCGCCGAGCAAGACGCTGTTGCTGAGTTGGCAAGAACGCGGAAAGAGTACATGGCCAAGGCCGTGACCGACACTGTACACAACCTCCAGGCGGGGCTGAGGGTGCTGCGTAGTTGTACAGTCAAATACAGTGGACGACGGACAGTCTCTCAGAACGCCAGATTCAGAAACTTCGGGCCGAGCTAGTACGCCAGTTACCCAGAGCGAGCTACTTGCTATCTTCCCTCTCACTCACAGACGAGCAACGCTACAACGGCGACAAGAACGGCTCAGCGCAAGTGAAGGGAAAAGGCACAGCTGATGCCCAGTTCGAGCGGATACCACCTCTATCTGTCACCATTGCGCAAGGTGGTGGCAGCACGACCTAGCAGCCTGGGAGCTAGCTTGCCATCCGCGTCCATCGCAGACAGGGGTTTTCTCGACAGAGACCTTGCAGATGACGTGTGCGGCAGTTCAATAAGGGTGGATTCATTCGGCTCGCTTGTCGAAAGCAACTCTCAACCCGCGAAGCCGAATTATCCAGGATCGCACCTAATACCCTTTCTTTTTGTGGGCGGGGACTGCCACACGGTTGTCAACTAAGACGAGTGCCCTCAGCCGGACGAGCTTCCGACTCCCTTTGCGTCAGCCAAGAACCGCGGCAAACCCTATGCTACACCGGGTAAGCCTTCTGCCAAAGCCAGGACACCACGCACAGAGGCCACAGCCAAAGGAACTGCCACCGCCTTGGCTTCCCAGGCAACCAGCAAGCTGACCAGGATGAATGATCTCGAAGCTTGGGGGGGGCTGGCTTGAGCGGAAGAAGAGCAGACCCAGATCAAGTCAACGAACATTCACGATTCCTTCAATGCTATTCTTTTTCACGTGTTTCTCGTGCAGCGGTGACACACTCCTACCTTCCGTGACGTTTGCTTCAACACCATGCTGAATACGATAGTGATGATCCTTAATACTGGACCTGCTCCTTTGAGATTTGTGCAGCCCTTTCTTTCCCAACGCTTAGTGCCATCTCGCACAGCGATATCTTAGAAGAACTTGACTTCCAGCTTTGTTTTCTCCGGTAAATCTTGCAAAACCGATATTATGATTCCCCTTTCATTGAGACCGAATATGTCTTAGCCCTCGGCACAACGATCGAATTTCGCTCTGAGCTTTAGGCCATCTTCTTTGAACCAAAACGAGACCATCCCTGACCCAAGTGAGCCTTCGGTTCGAGATCTCCGGCGACAGAACTCACCTCAAATAAAGTGTGTGTAGTCATTAATACCTAGAACTGGGAAAGCAAAGAGAGCATAAGACCCTTTCATAGTTGTAGAGTACATGTCCACGAACTTAATATTGTCGGTTCACCTAACCCTGCTTAGGTATGTACTGAGATCAGCACACAACCTACACCTAACCCTGATATGGTATGTGCGGAGCTTAGGACACACAGTTCCCCTAGCCCCTGTAGGTGCGTACTGAGACTAGTACACACCCCCCCCTTAACCCTGATGCCGTATGTGCTGAGCCCAGTTGTCACGTACTCAGAACCTGGAGGCGGAGCTCAATCTCGATACCTGTGATCGCATGTATTCTCTGAGTGACATAAGGTGCTACGCAGTCTGAGAGGTCGGTGGCACATCGCACCAAAGACGTAAGAAACTGTTTCTGACCAACCATTTCCGAACATAGCTACAAGGGCTGAAGGTCGCTCATTAGAAGTAGTCGATTGTGACCAAATTACTATGTTGAAAGGCCCGTCTGACTGATGAGAACCCAGCTCTGTCACCGACAGCACCTCTACCATCCCACATGCTCGTTACCTGAGAGCAACATTGACGACTACTTATTCGAAGCTGACCGGTTGGCCCTTGTGATACGTCTCCGCCTCTCATACCGTGCACCCTGTAGATCGGCCCTCACACTGCTTCTGGCCCCAGGATGGCTGGCTACTGGCTCTGATGTTTCATCAGAGCATTTACAGCCAGACCACGGACCCATTAACAAGCAAGCACAGCCGCATACCGGTCGTCTGCTCACCAGCGCAGTTTAACATGAAAGGTTGGTAACGAGACAGCTGTCAATGTAACTAGTCAGTACAGTGGAATCCATGAAGACAGGCAGGAGGTGTGCATGTGATCGGTCAAGAACAGTCAAACCAAAGTCATCTCTAACACTTATCAGGTGCAAAGGTTGACTTTTCTCACTAGGTAAAATAACCACGTGCTAAAGGTCTAGCAACTGTCTTGAGATCCATCAGTCCACGCGAAGTGATTGCCAAATGTCGAGGGCAGGGATCCCTTACCACCCTCTTAAGCTGCAGTGACATGGCTGGCCGTCAACTGTCTCGCAACTCCAAGAGTGATCATGTAACCCAGCACCAGACCGACCTTAAATCGTCAACACCTCTGGAACCCCCACAATCTGTTCGTACAGCTCCTCCAGAGCATGCCACAACTCAGTCCATTAAGAACCCCAGCTGTGCTATAGGGTCGATCCCGTCAGCGTGCCTCGCTCCCCCTAGAACGACGCTCTCCTTGTGTCATCTGAAGACGTCCACCATCGCTTGAGTGACCCTAGTGCTGTCCAACCACTTTCATTCTATCCTTTGTTTCCCTTGTTCTGGGCAGATGACCTCCCTTGGCAAGGTGGTTGCTGCTCTGCCGAGGTTCCTGTGGGATGTCTAGGACGAGGAGGGCAATGTCTCTACCTGCGAGAGAGAGAGAGAGGGATAGCGTCAGAAACGATTACATATAAGAAGTGGAAGGGACTCGACCTTTAGCGCAAGTGCAATAGTTGGGGGGATAATAGGGGAAATAGGGATCGGGAGGGACGAAAGGGAGAGGCGAGATGGACCAAAGATGGTAGACTTGGTCGAGTCCACGCAAGAACGGAGTGGTAAAGCTGAGAGTGTAATTGACAAAAGGGTGGGGATGGCTGGTGCCACATGTTTGCGAGGGCAGAGGCGTGCTCGCCTAGGGGCGACTGGACGAGAAGGAAGGAGCCAGGACTATCAAGGAAGTCTCCTAGTGAGGGAGGAAGTTAGGTACAATTGTGATGCAAGGTCGAAGGCGGGCAGGGTGCGGAGGAGAGGGAGTGCTTACAGGTCCGAAATACGGTAAGTTGTGCTAGCAGCACCACTTTCTCGCAACAAGCTTGCCATGATAGCCAGCCGTCCGCACAGCCGTCTCTTCCATGCTCGTATGACACAGAACGACATCCAAGACACTGATAGGAACTGCTGAGCTCGCTCTCCAGGTGACTGCCGGTAGTGTCCCTAAACTTGTTGTCTGGCCATGGTTGCCTCGGTTGACCTGATGAACGTCTTGGCCTCGCCTGCCTTGTGTCCATTCGTGGTGGGTGTTGTAAAGCCGACGTCAACTTGGTTTTTGTTGGTAAGACGTTTGACTTTATGCGTCTCCTTGCGCGAAGATGTGCATGTCAATCATATCTCGCTGCCGGAATACTTCTTGATGCTACTCGCCTTTCATCTCACGGCCGAGAAGCACAGCCCATTGTCGGTCCAGCCGCGAATACCTGCACCGACTGGAAATCAGCGCATGGCTGCAGAGGAGGGTTGCTCTTTGTCCGGGGTGTTGCACGTGGCGTCGAAGAGAGCCCCTCAGCTGGAAGTGGCTGCTCTGATAGAGAACCATGACGAGATACAGTAACATGTTTCCACCAAATTCCTCCCAAAGTGGAGTAATCGCCGTGGCCCTGCTAAAGAAGACTGCTGCAACAAGTTGGTCTCGGTCATCCGAAGTGACTTACCGTTGTTTGACAGCGAGTCTAGTTTCCGAGTGTCTTGCCGTCATAGATCATCCCAAGATGTTGAGGGCCGGGATAGTCTGCATTGAACTGGCCGACTTGGCGTCGGTTGATGCGAATGTAAGGCTTGGTCTCGAATGGAAATCATGTATGGCAATAGAACGCGAATGGAGGCTGGCCATTGAATGAAGCCCCTGTCTGCTGGTTGTATGGACTGTTGTGAAAGTTCTCGTAGTAAGAGTGCTGCCGGCCAGCTGGTGCCAACGGACCGAAACGTTGTCTGTCATTCACTTTTGACCCAAGCACAAATTCGCCGAGCATGAGTACGGCCAAAACCCTCGCGGCCCATGGCCTTGTTTGTCTCAAATACCAGCTGATGCATTGTGGGTCCCTTAGTTTGATCTTTCAGCTCAAGCGACACCATACAAGGAGCTCCAGGCCTTGTCCCTAATTTATGTACCACCGCTTCTCTTAAGTTGTGTGTGCCTTCGTGAAGCGCTACTGATAGTATGTCTTTGTGTTCACCCTTCCCGATGGCCTCTGAACTTGTTATCAGCTTCACTATATCGTACTCTAGCGTACTAAGCGAAAGCCTAAGCCCCCGTATGCCTTACTTTGTCGAGAATAAAGCTGATAAGTTGTATGTTTGTAGCCTACACGACCGCAGTTGGCACACTTTGACTCAGCTTTGACACGGGTGGCTACGGCGCCATCACCGCCATCACCGCTGTCACCGAAGGTTCACGGACCAGGCCTGCCGCCCAAGGGGATTACGTCAACCCGTGCGATGTCCATCAACCCGTGCGATGTCCTCGCCGTGTAGGATACGGACCATGCAGTCCTGCTCGTGCTCTGTACGCCGGCGCGGACTAGCGTGAGGAGTCAGCTCGCCGGCTGCCGATTCGGCGCGGGCCACGCGCGTAGACATTGTCACATTGTCGAAGATTGAAGCCCATGTGATAGATTAGCACTCTTGTTCCTGGCTTGTTGTTCAAGATGGGTGCTCGGCAGTTGGTAATTGGTGCGGATTGATCTTCACTTGCCCCGACCGGCCAGGATAACCTTTTTTCTTTGAGAACCGCCCTCGCGGTTGTCAATGCAGTCTGCCAAGCTCGGGCTTCATCCCGTGGTTCGAGGCCATCTTGCGGTACGAGGTTATTTCGCAGTACGGCCGGTCTGCATGAGGAAGATGGTGATGCCCAGACATCTTGAAATCGTTGCTTCCAATCCGCCCTTGTAGGAGGGGCGTGGAGATGGCGAATCGCGGCGTGAAGACGGCTCGGGACGTGGTGATGGCGGTGGTAATGGCGGAGACGCGGTTTTCGCCGAATCTTGCGCCAGCAAGGCCTGCATCATGTCCGCAGGGGTCCACCTTCGAGTGAAGCGACGGAACAGAGTCGTCGAGGTAGTGGATCGTCGAGGATTGGATCGTCGAGAGTATGACTCCAAGGTTATCAGGATGTCCATGGGTCAGATTCTGGTTGTTTTAGCTGTCTGACTGTCCTCTCTGGCTTGGAACCTTTACCGGATGATGGCTGGGCTGACCGGCTATCTCGATACCGTTCTGACGGATCTTGGCACATATATTGATTGATTTCTTGCTGGATCGATGAAAGTCGAAGGCGGGCTCGCAGGTTCATTGGAAGTCTCTCCGGACTGACGAAAGTGGAAGGCAGCCATATCGGAATCAATGTGATAGACGGGATCCAAGCGAAAGGGTCGACAAGGTGATGACCGTTCGATCAAGCGATTGATCAATGCTGTGCCGTGCGCTCTGCTGCATGTGGGCTCGACGCCGACATGTGTATCCTTCCCGAGGCAGGGGATATTTCTCAACAGGCCAGGAGAAGGGGGACTTCGTCGCGCTGTGGCGGTACATGGCCCGCCTCCGTAGCACGTCGACGGAGCTGTACCTCGTGTCCGTCACGCAGGCCGTCATGCAGGCCAGGGTAATCACGGAGAGAATCATGACGATGAAGATCGGACCCAGCCTGACCGCGGACGCTGGCGAACGAGTTGTTCCTGCAGCCAAATCGAGGTGGTTCATTGGGTGTGAGCTGAGTGATGTGCTAGACGTCCACACGCTGGGTTGACTGTTCGCTCGCATGTGGGCTTCGTGACCAAGGCCAAACGCGATCCAAGTCCTAGCAATCGGCCAAAGCGGCGTCCGGATCCTGAAGGCTTGACTACAGCCTGGCTGAGGTTTCCGAATAAGAGTCAAAGCAGCCTGATAAGCGCAGCTACCATTTGCTGGCTCCGCTTCCCGGCTGTGCTTCGGCTGGCCTGGTCCCGCTCCCGGGGACCTGATCTGCGAGACGAGACATTGCTGTGTTTATGGAAGGGCGCCGTGATATCTACTGGATACTATGGACTGGCGTCTTGGATGTTACCTATGCGAAGGATCTGTCAGTTGGTTTCTATGACGATGATGCTGGTCGCAAGAGAGCTGAGAGACATGCTTACTTGCACCTGAAAGCGACGGATCTGATAACTCTGATGTGATAGTGCTAGTGGAGGAGAGGCCAGCAAAGTCATTGTGCTCTCAGCTGAGTCTCGAGGGACGTGAGACGGAGGATATTATGCTAGATTCCGCGTGGTAATGGTGCAGATGGAGAAGAGTCGTGGCAGCCGTCATCTCCATGTCCCGGAACTCGGCAGTGGTGTTCTTCCGAGTTAGCCCCAGCATGGCGGCTGGCGTGTGCGGTCCCGAGATTAGCCGACCTGGGCACAAACCACCCCTCACCTTGATTCCACACCTTGATCCCACAGCTTGATCCACACCTTGACCCCACAGCTTGATCCCACACCTTGATCCCGCTGCGTTAGCCTCGACTCCATCTTCAATTGAACTTGAGCAAACCAGACACAACACCCAAACTTTGAGAATTTCAGCCTGTCAAGCCGGACGCCATGATCCAACAAAACGAAACTTTACTTACTCTCAAGGATACCTCAACACTTTGGACCGCTTCGACATCCGCAGCCCTTCCGTTGCAAACATGCCCTCACACTTGAGCGGTCCAGCCTTACCTCCCCACGGGCAGCCGAGCTCTCAAACATGACAAAGCCAACCATGGCCTCGATAGCCTGGTGCTGTTACCCCGACGCCCCCTTTACGGTCTAGCACGATTCCTAGACATCCACCCCTCCTCCAAAAACCCTCAGAGCGCAAGGCCATCGCCACGCATCCCAGCAGCTCCCAGCGCCCGACCATCAGCAGTCTCCACCTCCAGCATTCCGGCTCTTGATGTACCCTGCTCACCATGACGCAACCCCCAACCCTTCTCGCCTCTAACCTTATCCTCCTCTTGCCGAGTACCACCGTCCTCTGCCTCCTCAACCTGGTAATCTACCCCTTGCTTACCAATCTCCACCCCAAGCTCCGCTGACATGACTCCTTCAGACTCTTCCACGGCGTCCGCGCTTCGAGCAAGCGAGACTCTTACCTCTGCGACCTACCTGGCCGCTGGTTTGCCTTGGAGGGACAAGACGGTTGGTTATATCCTTATGGTGAAGTGGTGACAGGGGGGAGACATATCTTGAGGCTTGGAAGCAGAGAGTTGGAAAGATTGACGGAAATGGGGGAAGATGTAGTACAAAAAGACTGCGTTGAATGTATCGTGGAGATGTTGACCCAGGTTGTCTGAGCAGGATTCGACGGAGTGTTTGCTGCCGAGAGGGATGAAAACCGTGGCTAGAATGGGGAGGAAGGGACGCGAGGTTGGAGGAAGAGGGTGGGTATGAAGTGAGATTTGCGACGACGTAGTGGTGGACGTGGTTACGCAGCTGAGAGGACAGGTGCTAGGCTTGCCGACCTACCACGAGCGAAAAATGAAAGATACATGAAGTCGATCACTTGGACGGGTTGGAGTACCTGGACTACAGGATCTGTCATGGTAACGGCAGTGAAGTCGTTATCCGGGCAGTGGAAGTCTGGTACAAGCTAGAAGGTCCCGAGAAGGTAGGTCCGTCAACTCCTTTGCCATTTACGAGCGACCTACTTCTGGACCGAGGTTAGGAGCGATGCTGGTTGGTGGGAACACAGCTCCTTCAACCGCCGTGTGTCACAGACGTGGCTTTCTGTGACGTAAAACTACGGAGGTGCCGCTTGCTACGTTTCTGCTGTGCGACTTTGTGGCCAACCCCGGAGTCTACGCTGTTGGGGAGGCAGGGCATCTTCGTGTGAGGTGATGACTGGGATGGTGTTGTCGGGGGCATTGATGTCCATGATGCCTGGGAACCGTCAGATTAAGCGTTATAGATACGGCATGTAGCTTGGTACCTTTACTTCGAAAATGGAGTTTCCTATAGTACCTAGCCCTATCTGACGAGCTGATAAATCCTTGATACACTCTCTCGTCGCTCTGAGGCGAAGTCAAGGTCGAGTTATACGGACCTTGCTCGAACCAAAGGAATCGAAACATTCGACCGAGTAAACCCCCAACGTAGAGGTTGTCAATAAAAAGATACGTCCAGGCACACAGGGACTCAAAATTCGGGCGACAAGCTGTCTCGTTAGGGGTCATGGGACACATAGCAGTAGATATACTTGACAGGATACAGACGTTGCGTTTCCAGTTTCGCACACTAGAAGCTGCAAACATGAGCTTGAAGCTGGCAATGGCAGATCGTCTAATGATCCAGGGGACGGGACCTCGGCTTGGAGATGCAAGCTAAAGGTGTCCCTGTAGTGCCGTGTCTGCCAAGTAATTAGCAGGTCCAGTTGTCGGCGTTTCATACGACGGGGATGACACGAGGTACTTGGAATGCCACTACCTGTGGTCCATCCCCGACTCTATTCTAGGCAGACTACGGGTGAAATGCCGGCAAGGACAACCCGGGGATAATAGTAAGAAGAAGGGAAAGGAGATAATCAACTTCAAGACAGCTGGAGGCTAATGAGCAGAGTTCACGCCAACCTGGGGAGCAAGGAATTGCTCAAGAGGAAGGGAGAACCATCGAAGCTCACGGACGCGGAAGTTCCAGGCTCCAACCTAGTATTGCCCTCATTGGTCATAAAGTTATCCATTTCTCTTGTTCAATCAGCTCTCTCAAGTCCAGAATTCTCGCTATTGTTATCCTGGCTCCAGACACCCCAATTAAGCAGCGGTCCCATGCGCCGCTGCTCCAGCATGCTCTCCCCGATATTCTTATGGAGCTCGGAATCTTCACATTCCTGGTGCGATAGCTTCCATCCTCGCGCCTGTATCACCAACCGGCCATCACCCTCCTACACCCGCAAAACCCTAATCGGGGTCACCAGATCCGTATACATCATTAGCATGACGTAGGTGGTACTGACGAGTTTGTCCTGGCACGGAGAGCTGTTGAAGCTGCCATGAGCTGAGGATGGTACGGTTGAGGTGAGATATCAGGTTGTGGACAGGGTGCCCCACACCCGAATTTGCACTCGAGGCTTCAACTCGACCGGAATTCTGTCCACTTTGGATATCAGTGTGCTGATCTCGAATACTCACTGTGATATCCTTGTCCCAGACCGTGCAAACGCCTGCCTGAGTGGCCCGTTCAGGTGGGTCTCCATGCTCGTGACACGGTTTGGCGGCGCGGGCTCTGGCGCTGACGCTCAAGATGTGAGCGCTGGCCGAGAGCCTCTTGACACCCCGTTCCAGGTCGGGTGGCGCTGTTGGAGATGCTTCCTCTGAGGTCATGGGAGCAGACCCGTTGCGTATTCCGTATTGTGCAATTGCCATGGTTGACAGTGGTGGAAGGGATGATCCATCCGCTGGCGATGGCAATCTTAAGAAGAGGCAATCACCGTCGAGAAAGCGGAGTAAGTCAAAGTCGCCGAGTACCGTGTTTATAGGCTGTTCCATCCAATGTGCTTGAGTAGTTGCGAAACATGCACAGCTGGTGTGATGTCTGGCACTGAGTGGCGGCACTCCCCCGCCAGCTCGGCCTATTGCATCAACTCCCGTCAGCAGGGTTCCAGCCGCACCAAGAACGCGTATTATCACGGACTCACCTCTGACCATGGCAGATGGACAAAACAAGGGAAAGAGTAACGGCCAGCATTTCCACCTCCATGAACCGAAGGTTTTGTAGAGATCGAGAGACCTCCTCTTGGTTGAGAGAGCCTGGGTAGTGGCTGAAATCCTGTGGGAGGTGTTGGAAGCGGTGCTCCATGTAACGGGAGAAGCCTTCGTCAATGCAAACAAGTAGGGGCTTCGATTCGTCCACTAGGACTTTCAAGGCGTCGATGTCGATGTCTGCTATACCCTCGTTTGCGTTGTGGACAGGTACGTCGAGAGAAGACGAGAGAAAGGTGGGTGTAGCGGGGCTAAGCCTCAGGCAGCTTCCAGCATCTCCGCCCCCATGGCCTGAAGCCTATTCAGAGATCGAGGGATCTCCTCTTAGGCGAGAGAGCCTAGGCAGTGGCTGAAATCCCGTGGGAGGTGTTGGAAGCCTGGTACGGAGACCCATGCTGAGTACGGAACGAGGAGAGTACAAAACAAGGCAAAGCGATCAGTATGATACCTCGGTGTCTCACCATACTGATCGCTTTGTCTTGTTTTGTGTTCCGTACGCAGCATGGGTCTCCGATATAAAACCTGCGCAGCCCAATTCTATCGGCTCGGACCTAATAACCTTTTTTTGAGGACTGCCTCGCAGCCGTCACCCCAATAGGATCATGCTGGATTGTGTCCCAAGATACCTCCCGTCGGAACAATCTTCGTTCGTAATGGATGGTAATGAGTTGTTTCTTCGAGGTTGAGGACTAGTCCTCCTTGACCCGCCGGTCTGCCGGTTTGCTTGCTGGTGTGTCCGTGTCGGCAGGGACCCGCAAACGCCACGCAAAGAAGTCGAGGTCGATACAACCGACTTGACGCTGAAAGATTGTTGGATGGTCGTGGTGATTGGTAGTGACTCGTACTCTGCGGCCGCTAGGTACTGCCGGGCGATATCTGCATTCTGCTGTCGTGACTCTATGCTCTGCTGAAGGAGGTCGTAAAAGCGTTGCATCCCGATCTGTGGGGTGGATACCCTCCACATCTGCAACAGCCTCTTGTTCGACAAGAGGCAAGCCTGGCCTGAGATGAGAAAGGCTGGGCTGCGGCTGAAGGTGAGGGGTGGTTTGTGTCCGCCGGGGTGGTGACTCGCTGATGAACTTCTGCATAGCTGTGTCCCCTCCATAACTGTGTCTTGGTTCCGTAACTGTGTTCTCCGCGTTGGCTGATAAACCCATATCAACAGATGGTGTCCCGAGAGTCTGATGAGTCTCGCTGCTGACAGGTGAGCCTGGGACCCTCATCCTCATAATCCAGGGTACCAACAAGACCCAGGATTTGTTCAAATGGCTGCAGTTCTGGCGAGGGGATCAGCACGAACGTCTCGATTCTGCAGAAGATCGGCTGCCCTCACCATGAGCAAGAGACCTGTCCCGTGAGTTTGGACGAACTCACAGCTCTGGCCCAAGGACCACACCAAGCTCGGGGATGGGGAGACCTTCCCCTTTCCAACGCTCAAGGATATGTGAGAGGTGCACACCAAGTTCGTGGAAGCCAAGGTCAAGGCAGACAAGGATGCGCGGCAGGAGTACAGCGAGATTGCGGGGCGGGGGCAGCCATCGATCGAGGTAGCGTGATGGTACAGAGGCGGAGGTGGCCAGGAAGAAGGCTGTGGCTGGCCGGAAGCGCAGCCGATATAAGTTCGGCGACGACCTAGGTGACTATGAGCTGTACAACGCCTCGCACCGCCCCAACAAGCGGCAGCGCCTAGATGTCCAGGCCCAGATCGACAGCCAGTCGGATGCTGTCCACGCTGTGTGGAGCTTAGAACATCCCGTCTGCGAGCTGCTCGAGGTCGTCGATGTCGACCGAGGCCAATGTGGCGGAGACCGGCGCCCTGTATCGGGCTCGGGCCACTCAGGATTGGCCAGGCTCTCGTCGACATGCTTCGACTCGCCGGCGAAGACGGCCTGGTTCCCAGATCTCTTTAGCCAGATAACGCTGTTCGTCTATGGCAAGTATATGCTAGTTGACAGCCTTCGGTTGGTATGATTGCTGCTGTGACGCGAGATTAGCTCTGTGATGATAAACATCTATGTAATCCGGTACCCCAGGCTTAATTACCTCTGTGGTGTATTTTTGGTGTCGGCAAAATATACGCGAACGTGCGTGCTGAAAGCACCGCGGCCTTTGCCTTGCACGGAGAAAAGAGCTGCAGGTGGTGTTGAAGGCGAAGGTGCCTGTATGGCATCCGTCGTGGTAGAGCATCTCGACACAGGCCCTCACTTTGGGACTCGTTCCCTTCGCGAGGTCGACGTTGCGGATCACGTCGCTCTAGCTGCACTGGGAATCGTCAAACTTGATCGCCGGTCGTGCGGGAAATGGTAGGTTGTTGTGACGCTCGGAATATTTACCGGTGAACGCAGGGTTTGATTGAGAGGAGTATGGCCCAGGTCCTTTGCCAACCGGGAGCGCGTCTCGTCGACCGTGACGTAGTTAAGCATCTTGCGCTGCAGGTGGTCCCAAGACTTCGCGTTGTTGATCACGGGGTCCCACTCGACATGTGCCGCGATTGGATGTTCAGTGGCGTGGAGGTGGTTGAGAAGGCCACTGACGGTGATGGTTATGATATGTAGTGATGCGGGTGGAAAGAGCTCCGAGGCGTGCGGGTGGGTGGTCAAGGGCGTGTCTTGGTCTTGGACGACGTGGTAATGGCGGTAATGGAGCAGTGCTGTGCTAGGCTAAGGTGTTATCGACCCGAAAGACAACAAAGTTTAACGTCTCACGATATCGTACCTGAAGATCCAGGTTGATAGTGGAAGGGAGCACATTGTGCGGTTGGGTGAAAATTGGGAATGGAGCGAAGGTTGGTTCTCTGCGCATCCCCGGCGGTAAAGAGGCTGTTTGCCAAGCTTGTAAAGAACTTTTCTGGCAGTTGTCTAGGAGGTGCCGTTGACTGATTTGGACAGTGACGACCGTAATGCTTCCTTAATGCTGAGCCTGCAGATAACTGGGCATGACGAACGGGGAGGACGCTGTGATCACACACCCTCAAACTCAACCGCGTGGTGGAAGTCCCTTTCCTGCCTGATGCCCAAGACAGGGGCAAGGCCGATCGCAGATCGACCTGCGATATATGCGTCTACTAGCAAGCGAAGACAGTGCCAACAGAAGAAGACGTCAAGAGCATGCAAAAGGCGCCAGGCCATGTACTGATGTCGGTAGCTCCAGACCTAGATGACGGAACTTGGGGGCGAGCTCGTTGTTTTGATCAAGTCAGACGCGCTTAAACATGCTCTTTGTTTCGGACTGTCGCTCGCTTTTGGAAATCGAGTTCATATGGTCTGGAGCATGTTTGCCAATTCGCTCAAGCGATTTGATCGTGGTCGAAGCATAGGGCAGAGAAAGGAAGAGATTTTGGAATTTAGGCGACGTCAGCTGCTATCACATACCTCAGGTTGAATCTGGAACTGCTACCCACCAAAGATGTCGGAAGCACCTCGCTCCTTCCTCACGTATCGCCGTAATTACGAGGCCCAAGTAACATGACCCGCAGTGCTCAGGATCTTGCAGATGCACAGCAGGCTCCCGAATGGAAGGAAGCTCGTAAAGCTCATAGTGTTTGGCGAGCGTCCATCTCTCAAGGTTCAATTGCTGCTCATGCATGTTGCAACCATCACCACATCCACGGCGTGAGTACATCTTATGCTATGCCAAGCCGATCAGGAGGCAGTTGTTTCCATCTCCTTCACTTCTCAACATCGACAGTGCGTCTCCGCCGGTGTCAACGAACGACTATGACCCATATGACGAATCTGTGTTGATGCACAGGAGGTCAACCACCATGATAGGCCCTGACATCCGCACTAAAGGCTGTCCTGCATGTGCCGTATCAGGGCCAGCTCGAGATAGCCGATGAAGCGTCGGCGGGAATAGACTGCAGAATGGAGGGGCCCATCGGTGTCATGAGATTGCAGTGGTACATCAGAATGTGAATATCGCGGTTTGCCAAAGACAGCGGTCGTGCTGCGGACGGCACACATGGCGACGAACTGTTCGTAGCTGTGGCTGGACCTGTCTAAGTAAGGCAGTTGATTTGTTGGTTTTGTCCCCAGAGTCATACATAGCTCATTTATGGAACCTGGACTGGATAGGCTGTTTCGTGACTGTCAGGACGGCGTCTTGCAGGATGGACCACCTAGGATTAAATGTGAAGCCGTCCACTGTTCAGACAAACAGGCCGTCTGCTGCTGAGTCCGAGATTCCAGCGCGCAAGGTGGCGTTTACAGAAGTGATCAACGAGGCGGACTGATCGGTCCGAGAAATGCCTCTCGCAATAATTCCAGACATCATCCATGGGCAAGAACTGAAGACAGAGGCGCTGATGAGTCCACCATCTGGTCAAGGGCTGGTCAAAGCAGACCGAACCAGCAGAGTTCGCATTTGAACCCGCGTTGTGGACTGGTCACTTTCAGCCCATAATCCCAGGCATCATATTTGAAGTCAATAGCTTGGAGTACACAATTTGAGCGTAATCCCAGCGCCCAATTCTACTCAGTCAAGTTGAGTGAGGAGTCAGGTTTTGCCTTAAAGCTATGATACACAGAAAAGGTTCAATCCACTTCAACAGCATCACCGACAGAGTTATATGGTTTAATACTCACTCAGTATGGTATTCACCAGCTGACCAGGGAAAGAGCCAACTGGCAAGACCAAGCTTTTCCTGCACTCTTTGCTCCCACTCTAGATCCTCTCGCACTTCCGACTCCAAGTCCATTTCCCACAAGACCATCTTACAGTCCATCCTTGCAACCCATCCCTGAACAGGATTCGTTTCGTAGCCATCACCCATTCTTCTCGCCGGTATATCAAGTCGGGTACATAGACTGAATAGGACTGCTGTCGCACAGATGATGACCTGTAAATCAAGCTTGTTGAGTGAGACCTCGCCGCTGCTGGAAGACAGCCAGAAACAGTCATCACATCCTCTCGTGCCATACTTGATGCGACCTTTGAGACGCGGCCGCATCCCAACTTCAGAACGCGATGATTATCAGCGGCTTCAGGAGCTGCAATCCCATTAAGCTCAATTCTAATCACCCCAAGCATCTGGCATGTCGAGGTCTACCTCCATGTCCACCGCAAATATGATGCATGTGCTTTTGGATGAGATAAGAGCAAATGGCCGACCTCCGTACATGAAACGAGGCCGACCCAGCGGTTCGTTGCCGCACCGCGCTTTCCTTGACCCCACACCAGCATTTTCTATCCAAGCTCATAGATCTGTGGCACAGTGGACGTTCCCATCCGCTTCAGTCGTCTAACTGATACCAACAGCCACCACAAACACTCCGCGCGACACATTAGACACACTCTCGCGGCCAGTCATCAGGCAAACACAACGGCAACACACAGGGTAGGTCCAGTCTGAAGATCCGAGCTGGAAAGCCCTGACCATCTTCTCGAACATCTGACCTCGTACAAGGACGGCAGCTATCTTGGGGTTAGGCCATACCTGCTTGACCGAATCGACACATCTGAAGATGGCCATGTTCGTCTTACGAGCGTCACCACCAACTGCCACGGATTGCCAGACAAATACGCCCACTATGCAGCAATGCACCTAGCGACTCCCCTTCGGCGCTTGAGTCGATAGTCAAGACTTCCACTTGCCCCATTCAGCTGCCGACCCCTTCGCTATCCGAGCTGATGCAATAACCGGCAGATCAGTGTGGTCATTCCCCGATCCGGGCAGTCGTGACGGTGTCTCGTGAAAGGAACTCGCGTCTCCTGCACACTAGGCCGCAACGCATCTTCCTCGCCAATCTCGACGGTAGAAAGTCTTCCGCTGACTCTTCCGCCCCGGTGTGCTGAATCCCGTTCTCTTTCTCCTGTCTAACAACCCTCTTCTCCAATTCTTCGTCGTCGTATCTCACGCACATGATCTGTGGCAGAAGTCGTTCGATCCTTACATTCTCAGCATTCTCGCGACCACGTATTAACGTCGGACGAGTATCCAATCGAACAATACACAGGTAAGGTCATTCGCATCCATCCTTAATCGACATTCAACTAATCGGCCTCCTAACAGGTCAACAGCCGTCAACTCCAATGAGCACAAAATCCTCGAAGACGAAGAGGACGGTGCGTCGGGCGCCGAACGCGGTAAAAACGCCGCACGATGCACGGGGAGTCGGCCAGTGGACACCTGCAGACGTATTCCTTCGTCTCCGGGCTGGAGGCCCCCAGAAGAGGACCATGTCCTACCGGAGATATTTTATGTTCCGGAGTCACCAAGTACGTCGAAGCAGATCAAGAAGCGCCTCAAGAGCTCTACCAGCCGGGCGGAGGCTGTTACACTGCTGTGGCGCAGGGAGGAGGTGAAGGTCCCCGCTGGGACGCAAACACACCGGCCAAGAGGGCATTCGAACTGGATCGAAGTTCGCCAGACGGCAAGCAGGTTGCACTGGAGGACCCGCTGTGAGACGTGCTCTCCGTGTGTGGAACAGGGGCAGAAGAGGAATCTCCAACTAACCTCGACAAGCTCTCCTCCGAGGTTGGCCAGGGCCGTGGGTAAGTGCATTCAATCCATCTGACTCGTTACGAGCTAACACTCCATCAGCGATGACAAAGGCGTCTTCGTGGGAGAAGACTCACTTATGGGTAGACAATACGGACACGACGTGACGCCTATTCAGGACGCGACACAAGACAATGGATCGCGGAAACAAACAGCAAGACTACTTACCTCCACATCAAAGCCTCTGGGGCCAACGGCCTGGCTAGAGGAGGTTATCAGATCCCCGACGAAGCTGTTCGGTCCGGAGCCACGTGTTGATCTAAAGACACTATCGATAGCGAGATCAGCACAGCTCTTATGGAGTACGACGACACAAAGGAACAACTGGCGTAGTTGGACGGTGATATCGAGGAGATGAAGGCGATGGTCGACGACGCCAAGGTAGCCTTCGAGAAAGGCCACAACGAGTGGCAGGGAGAGCACGATCTTTGCCACCAACACAAACGGCGCTCCGGAACAAGGCGACGCAACGGTCCAGAGCATTATCTCCTATACCAGGACCCAACTGGACAGATGAAACGCGGACAGAGACGGGGCAGAGTCCCGACTAAAGGCATCCAACGCCGATTACACGACCTGGCGAGCAGCCGAGATCGGCGGCCGGATGAAGGTGCTCAAGAGGGATCATGATGCGCTCAATGAGGAGCTTACCTTGGTCGGTATACTGAGCTAGTAGAAGGACTTCTGTCCTCGGTCGTAAGCGGGCGGTGGGCATCATTTTCAGGGGCGAGTACCGGCATATTCACCCACACCACCATATTCGCTCGGCTCAGCATGCAAATCTATGCGATAAAGTCGGTGCTATCGGTTGATGGTGACGATATCTTAGTCGTAGTGATTATAGCTCGGCACTCGGGTATGGGACTATAAGGGTATTATTACTGCCAGGCATGACAGGGATGATATTGACATTGGGAACGGTTATTCATCTGGGACAACAGGGTATGGGGGCTACCTTTGTAAATGAATGCATAGTTATTTTTCCCATTTACTTGATCTGACCTGGCTGTCTGTGTCTCGGCTCTTTCTCGATTCCTCCTGTTCCCGCATCGACAAGGTCTTCCTGATCATGAAATATGCCAGAGTCATCAAGTTCTCTCCCTCCAACCGAGTCTCGTCTATATTTTCCATCAACCACACAGCCTACCACATCCGCTGCCCAGAATGCCGCTCCACAAGAACGCCCAACCTCTCTACCACGAACTGTCAGAGTTCATGGGTATCCCAAAAGAGTCCCTCAGAGACACCTCAACCGCCAAATCCTCCCAGGCACAAGACCCGAGCCCCCTCTCCCAGCCACCGAGCCGACATGCACATCCGTCCCTGCCACATATTCTCGACCAAATATAATGAACGGACGCGTATCTTGCACATATCCAACTAGGGCTACCGCACTAGTGATGTCGGTGGCGGTGGTGGGGAGTGGTAACACGAACTCCTCCCAAGACCAATCTGACGCGAATCCCGGGGCAAACGCTACCAAGGACGAGGTCAAAGGCAGGGGTACTACTTCCCCGAGAGGAGAAACCACACCATCACCCGATCAGCAGTACAGACACGTCGAACGACATACCTTACAGTGTCTTCGAGACCAGCTAGCTCACCAAGGGTATCATCTGTGCAGTAAGTTCTCGCCCGCCACCGGCAGCTATCTCATCATCAATTGTCTAAAAAATGCTCCCTCTCATTTACTTATCACCCCCGCCTCCACGATCCACTTAATTCAAGACAGAGGGTCCCCAGGCACGCTGTATATAAGCGTCGACAACGAGTCCTCGTCATCGGCATCATCATCCACATCATTCGTCGTAGACTGACTCGTCCATCTCCCTGCCGACCATCGATACGCCGCCAACGAAATCATCCTCGGCCGCCACCTCCATCTGGCTGGCGTCGCCGCACAGGTTCTCTGTCTTGCTGGCATCGCCATCCAGCTTTTCCGTCTTGTTCGCCTCGCCGACCAAGTTCTGCGTCTTGCTCGCCTCGCCACCTAGGTTGAGGGTACCCATGGCACCGTCGACGGCATCCTGGTCGTCATCCTCGTCCTTCACGTCCTCCCCGTCGGGGCCGAATACAAAGTCCACATCTGCTGGCGAATCAGTACAAGGTACATCATATACACTCTGGCGGCAGGCGCACCGTCTTTCACCGCCCGCATAACCTCTCGCCGGGTGAAGCCGGCCTTTCTCAGTATTGCCACTGAATGCCACAGGATCTGCCCCAGGTGCTAGCAGAACAGTTTTTGGTTAGTTCTGACACCGGGTGACGGGGGGGGGGCTTGGGAGAACCTACGTTCTCCATCTCCATGATAGGCGCGGTTGAGGGTATGGTGGGTGGAGAGGTAGGTACGCGTTCTCGTCGAGGGGTGCCTGCTGCCACAGCTTCAGCTGGTTCCGATTGACGAACCGAGGATGGGATTGCGGCAGCTGTGCGACGGAAAGGATCGGTGTGAGCATGTTCTCGTCAATATTTTCTGTCTCGGAGACCTCGTTCAGAAGTTGGTGGGATGGGCTGTGGTTGTGGTTGTTTGGGATTGAGCTGGGAGAGGCGGAAGCAGATAGACAGAAGTTGTGATAAGGGATATTTAGCAGGATGGGCAGGCAAGAGAGAAAGCAGGTAGCCTGCTGTCTGCAGATGTCGCAAAAACATCACATGGTTCTCAGCATATCCAAGTGCTGACGACGAGTAGCGCCGAAGCCGATGACGCGAGTCCAACTCGGTGTTGTTGGAAGCGGGGAAGGAGCTTCCATGTCCAAGGCAAAATGGCTTCCACAGAGTCTGGTAGTCTGTCACCGATCCTCGGCAAGCAGCAAGCCGGTTGCAGGTGCTACAGGAAACCGCCGACAATGAGCTCCACGAGAGGACCAAAACTATCAGGGTTAGGAGTCCAGCTACTCGAACACTACCGCGAGCGCATCGTTCCGAGTCTTCCCAGTGTCTTGGCCGGCGCGAGAACACAGTGACGACCGAGAACGCCAGTTGCACCTACGAGCCTGGTGGCTCTGACCGAGCAGCTGGAACGACAAGCAGCCGGCCGAGGTCCGAGTCCCAAGGAGGTGAACACCAGATGTTTCTGAGCAACCGAGCCATTGACACGATCGCAAGCGGGCTCTAGTGGCAGGCGATTCAAGACGAGTTGACGGTCAACAGTACTTGCTTTGCCTACTGTCGAGGGATGCACAGAGGGGAGAGGACTTAAACTGATTTCCTTTTCTCCAGATCGCGTGTCTCTTGACCACCGCAGACCTTAGTGACGGTACCACCCTTGGCTGACCGCTGCGCAAGTTCGAAGTTAACAACCCGTGGTTCGAGATCAAAGACAGCCAAGTCCTTCTAAATCTGGACTGCACACGACCCCAATGCCGAGCCGAAGACCCTCTTTGTCTCTTCAGGCCATACCACGAGGGCAATGGGCACTATCCAAGGCGTCTAGGATGCCAGGATACAGCACCGTTCTACAGATACGAGTTACCAGACCCAAAGACCTGTCCTCCTGCTCTGTGATCACACGGACAAAGGGACGCGTCTAGGCGGACTAATCAACCTTGCAAAGGTGGCGATGCGAAGGACGCTCCCTCCTAGCATATCATTTATTACTCACTCAGGTACGAAGGCCAATCAGTCGCTCCAAATGTTCCAACTGCCTACTAACTATAGCTACACCAGATGGTGACTAATTATTCTCTCCATATTCCCAGCCAACGACGGCATAGACTAGAGCGGCTAGTGAGCGACTGCTTTTCACGAGACCCGCTGACTGCAGAGTGAGGTGATAAACGGTCTGCGACAACAACCAACCGACTTCGAATCGAACAGAGCACCCATGTTCTCGCACGGTTCGGATGCACGCCTGATTGGAGATGCCGGGCGGCACTCTCCGTCCATTGGCTTTATATTCGCACGCGACAGCTGCTCGGAACCGCTGCCACGGGTCTGCCCAACCAGGCAATGTTACGCTACCCCTCAGCCGGAATGACGGGCTTGACGGAACTGACCTCCAGCGCTGGGGCAGGTAGACCTTGCCGGTGCGGCCAATTCAGGCCCATTCCCAATGCCGTGATACTTTGCCATATCGGCCTTCTTACTGCATCACCACGAGGCAGCTAGAGCCGCACCTCCTTTCCATCGTCGCCCTTCAGCACCGCGCGAATAATCCGTACCTCAGAGGGTGATCTCGTCCGTGTTCTACCTCGGTATGTCCTAACGTCCAATGTTATTGTGGAGACCAACGGTTGCCACAGGTTCAAAGTTGTGGTAGAGACCATGTCACAAGTTCAATGTTGTGGTAGAGACCATGTCACAAGTTCAATTCTGTGGCAAGATATGTACCACAAGTTCAATTCTGTGGCAAGATATGTACCACAAGTTCAAAGTTGTGGCTGCGACTATGCCACATGCGAGTTTCCTCATACCCATCCACAAAAGGGCGTCCCGAAGGTTCAGTCTCCTCATAAGATGGTTGGCGTGAAGGCAATTTTGTTGTACCATAGCCGCACTCACGGCCTCGGGGGGCACGACCCATGAGACGGGTCAGTCATCGACCTTCACTTGAGGGACCGTCGTCTAGTCATATGACGTTGAACTGTAGTCCCACAGATCTAACCATCTGTTTGGAGAGGACGAAGAGGTGGCACAGCAGGAGTGATCTTGCTGGTCGTTTGCGTGACAAGAACCAGATGTTGCTTCTCGGTGCTCCATCCTAAACAGTAAAGAACGGGTATAGAACTGAGATACATGGGGCCTCGCCTTTGGGAAATCTCCGAACAGACACCACTTCGGGCCCGTCGTGGAGTCGACGAGGACACTGCTGCGGTGTGGTTGCCGTCTGAGCCACAACGACGCCGGATGGCAGCTGGCGATACCCGTGCCGGCGACCAAGGGGCTGGGAGCTTAAGTATATACCCGTGGGAACAACAGCCAGAGAATACCTCTCACAATAGGCTGTGAAGTTTGTCGAAGCCAGGTCTGTGTCGTACCTCCTCGCAGGCATTAGGATACCGAAGTGGTACATTTATGCATAGTATCGACGGCCTGCAAAGGGGTCGATTCTCCTAGCGATCCCCGACCACGTTAGCGGGTTTCTCTCCTCGAGCCATGTATTCAAGCTCTTGCAACAGTTGGCGTCTCCGTTGTTTCACCAGGTCAGAAGCTAAGACCGTTTAACAAGGTGTGGATAGGGTCGAGAGTCTGGCTCTCAACATCTGGGGTTGGATGCATTGCCCGTGAAGGCCCAGAGGCCTTTCTGGATAGCTATCAAGTCTGTGTCGATGAGTGTCTTAACGTAGGAAATTATACTGAGCTTTTGAGGGTCTGGGTAGGTCGGGGTCAAACTGGTTTACACCATTGCGCCTGATGTGATTCGGCGCGAGCCTTGGGTCTTGCATGGAAATCCGCTTTGGGGAAAGAATGGAGAGTTGGAGTGTGGGTAGCAGATTGCAGCCGGGCCAGCTGGGGGCAAACGGAGCAAAAGACTTTTTGCCGGGCGCGAAGGACCGTCTTCCGCTTTTGGGGCTTGATCTGGCGATGAGATTGTCACCTCGCGGTCGCAGCGAGGAAGTTGGCGATGCCCCATTCCATCGCTTTTCCATCAGATGGATCTCGGCGTCGTGATGCGTTGCGAGGCGGATCGCGGCGCAGACATGGATGGCGACGAGGCGAAATGGTCATGGCGCGCGACGTAGTGATAGCGGCAACACGCGGGTTTCGCTGCGTTTTGAACCACCAATGCCTTCGTCATATCTGTCAGATACTCCACCTTCGAGTGGAGGCGAGGTAATAGACTCATTGACGTGGGGGATCGTCACTAAGCTGGCTCCAACCTTCTCAGGCCATGGATGGCACAGACCTTGGCTGTCTGACTGGCCGCTCTGGGTTGGAGGGGTTGCCAGTTGATTTGTGGACTCATTGAGTATCCTGTTTGGCTTTCTTGATGCATCTGCTCGGGGATTCAATCTCAGGAAGCAAATTCGATGGACATCTCATTTTGGCTCGCTGGGTTGATGGCGAGATCGCCGCGAGCTAGGGACTGGATCGATGTGGAACACGGTTCCACAGGGAAAGGTTCTGCAAGGTAGTGGCCGTTCGATAGCGCTCTTGATCCGGGCTGGCAAGCCTTGCAATCTGCCGAGTCTGGGTCCTGTTTGACTATTCGCTCGTACTTGGAGATCAAACGCGCTTTGAATCCTGGCGAGCTTTTCGATGGCGAGGTCTTGGCGCGTTCTGCATCCTGGGGCCTGAATATAGCATTCTTGAGGTCTCCGACGGATGGTCAAAGGAGCATGATAAAGGAGCATGATAAGCGCAGTTACCGCCTGGTGCAGCGCTTGCGTCAAAAGTCGTAGTGAAAGGTTCGTCGATTTGTCTGCGTGTGTTGAGCTGCCTCTCTTCCAAATATCAGCGCACACATGATTCAAGAGCTTGCCCTTCGACTTCAATCCTTCCCTGGATTGGTGGTATTCCTCTGGCCGGTTGACTGGAAGCAGTCAACTCCGGGGCTTGTGGTCAGGCAGGCTCATCGGCGTGGTAGATCATCGCAGTGTCTTGGCTCTATGGAAGAGCATGTTGTGGGGGAGCAGAGTAACTTCTTGCTGGGCTTGAACTTGAGCATCCTGGCGGGCTTGAAAGCGCAGCTTGGCCTGCGGAGGCCGGGTGGTATCAAGGTCTCCGACGTCTTTGTCGTCTTGGGCTTGGCTTCATCAGCTTGAGTGTCGACTCGCTGGGATCTTGATGGTGAGGTGCCATCTCTGGGGCCTCGTGTATGGAAGACCCATTCGTAGCGGGCTTGCCTGGTTCGTTGTTGACGAATTCGATGGCCTCGTCTTCGGGTGTGATGGTCCAATTATTGGATTGACCAAGGACTTTCAGCTTGGATCGTGAACTGGGTGGCGAGGCGTGTGGCTCTATGCATGGAGGCTTCTTTTCGCGTCAAAGGCGTTGGATTTCGACTGTCCCTTCAAGGCTTCTTTGGCAGGCTGGCCAACTCGAAAGACTGTAGTCTGGCAGACTTGCTTGTCAGAGGGTCGAGGCAATTCGTTGATGGGTACGATGGTGTAGAGGTGTCAAAAATGCGGAAAATGCCCCCTGACCTGAGGGCAGCTTTGCTTGAGAACCTTCCCTGGATCTGCCCAGAGCCCCGACGACAATGAGAAGCCACGACGTTGTCTGCGACGGCGTCAGTATCTGGCGACAGCTACTCTTGCGGTGTTTATCGGCCTGCCGGCCCAGGCGGTGGGATGGAAGCTGCAAGCGCAGCTACCACATGATGCGGCAAGTGAGGGTATAAACTGCCCCCACGGCTGTGTCTCTCTCGACGTATTCGAATTCTATCCTCCCCTGGTGGGCTTCACGGACGTGGGTTGCCGCGGTGGCGCGGAACTCCCCGGGACATCTGAAGTTGACTTCAACAAAGGTTCGACTCTCGGAGGCAGTAAATGAACCGCGTTTCGAACTGTGGCTTGTCTCGTTCGAATCTTGTCTTGCTCGCCACTCAGGCTGACCCCAATACAGTCGACCAGGCGCTTAGAGTACCGAATGAGGGGAAAGTTGCGGATTAGACGGGGCCTGTTGAGGTCTGTCTCGAAAACGCCTGCCACTCTGTGGGGGGTTGTCGATGATATTCTTCCAAATGGTGCTCGCCTGGCAGTTCCGGGGAGCGGGATGCAACGGCTCGACCAGCTTCGTAGTAACATGCCGAGCCTCCGGTATACGTCTTGCCATGCTCGTTCCTGTGTTCGTTCTGGTCCCCGTGTTAGACGTGGAGATAAAGGAAGAATTTTGAGACGACCTACCAAAGCGTTCCATCCGATATCACTTCATCCCTGCGGTGGGTCGTCCTGGTTGCCGGGCCCGAAGGTCAACGCAGAGCCTCGACGTCGTCCCCGACAGCGAGAGTTGCGTAGGTGCCGTCCAGGTCCGCCGAGGCCATGTCACAGTCGACAAGACCTCCTCCAACGACATGATCCAACACTCCTCCAATTCACAACTGTCTGGCCCCCACCAGGCACGGAGCTGACGTCATTCTGGTCGACCCAAGGAAGGCAACCAACCCTGCAGGGGCGCCGCACGCGTCAGTATTCACTGCTGAGCCACATCTGCAGGAAGCATCCAGTCGAGGGCAGCTCTCACTGCCGGCACGCGGAACATGGGCACTCGGGTAGACGGCCATTCGTGTCCAGGTTGCTTGACACCGTATCTAACCTCGTCTCTTCCTCGACCTAGTGCTTCCACTCAAGACCGGCAGCAACCCAACCGTTGGGGTTGCAAATGTCGCGAGGCGTCTCCGATGGGGCCAAGGCGACGTCGCCGCTGAGGAAGTATGTCATACACAGCAGAGATAGGTGAAAAGCATCCGTAGCGTTGTCATTTATTGCGACATTGCGGCCGATGATGACTAACTGGACGGTGAAGACTGTCGATGGGCACGAAGACCGTTGCGGTGACTATGGAATGCCAAGTCCCTCGACATGCACTGGACATGGACAGCATGACGGTTGACCTCAGCGTGTGCAACAATCAAAACTGACAGCTCTTAGGCATTACAGTGCTTCTTGTGACCGGAGAATGACTCCCGATTGACGAGGCCAAGGTCGTAGCCGTCCAGCGGACGACGACAGTCGGTAAGGCCCGAACCGCGACATTTGCTGGAATGCGTGGCGGGGCAGCATGGATTCCGTGCCGACTTGTGACAACCGCTCCGGCGCAGGAGCAGCTCGAGCATCACGACGTCGTGACCCGTTCCGAGTGCGCAGGTGTACGGCCTGGTCGTCATCCCCAGGATAACCAAGGGGCCACACCGTTCCAAATTTTCTAGAGCTGCCGGCTGCACGGGATCATTCAGGGCGCGGGCGTCCAATGTCATCGCAGCGCACTTTGCGGTGAGGCATGTCGAGCTGGCACGAAGCAAACGGAGGACGGAGAGGAGGGTTGGGCCTCTAGGGCGGGACCGTCAACGGTGACAGGGTCGCCGCTCGTGACGGGGTAGCTCATCAGTGGCGAGGGCGATGTTGGTAGTAGGTGGAAGCAACCGCGGTATCGCCGTGGGCGCAGTTGCCCTCCGCGAAGAGCCACGATGACTGCAGCAGAGAGTCTTTGGACAACGGTGCCGGCCACACTGTTCATGATATTTGCGCTCTGTAGTCGCGGACGATGATGCTCGCTACTGTTCAGAGCGAGGGATGGATCGGTGCCCACGTTGCTGTCGTTGACTGACTGTAGCAAGTACCCTGGGCTCGCGAGCTTGTCCGGCATTGTTCTAACCTCAAGGTGCGAGTATGCGTTGGACCAGTGTTTCAGCCATGCCGGTTGCCGAGAGGTTGTGCTTGCCGAAGGTCGTCCATGTCCGTATCAAGATCGCGGTAGGCAAGTTTACGGCCGTTATGGAGCAGTGGTCGCGGATGGACTCCTGGTTCACTGACTGTGACTCGGCGAGTGTATGGCCATGTGCATTTACTGGCTCAGAAGACGAAGATTCGCCAACATAAGGTATTGAAGGGTACATTCAGGTACGAGACGAGAAAATAATGCGCAGCGGCAAACTCGTAACAGTCGACGGGGTGGCTCCTTCCCCTGAGATTAAGCGACACGCGTCGCAACTTTCTGTTCAAGACCGACAGCACCTTCAATTATTCCGGCATCGACTATCGCCCTCTATCCAAGAGCAAAGTTACGCCACGACAGCGCCCGAAGTGACGCGAGAGGACGAAGTGCTGCAACTTCTGCTAGTGGAGGACGACAAACCGAACTCGGGCGGCAGACGAACCACTTGTCAATCTGCACACTCTTTCTCCTCGTCTCGTAAGCACAGCTCTTCCAACCACCTGGCCGGTGACGCAGCTAACTCATAGTATTATCCAGCGCACTCGGCCCGAAGCTGGCAGCCCAGTTCGACGCTATTCTCGTCTGGATGAAACATCGGTGCGCTTGCTGTCGCACCTAAGACTTATTATCTCGACACCCCCGGCCGAACAACACGCAACTCCGCTCCACCAGCTAAACGGCCGAAGCGAAGTACATACAGGCTGGAACTTGTGCCAAGGGGGACCGTGTGCGTCGACATCCACCGTTGGCCTCGTCTCGCAGTGCAAGTGGTGCAAGTGGTGCAAGTGCAAGAGCGCGGCAATCACCTCCCACAGTGCCTACTCCGAGCGGCAAGACATGTTCGATGGCTAGACGAAAGGTCCATGGCAAACAACAGCGTCAGGGGCGGTGCTGAGATCGAGTTGTTGTCCAAGGGTTACATATCCCGGCGAGGATACTTCCGGTCCCAGTCCGTGGTCCTTGTTCAGCTCCATCCTTGCCACCATCTTGGACATTTGGCCGAGCTCGGGTTAAGCGAAGCAACGACCACCCGAAGGCGGCCTAGGAAGGTCAGGCCTCAGATGGCCGCGGACGAGGACAGACACCGACAATTCACGGCCGGGGGCGAGGAGAAGCAAGTCCAGCAGGCGATCGTGGGAGCTCGGGTGGCCTTCTGGATACTACTGCGTTGTAGTAGTCGCCAGATAACCAAGGCCCTCGATGTTCGATAATGATGTGGGGCATTATCGCAATTCCATTTGATATCGAGGTCGGCTGGTGGAATCTCTGCGCATGTACGCGATCTCTGGGTACGCCGAGCACCGCGACGACAAGCGTTCGTTGTCGGGCTTCTTCACATCTGCCTGGTTCCACTGCTTGCTTCAGAATGATAGGATATCGATGCCGGGAGAGTTGCGCACACACGCAGGTTCAATCATCATTATCAAGTCCCTGGCTACCTTGAACACTCCAGTCTGATTTCCAGCACGTCGGCTCAACAAGTTGCACCGAGCACCAACAGGCGAGTACCGAGCAACGAGCAGCGAGCAATGAGCAACGAGCACTGAAAATAGCATCGAGCTTTAGGTACGGAGAAGCCATCTCTACATCTAATGCGGCGCTACGCCTGCAGTCTGAGGCGTGAAGCAAAGCAAGACAAACAACAAGAACATCACACGCCTCCTTGGTACCACCCAAACAGACGCTGGACAACTACCAATCCATCGCACCGACAAGACCCGCGCCAGCCATCCACCACTGCGCGACAGTTCATTCAGCCAAGCCGCCGAACCCACCGGCACAACAGCCCAAATCCATCTTATCTTCCGTCGCAGGTCACACCACCGATAAGCGCCCGTTCCGTCTTTGTAAATTTCGGAGTCCGGCTGCTATGTTAACGTCGTCTTGCCACTGGTCGAAGTCGCCCAACGGCGCCAGGATCATCAACAGGACCCTACCCTAGCCACCACGAGGAGAAGTCCGAGAATGAAGGCGATCTACCCCAGGCAGTTGCGAACCAACGGTGCTCTTCCGTTCGGCGAGTTGCTGCTGTCCTGGCCTGGTCGTGCGTGTTGGGGGTTGTGAAGCCTGTGGGTGGTGCTGTTGCCAGAGTTCTGCCATTGTTATTGGCTATAGATGCCACCAAAGGCACGGGGCTCCAGGGCCGGCACGGCGAGGTTATCAGCAACGAAGTCCCTGGGATCAAATGGTTTAGGTGGTGGGCGGTTGCGGTGATGTAGCTGATACCATGACCACAGTGGGCGTGGAAGTGTCTGTCTAGGGTGGTATGGCGGAGGATGGATGGGTCGATATGTTTCGGCGGGTGAAATGTAGAATGTTGCTACGAAGGTAGACGGCTTGGGACATAATAACACATTAGGTGTAAATACAGAAGTACCATGGAGTATTGTGAAGAAGGGAGAGAAGATGGTTTCTACATTACAAAGAGATAGGATATTTGAAGCTGAGATGGGACTGGATATTCGAGGTGTAGAAGTGATGGAGGTGTCCGAGGGATAATATGTCATGGTATTAAAGTCGAGATATACTGAGGTTGTAATTCGAATGAGGTCATGATCCTCGGGCATGAACCTCGTAGGGTTGTAGCCTAAGGCCATGTTGCTTGATGACTCGGGTCGATACCCGAGGTGCATAGCGATATACCATCCATCTCATGGCTGCATCTTCCGTGCTTGCCGTGCCGAGCACATTGGGAGCCATGAGAGGAGCTGATCTCGACGATCGCAACGACCAAGATGTCCACGACAGGGTCCCCGTGATAGGCCTACCGTTGACGATGGACTCCAGTTTGCGAGTTGTGTTTCCATTCCGGCACGCCTGGACGTTGCCGGTGACAACTCTGTCTTGCTTGCGCAGTCCGTTGTCGTTGCTGGTTTTAGGCCGGCGATTTCTTCGTCTTCCTGTCGGGTTCCTGTGGGGAGGTATGACGATCAAGTCTGACTAGGAAGCCTGAGCGGACGAGCCAGTGGTCAGGTTGAAGCGGTGCAGTCATGGCCGTTTTTGCGGAATGCTTAACCGGTCCCGTCCTCTTTGTCGTATTTGTCCCAGTCCTGTGTAGCACTTCCGGCATCGATATTCAAGTCCCCTTCTACTTCTTTCGTTATTTGTCCTCTTCCATTCCTGAACCAGTCTTCTCGCCCCAGTCATGCAGGTGCTCCCCGCCTAGTGTGTAGGCTCCCATGTCCTTGCGTTGCATTGTCCAGAAGCGCGCGAAGCCGGCGCTACAGACTCTTGGCGTCGCTCTGTCGACAAAGGCACTTGGTCTGCGATGTAGAGTGCTGAGCCAAACTCGAGTGGGTGTTGGATGCCTCCAGGCTGGTTCCGGCCGGAAATTGTACCTGCCTCCTCCTGGGCGGATGTCGTGGTTTGGCAAGCTGCCGTTGTCGGGGCGAATTGCCAAGACACGGCGCTCTTCGCGACGTTGATGGGCTCACCTTTCTGGTCCACCTTCCCGGACTTGTGCTGTCCTACCGCTCTCGCGAGCATGGAATTTGGTAGAGGCTTCAACAAGCGACGTAGGTAGATGTCGTCGTCAGCACGGAAGGCCGGGGGGCATAGGATCTTATGACTGGCAGCCTGCAGCGAGTTCAGTCAGTGGGGACATCCAAGGCAGAGTCAAAGAGGCTTGGTTGATCACCGAACCTAATCGCATGGTCACATGGATGATCCAGCTGTACCAAGAGTGTCTGGCAAGCCAAACAGCCCGTGGCACAGCAGTCGGTTGACTGTTCGTCCAGCCGTTATCGAGCTGAACCTGACCTGGTCGCCGGGGTTGCGATGTCGCCAACTCGCCATCGCGTGAAGCGAGGCATCAGATCGACGGTCGGCGATGGTTTGTCTCGTGTTTCTGGGGCATTGTAGGCAAACGCCGTTTGGTGGCAGGCGAAAGATGGCACTAAACGGCATTGACAGTAGCATGTTGGAACAAAAGTCATTCTTCCCATGGGGTCATTGTTGGGGAGTCTGCTCAAGCTTCTGCGATTTCTAACGGTGACCCTTTGTCAGCTGTCACGGGGCCGGCTGTATCACAAGTGCCAGGTGCCAGGTGCTGGGCCAGAATAGTGGGGCAGAACGTTTGACTCGAAAGCTGAGAGAGTCTGCAAAACTTGACCCAACACCTACCTGATCATCTAATTGCGACCACTACCAACACCGTTGACGTAAGTCTACTTCTATGCCCACTTGAACAGTTACTAACTTTGACCCAGGAATTACAATGCTACGCCCCTCTCTGCGGTACAGCCAGTGCCGGGCTAGATTCCGGACTTGCGACAGGGCCGGCATCCAGGCCAATTTTTGCCCGCTCCTGGGGTTCCGGATACACGGGATCTACCAGCAAGTCAATTGCGCTGGGAGGTAGAGAGTTGGATGGAAACCCTCGGAGTTGATTTGCAAGTCGAGTCCTGGCAAGCTGCTGGGCAGATTCCGGCCTCCCGACAAGCCCCAAAAATGCACCTGTGTTCGCCCAGACCGGCTCAACAGGAACAACTACACCAACCTGGAAGCCCCTTGCACTCGGAGGTAGAACTTTGTGAGACCATCGTCCGAGCCAAGTTGTGTGTAGATATCTGGCAAGATGGTGATTGCGCCGGGGGGTCTCGATCAAAGCCTTGAATGCGCCTAGCCACAGGAGCTAACTTTATGCCCAGGACGTGGCTCAGCATTCACGAAAGTAGTGCCGCTTGAATTTCCTCATGATGGCAATCGTCAGGGTATGTCTGGATACCTGATAGGTGCCCTGGCTGTCATGATGTTCGCGAGTGTCCATATTGCCTGGAGCGCCTACATTTCCTTTGGTGGCCAGCGCGCAACGCTGGGTGGCAACAACGACTGGCACTCTCGTGGCACGGCATCCTTTATTGATTCCGGAATAATTCACGCGCCCCCTCCACAGGAACACTCTCTTTGGTTTGGCTCTGGCCATCCTCCAAAGACGCCAGCCGGCAGTGGAACGTTGGGAACCCGGTCAGCCCATTCGGAGCGAGCAATCCCCAACCTACAGTCGACGAGCAGTTTATCTTATACCTACTGTCTATGAAACCACACGTCTGCCCTGATACTGCGTGTCCAATATACCGGGATTCTTGACATCTTGTACGGCTCGACATTGTCACACACACATCGCACGGCAGCGTGAAGGGTGCTGACCTTCTGCTCTAGTCTTCCACCCACTCGCTTAAATAAGTTGCCCTTTGTCAGTCGCGGAATCGCGAAACAAGTCTTCCCAGGGTTATGATCCTTTTTGTGTTGTGGCAGCGACAGTCTCACGGGCAGCCCTCGGCACTTCTGGCAACCACAAACCCAGTATATTCGCAACGAATTATTCAAAGACACGAAATGTCTCCTCATCGACACGGTGAGGTCGCATCGGGGCCTTGGAGAATGTACCCATCACTTGGCTCTTGATCAGGCAGAACTCGGCACTTCTTTCTCTCCTGTTCCAAATGCAAAAGCTCTTGAACGGGTACTATCGCGATCCTGTCCCCGTTTACCAACGCGAATAACAGTGCCTGGATCAGCATTCGGATCGCGATTCGGATTCTCGATCATGCGGCTAGGCTTTGGATGCCGCCCATGCCCAGGTTGTTGGAAGCTCTGCTACGCGAAATGGCGGTGGTAGGCAGGAAAGGAGAGGCCAATAGACCGAAAGACTGGAGTTTGCGGTATGTTAAGAATGCGTCAGAAATCTATCTCGATCAGAGTCGTCTTGAACAAGATGTTCAAATGCGCGTGGAGTCCTTGGCACGCTCGATGGGTCAGCTTCGCCATGATCATCGCGCTGCAGAAAAGCATCCGTCCGTGGTCAGGCCTCGCATTTCCACGCATGTGATCTCAGTGACGCCGGCTTTGCGAATGATCCAAGCACATCCTGCAGCAGGCTTTGGGAATACGTATCGTTGTCCATAGTTGCGCACCTAAAATGATGGGTTTGGAGATTACACTCTGATTATTTGGCTAGGAGAACATCGGTCCATCAGCAGAAGTATACTGTATATTGATCAGATCAGGCTATGCTACGTTCACACGCAGAACACAAGCAAAATATAAAGCCACCAATATCTCTGTCGATATCCAGCGATGCCGCCGCCCATGATGGTCAGTCCAGGCCAAACACAGCGATATATGCCACACTTAGGAAACACACATCTCTTTAGAGAATAACTCCTCGACCTCCAATCGAGAATTATTCATCGGGAAGCGTCTTATCCTGCACCGATGCCATCTCTCTCGGAGGCAAATATCCCCAGCCATGATCCAGCGGCGTCTGCCTCAGAATTGCCTTGTGTGGCGATTCCGCTTTATGGGCATCGAGTGTGCAGTGCCCCCTGTACCGGGGACGCAGGTCGGCAGATTATATCTTCCGGACGGACCGCGACAATAATGTCCCGCAAACGCTAAAAGGCTGTTGACAACGTCACACGAGACCTGCGAGATGGTCTGGCCTGTGCTCCACCCCTGCGATTCTGCCATCTCGGCAACTCGACAAACGAGTGTCACGACCACCGAGTTCAGCTCGCGCCGTATCGAGTACCATCTTTTTTATCTTTCTAGCTGACCAGACTGATCGGGAAGAGGAAAAATGATCTCTTACGAGTCGCTTAAACACGCAGCTCCTGATGGTGTTGGGGAACGTGCGGCACCACGCAACCGGAAGAGAACAGCTCTCGAAACAGGCCAGGTAACCATTTCAAATGGTCAATGGCGCCAATTCCATACGCGAAGGCGCACGACGTAGGTTTACCGTCGAGTCTAAGTCCATTGACATCTTAAAGACGTTTGCTGACGTCTGTCTTGCCCAGGTACCCACAGCCAGATGGCTCCCCTTCGACCTGCGCTACCCCAAGGCCTACCCGTGCCTGGGATGCGGCCGTCGGGTCCTCGAGGGGTCGAACACAGCGGCACTCGTCGAAGCGGCCACGGTACAGCTGCCGGACAAGCAACGGGAGGAGGTCAGTGAAGTCAGCGTCTTCGTCATACGCTGCGTCGACGCCGACGGCCAGCCAGCGACGGGTGTCAAGGAGCTTGCAGCGTTCCTCGCATCGGTGACCGCGTCCAAGCTGCCACAGCACACGAACACCTTTACCTTTGAGGACATGGGGTATAAGCGCGACCAACAGGTCCTGACGGTCGGCTCGAGCCAACAAAGCATGGACAATCAGTCCCGAAGCATCAAGACACAACCCTCTGATAAACCAGGCACGCCAACCCCCATGGACCTGGACCCCGCCTCCCCACACCACCACCACCCGGACGCCCAGAAGACCGCTCGCCCCTTCAGTAACACACCCGTGATAAACCGCACCAAGGCGTTCCGCAAGAAAGGCGGCAGCTCGCAGCGGCGCAGCAGCCTGGGGATGCGACGGCGGCGCGCGTCCAGTCTCATCAAGAATGGCCGAGTTCATCGAGAACGGCCACTCGGCCATACCGCACAGAGATGTCGACGCGGCCGGTTACCCCAGCTGACGCCTTCGAGTTGTTGAGCAACGACAGGGCCGAATCTAAAGCTGGGCGCAACATTGGCCAACGTCTGATTACCGAGGTGATATCCGACCCGTCGCGCAATCATAATTGGAACCGCCTCGGGGACAGGGACATTCACGGCCTTCTACACGCAGCCTGAAAAATCAGCATCCGTTATCGCAATCTAAGCCAAGATTCAAGCCAAGTATTACGTCGGATGTCTGACGAGGAAAGGGCGCCTCGAGCCACGCGTGATCGAACGCCTTTGCATCTTTCCATCGGATCTCATCATACTGATCGCTTTGTTCTGTTTTTCCAAGTGCCTGATTAACCGGGCTCGCACCTAATAACTCTTTTTCTTTTGGGGGTGGGAGGGAATGCATCGCGGCAGTCGCCCCAGCTTCTTCTTCTACTCTGAGATATGGGTTGAAGTTGACCGATCGAAGCCACACCATCTTGAGCTTCATCCTCTCGTCATGCCAAACACCCGCAGCAACATCGACGGCACCGAGGAAACCATCACCGTCGCAGCAATACCGGCGCCCGACAGCACCACCACCAAGCGGCGCCGCAACACCACCGCCGGTTCTTCCTCATCACGCCACCATGCGTCCGCAGCCATTTCGGGAGCGCGACATCTTGCTTCCGGAGTCGCTGCAGACTATCCGCAACTCCATAGGTACACCCAGACATGGAGGTCCTACCTTTCAGCAGAACCAAAGCTAATACTCCGTTCAGCTTTTAGGGTCTATGTCGGATACGCCGCCAGAACCAGTCGCTGTGATCGCTTGGAGACTGATGTTTGGCGACCACGTACTGGCCTCGGATCCCCAGACCGAACGCGCGTAGTATTTCCCTGTCTTGAAGGGCAGAATTGCAGCGGATACCTTTGACGAAGGTCACGTACCTTCGAGTATTTCGAGAAGCACATTGCCGAGCGCTTGGCCCTTATCCTTCTGAGCGACCGATGCCGTCGGGGGTCCTTGACTACGAGGTCGAGGTCTTCCATGGGCCGTGGCCGGTGACCATTCAGCTCCACGGGAGTCTCGAGGAGATGCAATGTGTCCTTTGCCGGCAAGTTAGGGAGTTGAACATGGCCATATTCACCCGTGGCAACGCACCCCAGAGTGCCCCCTGTGCCTTGAGACCAGCGTGGCCCGGGAGACAAAGAATCTCATACGCCGTAGCGTGGGGGGCTTATGTAGTTAAGGATCACTTTGGGATAGATCGTACCTAATAACAATTTTTATTTCTTTGGGACTGCCTTACCGTTGGTACCCGAGATCTACTGCACGACAATGAACTACGGGATCGTGCATTTCTCGCGCCCCTGAGAGCCAACCCGCTCAGTCTGGCAATCAACTCGGGCCACGAGATGGACAGCCTCGTCACCACCGAAGTCCCGGTGGTGACGACGGGTGTGCAAATACCTGTCTCTTCGCCGCGGCACGGGGTCCGCCGGCACCGCGAAGGCTGCAACCAGGGGTCTCTGAACGAGCTCCTATGTGGCGCACCTAAAGTGTGAGTTACGGTTGGACCGGCGCACATGATGAATTCGAGAGCCCCAGGTGCTTTCGCATCAATCAGGTATGAGATCAATTCGTGCGACGCCCGGGGCTTTATCTCTCCCCCGAGTGGCTCAGCAAACATGATATTCTATTCAGGATGATTACCACGCTAGCCGGAGATGTCATTGTCACTCGAACGGATATATATCACATTTATGTCTTGTCTTGTCCCGCCCTTGCATCGAGCTGTGCTAATACCAGTGTACTGAGGGCCACGAAACGAGGCGCCAACATCGCAGCCGACGTCAACATCGACCTCTCAGACTCCACCACCCAGCCACTCGAATCCTACACCTTCTGCCATAGTGGCTACCGCAACACAACAAATCACGGCTTATTCTCCACAAATACAGCCAGGATGCTAGCCGCCTGTCGCTCGACGTTTGGACTAGCCGTCAAAGTCCGCTGGGAGAAAGTGCGGGCGAAGGCGACGCGGCTTGACGCTGGGCTGACGCCGGACCGACTGCTTGTTCTGCAGCGGCTGGGGGGTATACAGAGGGTCCTGGAGGTGGCCGGCATCCCCCCTTGATACTGTTTCTGCACTGTATTACCGATATCAATAAACTGAAGTTGTGCGTCTTGGCCAATGTTTCCAAGCCCTGTATAGTGGTGTCGCCAATGATGTCGCCAAGGTCCGACACAAGGTCGACGTGGGTCTTGAAGACGGTAATGTAGGGAGCGAGACCGGTTGCGGATGGCGGACGGTGCGTTCCGCCAACTGGACTTTGGAGAGGGAGCCCATCACGATGGGCTGTGCAATGATGAGCAGTTGACAATGGACTGGACTGCGCTACAACTCTGTAGCTGGATCGAAAGATTCGTGATTTGGACCTGATTGTCGGCTTGGCCCTGCCTATAATGTGCTTCCTAGAGAGAAAGAACGTCGCAACCATGGGCGGAACTGACCGAGGGTCTTTTCTGTACCTGGCGACGACTTGGTCACGGGTGGTATGTGTCGCTGCTCAACAGAGCTCTCGTGGGATCGGGTCTGGCAGCTCTCGGGGTTATGACAACATCCTCGTCCTCCACGACGGCGTCCACCGCTGTTGTTTCTCTGAAGCGGCATTATTGCATGCTCTTTGCGGATATATGGACCTTGGGACGGGCAACAAAATGTTGCCCTCGTTGTTGCTGTGTTCGGTCTTGTTGCTGCTGTTGTTATCTGCACCTCCCTGTTGACGTGCCCTGGGCCAAAGTGATAACGCGTTCTTCTGCGCACGGGTGGGCTGCCATATTCTTATGCCTCGTCACGTTTGCCATAGGCTACGACTCGGTCCGCCGCCTCTTGGTGGTGGATGGCCTGTTGCCGACCTCCATCCTCACGCCCATCGGGCCGCTGCTGGCGATGACGCCGTTGTTCGTCCTGAATGGCGTGCTTCGCATGGTTAACCACCAGGCCAATAAGAGCCCATTTCCATCCGAGACCATCCATCACCCCAGGCGTGGCGTCTTCCGAGCCCCAACATCCCGCTCCAATCCACCGAGGAAGACAGTCGTCATCTCCGATGTCGACATGCTCCAGACCGTAGTTGCAGCCTGCCACTGGAGAAGTGTCGACAGAATTGGACATTGACGCTGTCGACGAACCAGTGCCGCATTTCCGGGCTCGGGTGTCTTTGGAGGTTCGGCCATGCATGACACATGATCGTCAGGCCGAAACTCTGGTATGACGTTGTTCAGACTCTGGTCGGTTCACTCGCGCCACAGCTGTGATCCAGCATCCAAGCGTGGCTGGGTTCTGATAAGCATGCCTGATCTGAAGTCTGGGCTCAAGTATGTCTGGTTCTGGGGGCACATGCCCGTCGGCATCGATTCCCGTCTGCAAACATCTGTCATTAGACCCGAAAATTTGGGAGCGAACTTCTGGACCACTCAGGGAGCCTGGAAACCTACATTGGTCATTAATTTTAGGCTGATACTATTGGTCTAGTTTAACGAGAACCAAAATCGAGACCAATCAAATGGTCAACAATTGGTACACCGTCACTGGGGCTAGCGCTAAACACAAGCACTTGCGCCCAGAACGAACTCGACCAGAGTCAACAGTCCACGACTGCCTCTTAGGCAACACTGCTTCTACACCATCATTTGGACTTAATCTACGCCTTCCTTATTTCTGCTCCATCTAGAATCGAACCTCATTACCAGGTCATCCATTCCCGGCTGCTCGGCCGCGAGTCTGGCTGACATCTTCTCAGTCCTTCGAGTAAGCAACGACTCTCCAAACGCCACGGCAAACATTCCGTAGGATATAACACCGTGCGCCCGTCCTCGACACCGCCGGGCATGTTTTGGGACTGCCATGCGGCTGTCAACCCAGTTCAATATGTCAAGGTGCGATGCATGTGTCCCCAGGTGCTTCCACCAGAATCTCCAACACGTTTACACCGTTGACAGAGGAGATACCTCAGGGACAGGATGCCACGTGCTAGCAAAGGTTATATGTCCTTGCCGAAACGCATGCGACAGGGAGTGATCCAGCAGAGACCGATGCTGTCAGGTGCCGCCATGTGTCTGCTGGTGCGCGAAGGGTAGTTTTCATCTGCTCCGGCACCGGAGGCACGTCTCAAGCGATTCGGTACGCTTAGTGCTCACGTTTCTGTCGTCTATTATGGATTGGCCAGCGACGCCAAGCTCAGTGGAGGACGCCAAACGCTGGCTGCCGAGTCTAAGTGGGTGTAGCGTCAGTTGCCAAAGTCATCGGCTGTCCCTAATACAGTTCTCGACACCTATAGCCCTCTACGCACAGGATGATCGATCGTGGCAGTGAATCTTCCTGTGACCAGTGTAGCACCGCTGTTCGACGTCATACCTGCCCAAAGGGGCATTATCAGGACAGAGTGATTGGGGATATCATAGCATTTACCGTGGATGCCATATCTTGTTTGCCGTTGTGCGCTTGAGCTAGCTCGACCATCCTTTGTGAGCGTAGTGGTAGCAAGTAATATTAAGAATACGACTTGTCCAAGGCAGTCATTGTCAACTGGCACCTTCCTGTCCACTTGTCCGCGACAGAAAGTAGCCACCTCAGCTATTCTTTTGAAGAGTATTGGCTGTTTCAGCTACCTAAAGACCAACGAAAAGTCGACGTGACTTGACAGCCCGAGCAAAATACTTGGCACCGGACCTACGTCCTGGTTTCAACAAAACTTCCAGGCCATCCACCAGACATTACTCTCGCGGCAGCATTCGACGAGGTTGGTCAATCAGAGGGCCAGGAGATAGTGATTACCTCGGGACAGCTTCGTCGAGCGCCACAGACCACCACTGACAAGCATCTTCTAGATTCTCGTCCCTCATCCGGCCAAACAACGCAAAACCCTCCGAGGGCTGACTTTGCCTTGACCTCGCCATCGACTTCCGAAGTCGCCATCGACTTCCTACCTCGCCGCCTTCAATTGCCATCGACCCAGCAAGCCAAAACGGGATTTCCATCAAATTCGATGGCTCAGATCGAATCCCGGAGCGGTTCCATCAAGAACACCAGCCAAGATGGCCAAACAGCCCAGAGATCAGCCGGCAAGCCCTCCAAGCCAGAGCGAACAATCAGAGAGCCAGGGTCTCGCCGATCCACGTCCTGAGAAGCTTAGAGCCAATCTGTCGACAATGCTCTGCTTCAATGACTCTTTTACCTCGCCTCACTTGAATGCGGACACTCTGATGGATATGAGGATGGCCTTCGTGGCTCAACTGCCTGCAAAAACCGCCTCCACCATTACCACGTCGCGCGCCATCTCTATCTCGCAGTTCACCTCCACGCCGAGATGTGTCTATACTGTACTGGCCAGCTGATAAAAAAGACGTTTTGGAGATTACTGGGCACCGCCAACCTCCTCGCCGCGGCCTTGAGATAAACTCTAACCGCAAGATCAAGCCCGGGAACGGCCGAGTGTCTGTCGCGCCCGACGGCAGACGACCTTTCGCTCCGTTCACCCCAACTGGCCGGAGCAATCTCCCAGCCCATGCATCAGCAACCCATACACTCGGCAGACAACATCTCCATTCAATGGTCAGATTCCATGCAAGATAATTCCTTGCACCATCTACTGGGTTGACAGCCGCATGGCAGTCCCAAAGAAAAAGGTTATTAGGTGCCGTCTACATCGCGAAACGACGTTAGCCAGATCGATCCCGATGATCCAGACTTCCAGCACCTGGGCATGATCTCCGGGGGCAAGGCACTCGTCTTTACCGAAATGATGGCTTTCCAAAAGCAGCTCGACACCTTCACCAGCACCGGGAAACGGCAGCGCCAACCCAGACGCCGAGAACCAGATCCTCAACCTTTTCGACACCCCGATGGGTCGCTCAGCACTGATCTGGGGGAACAGTGAGCTTACTACTGAAGGGCGACAACAACTGCAGAATGGAGGCCTGCCACCACTTCTCGGTTAATGTTTCTCCGCCAGCCACTCAAGCGGATCTACAATAGCCACCTCCAGGTTCACGCAAGGAAAGCTTTACCTTAACGACACTCATCGCCTACAATGTCGGTAACCAAGCCTTTGGACAATTGAGTATCTCCGGAGAGAGCAGGCTACGGTACGCCAGGCAAATAACCATCCGCAATTAAGTCAACGAAAGTTCGCACGGCGCGATGCCCAGATATACAGCTAGATGGACCTTCAGATACGCAGGTCTCTATCTGCCTACCCCAAGGAGCGAGGAGAGACTCTCTGCAAGCATACTTGATTAAGGTTGAAGGTGCCAAATCCAAACTCACTGCCGCGGTGATGGATTACCAGCGCAGCAGCTAGGGAACAAATATGCCCACCGCAACCGATACCGAGAAACAGGTTGTACTGGAGGCCGAGACGCCGATGGGGACAAGAACCGCGCCGCGCTGGCAAATTACACTCACAACAGTGGCCACCGGGGCGACTGGTCTTCTTCACCCACTGAATCCGAATACAGTACCGACGACGGCAGTCAAGCCTCAACCCCATCATCCGGTGACCGAATCTCATCCACAAGAGTCACCTGGGAAGCCACACAACCATAGGTTCTGCAGGGCTGAGTTCAAGTGCAAGAACTGGCTGCAATCGCATCTTGAGAAGGAGGGCTGTCTGCACCGGGCTCACAGCCGAGAACGGTACCGAGCTAAGGTTGGAGGAAAGATTGGGCGTTGATAGGGCACTTTTTGGTGGATATTTGGACTCTGGGCCTACTTTGTGATTCTTCTTAGATACTCTTTTTGGAAGTAGGAAATGGCAAGGAAAAGGAAGGCAGTTTGATGATGTTCTTTGCGTCCTGCGAAAGAGAGCCGGTGCTGACAGTGGACTTGTCAGAGGGAAGGATGGCGCTGCCCTTGGCGCTGCTGTGGCCAAAGGTCAGATGGACATCAAAACCCTCGAAGAAGACGCGAAGCCAGTGAGAACAGGTGAAACCCGCCAAGCTCCATAGTATATTAGACCCTGGCATTCTCTGCCACCTCCTCTAACAGCACAACACCAAGACGACGAACGCTGTGGCACTGGATATGACTGGACAGACAGACGTCGTGATTTTTGAGTCAAACATCGAGCCGGAGCGCAGCACATTGGTAGCCATCAAGAGAGCATTTCCTCCAAATAGCACAATTTCAGCCCGCTGTCCCTCTAAATGATCGAGCTTTACCGATATTGTGATACTGAGAGTTAATGGCGAGAAATATTCATGCCTTTGCTGTAGTGTTGCAGCAACCCAGCATTTGGGCGATTCTCGCCGATCACCAATGACACCGATAAATCAATATGCGCCATCCAGATTGGTCGGATAGGATCATTGCCTGCAGGCCTGGAACATGGAGATCCACCTTTACCGTAAGACAGCTGAGCGAATCATCACCAATGCAACAACTGGGACTGTGATCAGCAACAGGAGGGTTTTAACACCGTCTTGCTCCTCGTTATTACCTCTTGGTTTATTAGGACGGTGGAGGTGGACATATCGCCATTGCCACCGCCGCGCCGCTCCAAGTTTGGCGGCGTTTCGAAAGCAGCTCAGCCGACAACCTCCTCGACCACTTGCTCAACGATCGATCCGGTCCAGCTTTCTTCTCAGCATGGTCTATCCTCTAGATGCTACAGGCTCAGTTTCACCGTTTTCGAGACGCGTGGCGTTAAGCGCAGCGCGGCCTCATCCTTCTGTTCGATGACCACCGAACATTGCCGACAATACAACGCAACACCTCCCCTTGCCACGCTCTTGGGGATCTTGCGACCGAGGAGAGGATCGGTGCTCTGCCGAAACGCAAACGCTGAGATATACGCCTGGACACCTCCTTTGTTCTCGATAAACGCTCTCGCAACAAGCCCGCCAATTGCGCCGAACCCACATGTTCTGCTCCAGTGCATCAAGAGAGGTTGCTGGGGGTCTGCTTTCCAGTTCAAGAACCCTGACAAGTTGTCGTGCGACCGAAGAGGCGCTCGCAAACTCAACCGCGCCACTATCGACGCCATTCGCTGTATTGCTTGCATCAGCCAGCCCGAGTCCTTGGGATAGGATCACATCTGCGGGACGGCAAAGAGGGTGTTCGACTGCCAGACAGTGGACCTACGGTCGAGTCATCCTCCCCAAAGAGTGTCACAAAGATTGAGAGCAACGGTCAGTCCCATTCACGCCGAGCAACCTCCGCAAGACATCCAACTGACTCATCCCTTGAACAGGTCCATATGCGCCATTCATTGCTCACGACGACTACACCGACAACCACGCCACCGGGACCTCTTGGTCCAGGCCTCCGGCCCGCAGTTCGACAGCACCGCCTCTCCCACACTCCCGCCGACGAGCCTCGCGAAAAGGCTGCCCTTTTCCGACGCCCGGTGACACAATAGAGCGCACAAGACGCTTCATCGCCGGACACGGTTACGCTAGGCCGGTTACGCTAGGCCGGCTGCGCATCCGGGAGCACGTCAGATTGCCGAACTTGGGCGCAATCGAGGAGCATCATCAGTCTCCACCACTTCTGGCAGCCGGACTCGGGTGCGTGGGCAAGAGTCACCTCATCAGATGGGACTCGGGCATTACACCTCTCTCCGAGCCGACCTCGACTTCTGTCCGCCAGCGATCGACCGGCCTCTGATGCGGGGTTGTGACTTTCGCAAGCTGCTCATCAGCTGCTGTTACGGAGTGGGTCTGACTGCTTGACTGAGAGCTTAGCGCTTCAAGTTGGATACACCGGACATGGGTATCCGGCTGTCGTCGGCCACTGGTACTGCTATACTTGGTACACAAGCACCAATGCTTGCAACACCCCCCATGCCTGTCGGACCCGAGCAACAGACACCTTTTTACGTCAAAAAGCGCGCTTTAAGCCACTGAACGAACTTGGCACAATGGATATGTGAGAGGACCTTTCCGGAGCCACCAGTCGAACTTGGCTACAACATCATACAAGAACCGCCTGGTTCGAGTCAACTTGTTGACAACAGGTTCCGGGCACGAGGTCCACCGTTCTGCGCAGTCCTACGAAGCGAGACGAAATATCCCGCTGCCGCGCCAGAATCCAACCTACGCGCTAACCATCTTGCTATGGCGGTACAGGAGGAATCGCTTGGCCGTATATGGAAGCCTGCTACCTGAGAGCTCGGACACCGAGTCACTCGGGCATGTGGGCGACCTCACCAGCCACTGGCAGGTTTCGTGATTGTGGGTGCAGATGCTGTTCTGCAGTCTCTATTGATGAAAGTTTGGTGACCAGAACGACGCGAGCAAGGGCGGACGGGGGACCTCATCGTCTTGACCAAGCAAAGTCAATATCGAACGCAGCCACTTTCTCCGGAGCTGCTGTCCACTCAACCGCGAGCTCTACATCGTGTAGCCGGTCTGGAGCCCAAGTTTTCTTGATTGACTTGGCGCGGCAGCTACCCTTCCATAACCAAGGCGCCGCGGTGTGTGTGGGCATCTATAGCGGCCCTGTGTCAGTCGCCTTTCTACGGCTCGGCTGCCACCCAGCTCAAAGCTGCGAGCCGCCCACAAGCCTATCGACAACCACTTCTCCATAACCCCATTCGCAAGCCCGGCTGTCTTGGCCCATTATCGGCAATGTCTCCGCAGCCGATCAGCTTCCTCGAGTGGACGTCGCTGCTGTGTCTCCGCAGAACTCAGTCAAGGAGATTCCCGTTACACAACCCACCGTTGGCAAAGCTGAGTACGCGAGGTCGCCCTGCGGGATGGCCGACTGCTCTATGTGGCACGTATCGGCCGGGCAGAAGTTGGTAGTACTGCCTGTCCGGGTCTATTCAACAAGCTGTCGCGACACTCCCCGGACACCGGTTACCAACGTATGCTGCTGCGGTTATCTCTCTCTGGTATGTCTTCCTCCACAGTTTGTTCCCTTGACTGGTCTGACGCCGTGCTTTTAGGCATCTCGAGATGGTTCGGGGCAACGGTAGAACTCTGGGGTCTTTTCAGGCTGGATCGACCCAACTGTTGATCGTGAAAGATTTTCAGTGCCAGCCCTTCATCGAGCACTTCCTTCGGTACCGAGAGGGCTCCACAACCCTTTCTGCCAAGTCGGTTTGACGAATGTTGGGGGAAAACAGCCAGAAGAAAAATGTCGTTGGAGCATCGTCCCAAGGTATGGAAAAGGGTACGACCGAGTCACGGTCAGATTCCTCTTGCGCAGTCACAGAGTCAACGCACACGCGCCGACTTCAGACTGCCGAAATGGACTGCGACTTCGAGCCCCGACTCCCGTGCTCAGGAAACGGAAAGCAGCGAGCAGTGAAACTGTGAAAGGAACGTGAGAGCCGGCAGAGCCAACAAGTGGAGGAAAGGCGATGCTGTTTTCGCAGACCGCAGTCTCGAGATCCCGATTGCCAAGAGTTGTCGGATGGACGGCACTATGAGGAGACGATACCCTGGGTGGATTTAGGCCTTGTAATTTACACACCGGCTGGCCAAATTGAAGACATGTGCTCAGACCTCGATGTTCGAGGACACCTCTGCCTGGACGACTACCCGGCGCAAATGTACCTTGTCGTTTTGGACATGAAAGATACTACCCTGTAGTTTCCAAGGCGTGAAGCTTCCAGCAACCAGTCTCAGAGGGAGAATCGAGGCTTAACTAGACATGGGCACCAAGACTGGAGCTCCGAGTGCCGAATTAGTTTCTGGAGAGTAGTGGCTCGCGTAGACGATGGAGACATGGAACAGACTTGAGGAATATTTGTCACGGAGGGGCGCAAGTGACGCGTACCATGCAGGGAGCCACTGAACGATGGAGATAACGATAATGGAGGTCTCTGTCCGACAATATGCTGAATGGAGCGTGAAGGTTATCACTGCCTGTCCCTTGCCCGCCGGTATGGCTGTCGTACGTTGAGGGCAGAAACGGGAATTCGTATTGATCAATGGGAGCATATCACAAACGGAAAACAAGACAAAGCAGACATGAAAGTGCCATTCGCTGAATGCTAGTAGTCCATACTAGTTCACCACTCCCATCCCAAGAGCTTAACCCAAGTATGAAACGAAAAACTCTCGCCAACCTCGCTCAAGCCGGGTTGAGTTGTATCCTTGGTTTAGAGGCAAGGTCCATTCTTCCAGGCTGCTATCCATGTACCGAACCAAAAAGAGAAGAACATAATGAGGATCAGAACAACCACGATAAAAACGCATATACTGCCGACAATATCTCCGTCCATCGCCCCGGTTGTCAGAGGCACAAACACGTCCGGGTGCGCCAGCCTGTAATCCTAGTTGCAGTCAGCAAAGTGCTCCGTTGTCAGATGCTATCCGAGCAGCACGGATATTCTTACATATAGAGCGCAGCTGATATCCCGTGCAAGGTACTCGGCGGCCTCGGCGGGGATGCCGGCCTTGATGAGATAAGAGGATATCTTGGAAGCGTTCCACAGGTGGAGGTCGTTACCAGTGAGGTACGGCCTCAGATAGCCGTTGTCACCTTCGGTCGGGAGAACCTGGTGGCGATACTTGCAGGCCTTGCGGATGAATTGATCGACCTGGTCGATGGACGCATAGAGTCCTGGAGCTGATGCGGCGAGTACGGCGTGCCACACGGGATTGTTGTGAGGGATGTGAAGCCGAACTCGAGTGGGTTGAGCAGGGATTGTGGCCGAGGGTGCTCCCTGAGCAGCGGGGGTATTCGCGGACGAGATCGAGAGGGCTCCGGAAGGACATGGAGAGGCAGTAGCAGGGAGGAGAGCCTGTGACTCTTCCTTGTCCGCGGAGGACTGAATGGCCGAGACAGCAATATTAGCACGGCTTTCAGTAACTAGGCGAAGATCCTTTGGATCGTGATGAAAAGCACATACCCGCTCGGCTTGGTTGTTAGCCATGCTGATTCTGGTCGTGTGCGACGAAAACAGCTAAATGACTAGGGAAATAAGTTGAGTTGGGAGATGGGAACGAGCAAGTGACGCTAAACTGTATTTAAGTCACCTGGATGGCTAAACTTTGGGTGGATGGCTGAGTGAAATGCCAAGGTGTGTGGAAATAATAATGACCTTCTTTGAAGGTGAAGGGAGAGCAAAGCTGTCTACAAGACAATCACGTGACATTATCCTACCCTCAAAGGTCCTTGCTGTAATCCCTCAACCACCCACCTTACGATGTCTCATCTTTCAACGGCTCCTTCAATATGTAAATGCCACCATGTGAGCCAAACTACGTTAAAGAGCGCTTGGAATCTCTCATACCTCTTTCATCCTGGTCCCTGATGAGCAAGAATGGACCTGGGACTCTGCTTGTATCTGGTCCACATCACTTTTCCAATTATGCCGGAAGAACAGTATGACTGTCAGCAGATTCCTTTAGAACGACGAAGTCCCTGCCTCAGTTTGCATTCACCAGCGGTTGAGGCCACTCTGATTCATGCCATACGTCACCAAGCCCAACCACAAACCGCCCCCAAAACACTGTTTGAGAATATCTGAGATTGCTTTCTGCACACGAAAGTCCATCACTGTCAACCGTCTACGCGACACGCCCATTTGGAAAATGGCCTAGCTGGGCTAGTTGGCTGGAACCCCGGTGCTGCAATACATCGTCCCCCGGACACAGACCCGTGGATCAATTTGCAGAGCTTTGCCTCGGTTGTTCTGTTCAAAGCTGTGCATAGGTTATACCTTAAGAACCCTTGGCTTGGGGAGACAATTGAGCCATATATTAAGTGGCTTGCCCTTTCCTGGAAGAGTCACGCTCAGTTTGAGGAGGAGTTGGCAGAGCAGCGAAGGCGACAGCGCCAGATAGGACAACGGCGAGAAACAGCAAGTTGGTGGTCGAGATAGAGAAGCCATCCAGATAATGCAACGGAGACCTATACACTGATAGAACTTACCAACGTCCCTAACCTCTTCAATATGTCCATTGCCGCGGCGGCAACAGAGGCGGCGATAATCATAGTACAGTGAATTCCCGTTGGGATGTCTTGCCCGGCAGGCACAGTACCATTGTCGTCGTAGGACCAGAGCCTTATTCAAAAGGTTTAGACTAAAGGCAGGACCTGACGAGAGAAATGGACATCTACCTACCAGCCAAGTCGTCTCGTCACGGCTCTGCCGTTTGAATCACCGAGCTAGCAGCGCTACTCCGAGAATACTAGCGTCGAATCGACAGCCAGAGTAACTCGCTCCCTCGGCGGGGGCAGCTGTCAGCGCGGGATCGGCACAACTCCGCAGAACAAACACGGAGAACAAGAACCTCCGGGCAACTCCCGGACAGCGCCGGGCCGGAGCCGTGAAAGGTGGGTCCTGGAGCGGAGCATCTCCGGGAAATCGTTGCACAGCATCTCCAGTCAACAACAACCGAATGGCTCATGGCAAGGTAACGAGCTCTGACAAAGACCTGAACTTACGCAGTCACCCGTATTACATACCGTGACACGGCCCGGGGAAATCACCGAATGGAAGCCCAACTCAGAGTGTTCGGTCAAGGTAATTATTATAACTACCTTGAAGATCATCCTCTAATTACTACATCCCCCCAGCCCTCGTCTCTACCCCATCATTGACTGCCTACCACCGATATGCATACGTCTTCCTCATCGCGGATGCTCCACCCATTAGTGACCCGGGCCTCCTGTGATAACAACCCTCACTACCCCAACCAGCAGCGATGATGCCTGTGACGAGACAAACCCAGATGTCCTTCCCCCGATGCATCTGCGCGAAAGTGTCCTCGATACTGGTTGTGGTGGCCTGTGCTGGTGTAGACAAGGCGTCGACGAAAAGGCAAGTTAGAGCGGGCCAACCTCTCCCTCGAACATCTCGATAGCGACATCGAGAAGGTTAAACCTGATGACAACGCGCAAGAACACGTGGTTAGCATCTCCACAAATGGACAAGGCTGGCAGAGATGTCGATATGCTTACCTCTCCAACACCTGGCAAAGACAGCGGACAACATCCTTGGCCTTCGTATGCGAGATGGTGTCTGGAAGAACCATGACAACGAGGGCGACACTAAGGTCTGTCGGTGGGGATGTGGCGGCTGCTGCCTCGCGACGGACACCAAAGGGACAGGCCATGGTGAACTTGACCTCGTTGTCGTCGAGCACCTTGATTACTGCTTGGCGGAGTCCACCACTCTCCTGACCCTCGGCCTGCCAAGCGGGGATAACGGGATGATTGGCCGGGATGGCGGCAGGGGCGTATCGGCCACGGGGCCAGGTTGAGATGTTCTGGTGGACGGGCTCGATCGGCGAAGGATCGTATCTGGCCAAATAGCCGTGCTCCTCGCCCGAAGAGATCATCTTGTCGACTTCCGCGATGCTGTGAGTCGCCATGGTGGCTTGGTGGGTTCTTTTTTGTTGGAGGAATCGAAACTTGTCGAGGCTCTAGGCTGACCTTGTTGGTTTTTGGAGTCGAGCGTTGCAGGTTGAGGACTTCCAGTTTGTGCAGCAAGGTTCTCCAGGTGCAGGAGGGAGCTTGTCGGAGGAGTCAGTACGGTAGTTCAAGAAGGTTTATCTCCATTCGGCTCGCTTGTCGATACAAACCTTAAAACCTGCACAGCCCAATTTTATCGGCTCGCACCTAATAACCTTTTTTTTGGGACTGCCATGCGGCTGTTAACCCAGTGAGTGAAGAGAGTGCGGGAAAGACTGTTAATTGATGTTGTTCTGGAGAGAAGTCTGGGACCAGCCAAAAGCTGCCCAAACAGCTGAAGTCCACCTGCGGGGCTCACAGGGGGGCCACTTAATAAGGTTGGGTGGTGCAAGGTTACACATTTGGGCGCTGTCGCAAAACAGCAGTGTTAGGGTTAAAGACTGTACCAAGAGGAAGAGATACATGTCAAGCATCAGACTTGCACATCTGGGAGATATCGAATCGCTTTTGCGACCGTGCTGGACCTTTCAATCAAATACAGGCAGTCTGATAGAGGAGGCAAGTGATCTCCACGTCTGCCCACTTGAATCTGGACCGCGAACTTTCGGTCACGCCAGACACCGAGGTCGAGGTGATGTTCCTCCGGTCGCAATCCAGCAACATTGGTTGCATACACTGTAGATGAGAAAGTAAGGTGTAACAGATGGTCATGTATACTCGTGATCAGTTTTATGAAGTTTAATTCGCTATTGCCTTTTGCATCACGGCTTCAGTGCTGACTGACTGCTATGGTTGGAAGCCCCGCACATTGACTCTGGATGACGATGCCAGCTGTCGGGCGGTCCTCCTACATGGCAGCACAACACAGCACCGGTTTGCAAACGGTTGCGAGTAGAATTGCCAAGCCAGACATCCTCCGCTTCGCCGCTCTAACGATGATGTTGGCGATCATGACAGCTATGACCAGTGGCATTGCTTCTAGGTGTGCGGTATCTCCTATCTGCCAGTACGTCTGTGAATCTTATGCCCGAACAGCTAGTCCTCGACGTTGGAGTATTTGCTCAAAATCACATCTTAAGCTGAGGTGAGTTACGAGGCAGTTAACCATTGAGTGGGTGATCATCGACCTTTGAGGATTGCCTCACCGTTATCTGTTCGTACTAACCGCTTACGGCAGCATCCCACCCCGCGTCTCCTTCTGCCTGCACAGAACCTCCACGACTCAATCACGTCTGCGATGCATCAAACAAAACTACATCGCGAAAATCCACAGTTGACTTTCTTAGCATAACGAATGGCATGAATTTCCACCTATTTAATCGTACACGCGCGGACGTTGAGGTGGTTGTGTCGCCAATCTAGTAGTCGAGGGAGCGAACATTTTGACGAGGGAACAGAGCTCCAGTGGAACATGTATCTTTTGCACAGCAGTGTTTGTACCGTGACATTTTATTCCCCACTCCACTTCGGCTCCCCCGCACCCTGTGCATCCAATAATAAACAAGCAACCAGCCAGCGCCACCACCCACAAATACAGCACGCACAGAGCACTAACGGCGATGCCCCCACCAGAATCGCAGAACGATGCCTACTTCACAACCGCATCGGACACCTCCAACGTCAACGGTCTGCATCGGGGCCGAGGTTGGATCTCGGAGCGGCCAGATCAGTGGATCAAATATGGAGTCGTGGTAGTGGGCTCTGTTGGAAAAGCTGGTTTCGCTCATTGCACCCAGTACTGAAATCACTGATATTGACCTACTAATGGAAGTCACCGTTGATAATTCTGGCACAGCTCGTGTGTGATTTGGGCCATGTGCAACATGGTGGGCGTATGGCACGTGACTGCTCACAGCACTGATCCAATCTCGCTTTGCCATTGCTTATGTCATTCCTCGCTTATGTCATTCCTCGCTTATGTCATCCACCATCTGTACCAAAACTCCAAGATCTTGAGTGTGATGACCACGACAAGTCCTCTCCACCATCGACCAACAAACATATCGGCTTGTGGGAATATTGCAGGTGCTTGCAGCTCTAACCCATGAGGTTTATCCCCGCCGCATCCAGTTCACTTTCTTCTCACCTCACCATTTTCCTACCTCCTCTGGCGCTACCTTACCTGCTGTCCATAATCCATTGCACTGGGATGCACCTTGCACCGCACACATTTTTCCAACCTGAGACATAAACGGCGGCTTTTCCCAGAGCATCCTGGGTTTCGGGAATCTACATGACGTCGTCAGAGTCGAAAAAGCTGAACGACATATGGTATCGAGGTGCTTGATAATACTTCTTTCGGGACGTGAATACTACGTCGACAAACTCGCCATCATCTCTGTCGAGGCGAGCCATTTTCCCTCTACAAACGGTCGATAGTTGTCGATTCTCCTGATTCCTAAGCGGACAGGCAATGTCCGCGGCCTAGGCTAGGCTTACAGGGACCGGCCACAGCGCGTCATTTTCCAGGTTATCTCGGGCGTTAGGCATCATGTCCGGCGAGGTCGAGAACGATTCTGCAAAAGGCACGTTGTTCGTCGGAGACAGCGATAACGTATAATCCAGCATCGACGGTGTTGAAGCACAGATGTAGCGTCATCACAATCGGCGGTCCTGTGTGGACGGCTCCAGACGAGGGTTACTTCTGGACAAAGTACCCGGGCAGCGTCCCAATTACCAAACTTCCTTTCGCATTCTCTCGACGTATCAACTTCTCTCTACCTTAGTCTTCTCTCCATACGGCAATTCTGTACTCAGCATAGGTCACGGTACCAGGCTTCCAAAACCTCCCGAGGTCCATCTTGTGAAAACCTTGAGCCTACACGACGGCCGCATCAGCACACTCACTATTCGGTCCGGATCCGGGTTCGCGGAGATCGACCGTCAAGCGGTACCAGAGGCAGCGACGGTGGAACAGGCAGCTTTCCAGCTCTTCTTCAAGCGTTTCCCAGGTGCGTCCGGCATCACACACATGCAGGAAAAGGATATGCATTCGATTCATATGCTAACTAAGAGCTTAGCAGCATCACTTGCACCCCCACCCTCCACCTTCTCCTCGAATGTAAAACCCCCCACACGCCTTGCCAGAGTCTACATAGCCCCACCCCACCGCCAGACCAACAATCGCGCTGCCGTATCTCCAAGCCAGGGCCTTCTCGGCCGTCGCCAACTCCCCAAATTCCACATACTATCGCTCCCAACCGTCTATTACGACACACTCCAACGATTCACAAGCGGTCCAGGAAGGGGATCAGAAATGGCCAACAACGTCGTCCTCGGGCTCGTTTAGTGCTGCTCGTTTTTGTTGGGGAGTCAATCGCAGCAGAAATATGACCATCCTCGGCTTGGAAGTGTGCGGGACACTAGAGCTCCACAGACGTGGTGGCGGAGTGTGTTGCTTCTCCCCTGCTCAGGTTGCGTCCTCCTCCTCTATGAGTCCAGCAATGATTCAAATCCGCTCTTTCAGCAGAACTCGAAGCTGCAGCAGCAAGCATCGGACTTGAACGCTTTCAAGCAACAGCTAGAAGCTGGTGAGCGGCAAACAAGCCAGCTCCAGTTCGGCTGCAAGAATGGCTCGAAACTACAACAGCAAGCAATGGCCTTTAAGCAACAGTGTATGCCCGCCGGATCCAAAACTCTTAAGGCCACTCTGGACAGACTGGCCGACCAGCAGCAGCTGCTGCTGGAAATGTGTTCCAGCAGAGCACGAAGCTGCAGCAGCAAGCATCGGACTTGAACGCTTTCAAGCAACAGCTCGAAGCTGGTGAGCGGCAAACAAGCCAGCTCCTGGTATGGCTGCAAGACTGGCTCCAAGACTGGCTGCAACCCTAGCTGCGAGGCAGGTCACCGTCTGGCCGTATGGGCAAGGATACTGGCGCTACTGATGCTGACACGCAAGCGGGACAAGTAAGTGCTCCACTTCTCCTCAAGCGTTTTGCTTCTGCCCGTGCCAACTAACTCGCCTAGAAACGTCCATGCGGGTTATAACAGCGAACCCTCGGGTCTTCTATGAGAAGGAGTGGCGACCGTAAGATGGATCCATGGTGGAATAGTTGCATTCTTCCGGAGACGCGACTTATGTGTTTCGCGGCTACAAGCAAATCGACAAAGACTACCAGCGAGGTAGACCAGCCTCGAAGCTTGTCGCCACATCAGCCCCAAGGCACTCCGGCGTGAGACTCCTCACTCTGCGGCCAACGTTTCACAAGAGTCTGTACGAAGTCGAAGAGATCTTTAAATCCGTCATTGATGGCCATCAAACCACTCCGAGATCAACATCCACTTTCGATCCAAGCGAATTTGCGACGGACTACAGTTGGTCGGCATTGGGGATGGCACCACGCCGCCCGACGACCACCAAGTCCTCCACCACAATAACACGCCAATACATGACACGGATGTTTTCCACCACGGATCAACTCTGTTAAGCGAACTGCAACACTCGACATATCCCAATGACAGTCGATGACAAGTCTATCTACATCGTATTCCACCGGCCGTATACGACTCAGGTACCCTCGGGGCTATCTTCGTTTTGCCTTCCAGCATGGCAGCGAAGGATACTTTGCTTGAATATGCCATCATATCGATCGCAACCTGTCCTGGATGCCCGACCAGCCCAGCCAACCGAGCCACGGGTCAAAACACGATTCAGCCGGTACCTGGGTTGGAGTCGGCATTAGCCTCGTCGGCCTGGGTTTCGGCGCGTCGACCGTACGTTTGACGGAATACAATGAAGCGAGGAACAGGTCGCACCAACCTCAAATGCTAGGGCCACCTATCCTTGGACCTCTTCGGTAGAGCCACCTTCCATTGAAGTTTGAAGACCAAGCCGACGAGCACCGACTCGGACGACAACGAGCAGGTCGAGGAGATATTGGAGTCGGTCATTCACGCCGCCACCTTTGGGAACCTAACCGTATAGCCCGGAAGCACCTAGGCCGGAGCTGAGGCATTGCCCTTATCAGTGGTCAGAAACCCAACATGGGAGCCCAAGACGAACCTCGGATACAAAGCAGCTTTGATCAGGGCATTTGATACAGAACAGGGAAAGCAGACGCGCAAGCTGCAGAGATTTGCAAGCAGCGCCACAAGAGAAGCGATGGCGAAGACCGCCAGTCCTCAATGTCGTTGCCCGCTCTTTTTGTCTCAGAAAGTGACAGTCTTGTTGATTCAGACGACGGAATGTCCCTAAAAGCCTTGCATCATCGACCGGGATGTTGCGGGATGCCTGCGCTCATTGCGGTGTTATGCTGGGGGGTTGGTTCTTCCGAAGTGTGGCTGCTCTCAAAGCTACCAAGACGGCGAACTCGATTCCAAAGGAGGTGAAGAAGACTAGTCAACCTCCCGGCCAAGGTCTTCGACATGGATGGAAAGCAGATACGCGAGCCGTGGCATACAACCCCTTATTGCGATATCCAACCTCCTTCTTTCACTGATTCTTTCCCGGACATCCGAAATTCCTCGGAATAGATTCGCCAGTGTTGGGGAACGTCTGCCTCTATGTTGTCGGTGTGCTTGGCGCACTGAGAATATGTTGATGAGAATAGGCCGCCCATCTCAGTAGCCGCTACCGGTCTCAACCGATGGCACAGTTTACAGCGACAGACTACAAAGAATTCAGCCACCGTGTAGCTAACAAGTCATTGGGAAAGAACAACAAACACACCGACCGTCTTCGTTACCACCACATGGCTAGTTGCAGCCCATGACGCTTCCTTATGTTTCAGGTTTCGTCACTGGTACGCTTCGGCCATTATGGCTGGCAAGCAAGACGGAACGAGAAAGGGCCACATGGTTGTCGACATTCGAGCACATCTTTGTTAGCAGCGCATAGCCATGAATGTTGAGAACTGGCTTGATCATATTTCGCCTTCGTGGACACCTAGACCGGCTTCTCTTTTACGTGCTCCCAAACATGATATTAGCCTTCACTCTTAGTACACCCAAATCATAACGAACCCCAGCAGCTGCCAGACCTTCGACAACAGTCTAAGCAGACATTGACCCTCTTCGACCTTCGATACTTTACCTCGACTCTCGAACATCGAGAGTTCTTTGACCCTCGGTCGTCATCACTCAAATCAAATTGGACCCACAGCCACGGCGCTCACAGCTCGTCGACTTCCCATGGCCGAGCTTTGATCTCGACACTCGGCACTCGACACTCGACACTCTACACACGACAGTTGTCTGGCAGACCCTCAACGCTTGACCCTTGTTTGTCGTTGATCATCCACAAGGTTAGCCTCGATACTTCTAAACACTCGTGCTCCCTCTTCCCCTTGCCCCAACGAGCCTCATTACAATCCCTCGACCCTGGAGACCCTCTGCGAGAGTCTTTCATTCGGACAGGAACACACCAAGCTGCGCGAAGCAATCAAATACTTACGACTCGAAAGGCAGTCATAGTTCAGGCATGATTTTGGTGATTTCCGGGGGCTGGAGATCTACGAGCCGCGGACGGAGTGTGCCTACGAGGAGCTCTTTGCAATCTACTATACCTCATACGATATAGGAAGCTAGCACCTCACTTCTACCTACCTTTCTATTGGATTGTGGTGGACGTTCTTTGTTATTGGTAATACAAATTGTACTACCTTTAGGTCTTCGTCTCTAGTCCTGCACCTCTTGGTTAGTACGACGGAAGAGGAGAGAGAAGTTGATGCTGTAGAGGAGTAAGCTGAGGCAACACTATTAAGACAGAGAAGAAGACCAAGCGCTGCAAAGGTAAGAAAGGGGTTAATAGCACAAAGGAAGAGAAGTGAGTCGTTATCCAGATGGAATATGTAGTAGAGGTGGAGAGATAAGACTTGAGCTACACAAATATCTGAGCTACATAGCGAAGCCTGAGGAAGGGCCAGGGAGCGCAGTGTTCATCGCAAATACAAGACTATCTCTAGTACCCACGTAGTCTACTCAAGTACCTTGAGCTATGCCCGTGTCCTATGTCCCCTGCTACTATCTTGAAACTGAAGCATAAGAGTACCCCTCCCAGCTCCACGACAGACGTCCCATTCTTTTTGACTTCCTCTGCATCTCCTTTGTCCTTCATCTTTGCGCTCAATCTTGCACAATCACCGCGAAATTGAGTATAGGCATGTTCTTTTCTCGATCCTACGACAATATCAGTCACCGGAGTGACGAGAATGTGGAGGGGGGATAGGTGGTGGGAGGGAACAGGACAGGGGCGGGAGGGAAAAGAAAAGGGGCGAGAGACGAAGCAGGAGGCACTTCCATGTCTGTGAGAAGGAAGGCTGCCAAGAAGCTCATTCCGGAAAGAAGCAAGGTCAAGTAGACTGGGTGCAGAGAATGGATAGCTTGATGCGTGGGGGCCTGTTGGATGACGTTGTATGCCATTATTCAATATGCAGAATACTTGCTATATTGCTGGTGGACCTGTGCTCAGATAGAGTATATTTGGCCATGGTCATTGTCGTAATAGACGTTGTGTACAGGGGATGTGCCTTTGGTGAACCCAAAGGATGTAATCTGTTCTGGAAAAAGAACGAGGAAATTGAAATCAGAATCACATATATGCAAGGGGTCTAAAGTCAAAAGAAGCTCTGTTGTTCACTTGAAGTACAGGCATTAGGATGAAACTGTTTCAATGGTTCGTTCTTGTTCCCTCTATGAAAGATCTTTAGGATGCATTGATCCTCGTCCAGGTGAACCACCCACTCAGGTTCTAGAGGAAGAGGGGAAGCGACGAGATTGATGAGAGTCCAGAAGAGTTGCCGTCCACCATGTAGGGCAGCTCTATCTGCGTTGTTGCTGTTGGGAGTGTGGTTGGTCGTCACCATTGGTGCCGTCGTTCCATAACCTTGGGTTGGCTAGGCTTAGTCTTCTTCACGCTCTTGACTGCGAAGCGCGCGCTCGCAGCAGTGGCGGCACCCCTCGCAGGACGATCGCACTGACACTCAACCGGCGTGGCCTCATCCACAAGCTCGGGTGTTCGAGGAAACAGAATTCTGGAACTACTGTCAGGCAAATAGTATGCGGGCTGAAGAAGAAGGCTTGCGTCTAGAGACAGCACGTGCGGGGATAGTGTACATTGGTTGTAGCCGCTGTACGTGGTGCCTTGGCCTCTGCTGGAGTCCTCCCTGGTGTAGCAGAGAGCTTACCGCGCTTCTTGGTTGACGCGAAGGTAGCCGACAGCTAAGCTCGTCCAGCTGTCCTCTCATGGCGTATATGACAGCTTCATCCCATCTTCCAGCTCCTAACATCCTAGCACCACCAGAGACCCCAGTTGGAAAGGTATTGGTGGTGCGGGAGTTCGTCATCCGCAAGGTCGCCATCAAGAATGTCCACTTGGGTAACAACCGCGAGGCAGTCCCCAAAAACAAAGAAATAAAGAAAAGAGTCATTCGGTGCGTGCCTGGTTAACTAGGCCTCGCTGGTTGAAAGGTGTATTCCGACAAGCGAGCCGAATGGCAGATAAGCCTTATTGTACTGCCACTCTGACTCCTCTCCGACTGGCTCCTACACCTCGAAAACCTTAACCACATCTGCGATGGGCGCAGCTGGCGAGGTGGCTGCCTCTGGAGACCCCGGACCAGGCTGCTCGTCCGGTGTGATGATATGATGCTCCTGCACCGCCGGTCCTAGTCTGGGGAGGAGACTGATTAGGAACACGGCGGCTGGCAGACGCACCACTAGGCGAGCGGGCTGAATCAGGAGCTCGAGAGCCAGAGACTAACGACGACTGATCTCACTGGATCTCAGTGCGCCACACAAATCCCCTTGATGGTGTCTCTCATTGCGTCGTTTGATTGCGCAAGTAGCAGCGTGAATGTTGCGGAACTCATTCGCGGACGCAAAAATCGGTACACTCGTACATGGTGATCTCCAGCTCCTCAGTGAAACTTCCCATGAAGAAGGGCATGGCCTCCTCTTGCACCTTAAGCTCACCGGTTTGTTCCCGGATCATTCATTCGGCCAGCCTCCAGTCGTCCCACCAGTCCTCTCAGACGACATTTGAGCTGGTCGTCGAGCTCCTCGGCCTCAGTATTGGACATGGAGACGATGCCTTGACCTCCGGAGGGGCTCAGGACATCCGAGACAATCCCGAATGGCGCGACGTCATCGCCAAGACCTTCACCTTGGTCAAGTACCAGCACCTGAAGCCATTGTCGACAAGCTCGATGGCGTTCTTATGGTTGCGGTTGCGGCTGCTGAGAAACGGTTCGCCGGCATGCCTATCCTCCCGTTGTTCAAATGTGTGGTAAGTCTGGTGGGCGAACAGAAGTGATAGTGGAACTGCGAAGAGGACTCCCACACCGACATTCTCAAAAACAGCTATCTGGCAGGCTCCACGCGCCAGTGTAGCAGAGGGCCCGCCTCGGTTGTTGGCTAACGACGGCAGCTGGAACCTCGTCCGTTGTGATGAGTTGGTGCTCCTGTTGCTCCAGCACTGCCGGCTCTGAGTTGAGCTGCACGTCGAGCTCCTCAGCCTCCGCCCCGGGTATAGAGACGATGCTTTGACCTCCGGCGGAGCTTAAGACATCCGAGACAACTCCGACTGGCGCACCATGCCCAAAGCCTTCACGTTGGCCGAAGTTCGATACGTCACTCTCCACCTGGTCAGGCGCGAGTGGCTGCGGCATAGGTGGTTACCATATACAGTACTCGCCCCAGACGACAAGCCGTAGTTGGACAAAAGGCAACAGTGTCCTCCACCGAACACACATCGGGGCGCCAAACATGGGTTTCGGGTGTATTGTGCGTGGAAAGTGTGGGTTCCGACTTGTACTCGTAGTCGTGGCCTTCATCTGCGTATTGAGTCCGGTCTGAACAGCACCAGCGGTACTTTGGCGTGAGTGTAACCGGACCCTGACGACTTCGTCGACTGCAGAACCGTCGGTAGTAGCGCAAGCTGGCTCGCCAAACGAATCGCAAGCTGTCATTTGTGTCGGAGCCGGGACTCGGTGTTGATTACGATGTGACATCCCACAGCTCGCCTCGAGGGATCTCCTTCTCTGGTGAAGGTGCGGCGTCGCGCCGATGTGATGCAGGGATATCCACTACAGCAATCACAAAAGCCACAAGAGAGCCTCCACTGTAATCACGGTTCTCGACGACGCCGTCGTCGTCTTCTACGGCGTCGAGGGTGGCCGGCGTACGGCAGAGAAGGCGGTGGACGACGTCGTCGAGTCTTTGTACTTGGTAGGCGAAGGGAAGCATGCCGGATTTTGTTTCTGTGAAGCAAGTCCTGTGGGGAATTGAGTTAGCGATGTGACAGATCATTGACACAGAAAAGAGAAGAGAGACAAATGGGCAGATGACTCACAGGTTGCGGAACCACTGAAGGTCTAATGGCTGCGTGGAAGAAGTTCCAAACAAGACCATCCAGTGCCGTCCAAGAAGGTAACAGCCCAGGCGACCGTGAATGAAGTCATTAAAGGCTGGTGGTCAAGTCGATGTGGAGGTGGCTCAGAGCCACAATAGTGATGCAAAGCGTTTGGAGTTGAATCGGACGAGTGGGCTGTCGAGAAGGGCGGGCTCGGGTGGAATCCTTGCGCGAGGTGTCTTGCTTGATAGTATGCTCGGTGGTGATATTAGTGCACATCCTACTAAGATTCACCTCAACGCTCCAGCTTGCGTTGATCGACTTGATGGTGATACTGCCACGGCTCAAGCTCGAGGTCCAGCGAACCGGACGATAATGCTGAAGAGAGGGGTGGTAATGGTTGGCATGGTCGGATCTCGCGTCGAGGGTTCCAGTGAAGAAAGGGTTCGTCTCCTTGCCTGGGTGTGGGAATTGGGTTGATCTGTCTCCATTGTAGATGTTCACATAAAGGTTCCTCAAGAGGTTGCTCTTGGAATCAACCCTTTTCCCGTCGTCACCTTGTTCTGGGTATGGTGTTCGAGAGTATCCAGCTCTGGGGGCCTTGATCTGGAAAGCTCGTTATCGTGGATCGTCGTATGGTCTGGTCTCGGACTTGGGGAGAGGTATCTTGTGGAGGAGCATTGGAGGAGCAGATCAGCGCAGTGTCCAATATTCCTGCCGTATGGGGAGCTCTTCTTGCGTGGTAGGAAACGTAGCTTGGGATGCGGAAACCAGGTCTCGTCGATGCTGCCGTCTTCGTCAAAATCCTCTTCCTGAGCATTGCCTTCGAGTGCTTCTGCACGGATCTCGCTGGTACGCTGATGCGAAGGTGTTGCATTGCGGTCTGGTGTCTTGGACGGCTATTCTTGGTGTAATTCTTGGTGTATTTGACGATTTTGGCGATAAACTCGGTGACTTGGAGGCTTCTTTGTTCGTGAATCCGGTGGCCTTCCTTTTTGTGGGAGTTGGATCGACGGTTTGAGCAAGGCGCCTCGTCTTCGAGAGGAAACTGGATGGTGAAGCCTGTAGCCCAACATCGAGCCATCTTCGGAAAGGCAGTGAATGTCGACAAGTTTATTGAGGCTCGTTAACGCAGCTGGCCAACTCGCAAATCTGTAGCTGGCAGACTCGCTTGTCGATGCGTCGAGGGACATAGCTGAGCAAGATGGGATGGAAGTAGTTGGGAAGACGCGCCCCAATGTGAGGACGATTTTGCGTGCACGAGTTTGCAGCATCTTGTTGGGATGGTGCTTGTGAGACATCTCTGGATCCGCTCAGGGCCAATCATCAGCGAGCGTCTGCGCGCGCTAGTCCCAATCTAGATATGGTTACCAGTGTCATCCTGCCGGCGTCAGTTCTGCCTTAGCAAACCTTGTCAATGTCACACCTCAATCGCATCAAATCCCTCCCTCAAGCACCGACGGCGGCATCCCACCTGGGAGGAATACTGCAAGTCGGCAAGACTCACGAGGTCCACGAATCAGATCTCGAAACAGACACGTACAACGGGCTTTTATCTTGCGTTTGCTCATGTGATCACATAGCTGATAGCACCCTTATGTTTGCAGAACCGACGGATGATTTGTGTCTGGACATGTAGCCGTGTATCGTGGCAATTGAAGCTTCCACTTGCTAGCAGCAGACCTTGTGGCCACTTCATCTCTCTGTCTAATTCACAATTGATCACATCTGGTCACCGCTGCGGTCTCTGATTTGCGGAGTCACTCCTTGACTCAGCGGCGAACTGGCGTCCCCGAAAGGTAGTCAACGATGTTTTGATACCTGCAACGGGCATCTGTGGCCACAACCTGATCTCTCTGCCTGAAGGCCACCTTGCCTGTCGTGATACCGAAGCTGCGAAGGCCGTCGGTACCTTGACACGACTTAGTGGGTCTCAATAAATCACATTCATACCTGATGGCTGACAGGCAGTGTTTGAACCGAAGAAAGCCGTAGGTGAAGTAGGTGAGAAAGTCCTTGGCCCATTGATTCGTGTCAAGGAATAGTGGTAATGGTTCCGAGGGTCTCGGTCGATCACTCGCCTTCCGTCCTTCGTCCGCAAATGAGTTCGAATGCTGTCAGTAATAACACAGGTCCACAAGTTTGCGTCGACTGACCTGGCCAGATGCACCACAGGAATGTATTGGAACCGAAGAAGCTTGCACGATAGGCAGAGTGATGATGGGAAAAGAGAGAGGTCTTTAGGTCGAGGGTAGTATCTGAACCGGTACATCCGAAATGGGTATGGACGAGATTCCGAAGCCCTTGTGCAAGAAGTGGTGCATTTGTGTCGAGGGCCGACAGGCTCGACACAAATATGTGCAGAAATATGACGTGATGTACTGTGGTGTATGGACACGTTTTGCTCTTACTTCCTGACGTCAGCAGCCTTCTAGATCCTGATGTCAGGTTCCGGCTTTGGAGGCTTCGTTGGCATGGGGCCTCGGCCTCGCACGTTTCACATATGTAGGGCAGAGAGCTTCATATTCTTTTCTTGATACAATGGAAACTTCGGTGACCTATCTCTGAGAAGCTGTGCCATCTGGGCATCACGAAGTGTCTCTGAATGCCAAAGGTTTACTTCCGGCCCTTGTGGCCTCATCAGACGTGAGCCATAAGCAAGCCGAGGTCAGATACAGGACACTCACCAAGGGACCGCATCAGAATAGGTTTCCGCGAAGCGGTGGTCCTTTGCACAAGACCGACACCGTCGGTGACAACGGTGGGAGTGTGTACCCAAGCCCGATGGACCAGGGAAAGACCGATCACCTCGTAGCAAGATTCCAGTCCTTGGCTTGCATTCCACGATGCAGTGAGGACTGAGTTGGCCTGTGCGCTGAGATCTGCCGCCGCGTCGGCACTTCATACACGCCCGGCCGCACCCGTCTTGAGTGTAAACCAACCACAGAGCGCTTGTCCAATGACGGAGCAACTCCGAGTTTGACTCTTCCCACGAGCATAAGAGAGTCTTTTGGCGTCGACGGCCGTGAGGCCACAAAAGAGCTTTCCGCACAGGCGGAGGAAGCTGAGAAGAAGGAGGCCGAGGAGTAGAAGCAGGGAGGAGAAGAAGAAGAAGAAGAAGGAAGAGACGGCTTCCGGCAGGAATAATACCATGGCGCCCACTGCGATAGTCCAACCCGTCAACGCCACCGCCTCCACTTCCACCGAAGCAGGCCATCGCGTTATTCTCAAGGCTCTTTGGAGCAACCCCCCCGCTGTCGGCTTTTTCCAGCCCCTCCTACCAGCATCATCAAGCAGCACGGCCACACAATTCTCAGGACACCGGGTCACACATCGCTACGTCCAAGCAGCAAGGAAAACACCCCGAAGGTGGCCAAGAAGGGACGCCGCACATCGGCCATGGCACCTTTGCTAATTATCTAGAGTGCCGTTTTTGAACTGTCCTTCGATCTGGTGGTATGTGATCCAAGAGCTGCACTCGCTGGGCAGGGGCGTCTTTGGAGTCTCCGAAAACCACATAGGCGGGTGATCAAAGTGGCGAGGACCCTGTTTAGCTCAAGATGGTAGACGCCGCGCAGCGGCCAACGCGGGAAAAACCCCACCACAGCCAAAGACAGAGACGCGTGGTTCCAGGTTCTGCCGCCTAGCGCTCCATTCATTTCTTCTGCCACGAGGCGACGGGTGCCGTATATCATTAGAATGCCCATCTCGCTGAAAGATTGGACGATGTCTTGGTAGACGACGTCGAAGGGCAACGGGGTGTGGATATCCTGTAGATTGTACTAGGGTCAGAGGGTTGTTGAAGGAGAAGAGCGGGAGACTTACCAGATACTCCCGTCCTGTCATGCTAGGATATCGTCGAACTGGCTGCAACGAGCTGGGGAGGATCGAACCCTGCTTCAAGTCGGATTGCTCTATGACTTGGCCGCTCTTAGCTGGTGCCTACATTATTGGTGACGCATATGACAAGATACCGCTCCTCGATCGAATGTCGAAGTGGAGGTGATGGGCTGGTGTAGAGCTCACGACATGGGGAGGCAGTGTGAGGACCCGATGCTAGGCATATATATCGAAATCCGGTACCAAGATCTCGTCACCTAGTGTGACCGCAATTTGATCACCTGCGAGTGGCGCAATGGTAGTGACCAGTGCTTGCACACACCCACCGTGAATGCTCAGAATGAGATTGAGATAAGAACACACGTGTTCGATTCACAGTAAGACGCTACGACTATCACTTTTTTGTTTTTCTTTTTTGAAGACGTGACAGTCCCAAGATACTGAATTTGGCGGTTTAGTACATGCCTTCCATTAATGGCCTGTAATCACAGAAGCGAAATATCTCTACGAAATTCAACTGAACCATCCGTTGGTCGGTGAGATCTAATATATTGAGTGATCGAGGAGAGGCGCGTAGATTACACAGTCGTCGGAAGAGTTGCTCGAGGGCGGAGACGATGTGTCCGAGAGTTGAATTACGGAGTAGGAGAGAAGCGCCAGTACAGCCAACGTCGACTAAAAAGCCATTTGCTGTTCGGATGTTGCTTCTGGTCGAGACGCTGTTGAGAAACCGCCTGCGGTCGAAGACGCGGTCGTGGAAAGTTGGCGCGCCTGCGAGAAAGCAGTTGCCTGCCACGTCAAGGAGGCCCATGCAGCCGGAGTCCATGCAGCTGTAGATCTCCCAGGATCTGCAAAGTGACGCCTGTTGCACGAGAGTTGACTTGCTGCCAGTTAGTTTGACGGCGTGGTTGACATTCCTGGTGGTTCTTTCTCATCCGGTAAGTGTGTCGGGAGATGCGGTCGTCTTCGAGAGTGTTTATCTGGCTTATGCATGATGGCTCTAGACTGGAATGGCTTTAGGAGCACAAGGTAAAAGTCTCGTCGGCTTTTGAGTGCTCCATCGCAAGTTGCAAGTATTGGAATACACGTGCTTCATCTGATTGAAGGTGACGTAGCCGTCGGCATATCTGAGTCCGTAGTACATAGCGAGGTCAACGGAGTGATTTCGGCCATTGGGGTCCGAGAATAGACATCAAGTGCATCCCGCACATGATGCAGTTGTCGGGCTGGGGCGCCAGTTGACTGGGAGTTGACGAACGCTCGGTGGAGGAGGACATAATGGCTTGCGGAGAAGTTGATGAAGTTGACGGGCTAGTGGCTTGAGGGATGATCTTGCCGATACAGGCCGCGGTTGCGCGAGTTAGGCCCCCGGGGGGAATGCATCTTCACGAGAGGAAGATCCTGCTTCTAATGAGCCTTGATGACGGGTCAACTCAGTGCGTCTGTTTCCATAGAGCTCGCTTCTCAAAGAGATGGTGGTCGCGCCTGCGAAGAAGGTTGGACTTGCCGCCTTTAGGACCTGACGGTTCGAGCAGTCGTCGACTACACAGTTGCTCCCAGACAAGGCGTCCTAGCAAGTACGCGTCGTTTCATGCGATTCAGTAGTTGCGCACATGTTCCGGAAGCTTCTCCGGAAGCTGGCTGAAGTTCCATCGGCAATGAACTTCCACTCCTAACGAAAGCCGGGGGCCACCGTGAATGGAGTCATTCGGGCTCTCCAGGCACGGGTGTAGGAAGGGAGGGCATTGTCGTGCGGTCCAGCATACCTGTTGTCAACTGGTGAGGTATTGACTTTCCACTAGCACGGCGTTTGGGGCGGTGTTACTTACTGCTTTGACCAGGCCCGAGTGTATGCATTGTGCCCTCTTGTCGTCCGGTACTACAGAGTCCAAGTGGCCAACTGGTATCGAGGTACCAGACCCCCAAAGACTTGACTGGGGCTGTGTTGTGGATGCTCGGATGACACGCCCAAGGCCTGAGTGGTTGGCTGTGGTCTGAACTTCAGAAGCAGTCAACGACAACCCATAATAACCTGGACATACACTGCTCATCCAAACCACGCAGAGCTGCCTTGCCGGCATGCGCTCGAGTGAATCGAATCAACAGGGTCTCATTCTCGGCCATAGTCTCCAACAGCAGCCTCGTCACCTCGGTGACTTTCTGCTGACAAGTCCATTGAGTGGATAGGACTGTCCGACCTGCGCATGTTGGACTGTGGTAGCGGGTGGAGAGTCGAAGAGCGCGGTAGACATGAAGCGCCAGCCCATATTCCGGTCGCTGACCGCTCTTTCTTTTTAACCTCGTGCTCTTTTGAGGAACCTCATTTGTAGCAGCTTTGCGGACGCTTGATGGGGGAAGGCCTGATGGAATTTTGGGGGGCGCCTGTACTGGTGCTTAGTGCCAACGAGCCATGTGGCGGGAGATAGGGTTGGTGAGGCAATTGTCACAGCGAAGTTGGATGACTCAGCAGCCGACGCCTAGGTGTCGGATGATGACTCAACTGCCGATATTTAGGTTTCGGGGGGACGTATTTCCAATGGCTGGACGACGTGTTTTCGAGCAGCGATCCAACACCTAGGTATCGGTCCCGTAGCCTGTTGACAAAGAGAAAGCGGCGAAAACAACACCACCGCGAACCCCGCCGCAGCAGCACGCAAGTTTCTGCAGGTCGCAGTATCACCAATCCTCCTCCCAAGGGTACTCTACACGACAAGAGCACGCATATAATAGGTTCGGACTCCATCTACTCCTCAAACCAAAAAGGTGCTCTTGTCTCCTCCCACTATTCTGGCCCCTTCCTCTTTCATCCGGGCTACTCGATTCCTTATTGTGTCGGGTATGGGGAGGAGATAACGTCGGCAATGGTGGTAGGCGTCGCGGAGCGGGTTAATCCTGCTGTTTTCAGTGTCAGATCTTAACGGGTCTTGAACACGAGGACAGCAGACGCGATAGACTCACCAGTGTTCTCGTCGTGACTACCCTGTCTTTGGCAAGTCAGGTCCTGTGTAGTGGAGCACTTCGTCGGTCTGGAGCGGTTCCTTGAAGCTTCTGTAACATCCCGAATGACGGAACAATTGCAGCTTCTTCCCAGTTGACGCCTAGGATTGATCTTGCGGTTTGGGGGGTCGAGGATGCCCGACAGACGGATTGGGGAAAGGGAGAGAAGCACTAGCGCAGCTAACACTCCCTGAGAAGCTGGTGGGTGTTGAGGTCCTGCTTGCGGTCTAGAGCGCCGTTGGATTCGAAGATGGCTGGTACGCCTGAGAGAGACTGCTCGCAGTTGATGACACCGCCAATGGAGTGTCTCCGTAATGAGCTGTAGCTACAGCCGTAGACCTTTCCAATATCTGCAAGGTGGCGCTCGTGGCGTAAGAATCGGCTTGCTGCGGAATATCGTGCAGGTCGCCCGTATTGGGGGTAACGTAAGTCGCGAAGGAAGCATCGCCAGGATAATATAGCGTGGCAGACACGAGATGCTTCTGGAGCTCCCACAGGGCGGACCCCGACGCACCTACTACCTTCGCATTGGCAGGGGACGCGGCCGTCGGCGATGACGCCCGCGAAGCACATGTCGTCGAAGTAGCCGTCGCAGAAGACATGCTTCCATTGTGTGTGGACTGGGTCCTCGGCTCCTGTCCAGCAGATGGTGCAGGCGCTGGTCGAGCTAGACTCTGGTCTCCCCTGTGGTGCTGGTTGTCTGCCTTCGAGGAACTCAAGCGCGAGAGGGAACAGAGCCTAGGGTCCGGCGACCGGTGTATCTGATCTTGCTAGTGGCTCTTGCTTTTACGGCGAGCTGACTACGCTGCTAGAAAAGACGACCGGGGGCGTGAATGCCCTGCCGGGGGGAGAGAGTCCTAGTAAAGAAACGCTCGACGGCTTGTCAAGTGCTCCATCAGAGATCGTTTGCAAGCGTTGGAATCCACGTGCTTCACCAGCTTGTTCCCAGACGTCAAGCCTATCACTGATGTAGTCAACGATCCCTCGCCACGTCGCGCCAGTTGACCGAGAGTTGAAGGCTTGTTGGATGAGGTTGTGTCTTGCGCTTCGGTGGATGACGGTTTGGCAGCTAGTGGGAGTGTTGATGAAGGGGATGAGGTCTTGGCTCGCGGGTTATGATTCTGTCGATGGAAGGCGCACAACCGCGAGAGGTCTGGCGTCGGAGAGAGGAGGATGTTGCCATTCTTTTCCTCATTGTCTCATTAATGGGAGTCAAGCTCGGGGCTGTGTTCCGTGGAGCCCGATTATGTAAGAGCTGGAAGACCGCCTCTGCGTGCAGATTGTTCGAGTTGACGCCCAGAAGCACTTGACGTTTGTTGAGAGCGAGACAAATGAGGAAGGCACGACACACTCCGAGGTTTGATGACTCAGCAACCTAACCATGACGTTCTGCCCAGCCAGACATTTCCTCGACAACCGCAACGACTGCAACGACTGCAACTGCACCAAAGCAAGCAACCCGACGACCACCATTGACTATTTCGAGAGGATCAATTGCACTCCCACATATTATCCATCCACGGCTACGCTTCACCCTCGAAGAGCGAGCGGGTCTGTCATACAGAGATCAAGATTGATCCAAGGTCAGGAGTAAGCAGCAAGCAGCAATCGCGCGCAAAGAGGCTGAGAGGGGAGGCCCAACGGATGCAAGAGAATGGTAGCTCAACGAGGAAATAGATGAGGATTGAGGGACCTCCACCCCAACATTGGCTCGGAAGAAGGCGAAGATGACGACTGCGACACGCCCTTTGCACAGTACCAGGTACGGAGCTGCTGTCGCGGCATCAACACGACGGCAACATGGGCCCGGCGACAAGCAACAGGCCTCGCATGTTTATTTGCAGAGCAGCCACAACCAGCATCGACTCTGCCAGCCTTCTTGGCCGCCCTCTGTCTCCTGGAAGGTGGTTTGACCCAAGACGCCTATTCCGACCAGATGAAGGCGCTGCCGTGCTTCTGCCTGGCCGCTGCTATTTACCACCATCCCCATGTCAACAGGTCCATCCCAGGATCCCGATACGCCGCGCCCATTGTTTGGCAGGCTACACACCACCCTCGCCGCTGATATTTCTGACAACGGCAAGGGAGCTAGTTACGATGCTCACATAATCGCACGAAGCAGTCGGGACACACAAGCAAGAGGAGGGATCAAAGAGTGGTCGCTGCGCTTATCACGCTGCTTTGACTCTCTTTCGGAGACCTCAACCAGGCTGTTTTTAGACCACCAGGTCCAGGATCCAGATTGCCCACAAAGCGAGCCGTCGAACGATCGCCAGGACTCGGATCACGTTTGACCTTGGCCACCAAGCCAGGCGCGAGCAAACAGTCAAACCAGGACCAAGATTCAGCAAATCGCATGGCACACCCAGATCAATCGCTCCATCGAACGATCAACACCTTGAGGCTCATTTTACTACGATCTCGCCGCCCACCCCGATTTCCAGCAACCGAACGAGCCAGACATTATTTCAATTGAACCCACGCCATCGAAAACCAAGCCAAGATGGCCAACCAGCGAACAGATCAGCTGGCAAGCACTTCAAACCAGAGCGGACTCTGAGACAGCCATAATATGGCCCATCCACGTCCTGACAAGTTTCGAGTTAACCGCCCTACGATCCGGTACCTCGACGAGTCTGTGACCTCGCTTCACTGGAAGGTGGATACTCCGATGGAGATGATGAGGATCTTGATGACTCAAGACGCCTCTCCACGCCGCGATACATCATCTTCAAACCCATCACCGAGCCGCGCGACAGCTGGTGAAGACAGCGATGTGCAGATGACTGGGCACCGCCGGCCGTTTTGCCGCCACCGCGAGATGGCCTCTTACCGCGATATCAACCCCGAGAGACAGTCCTTGGCGCCCGAGAGCAGCAGACACTATTTCGCTCCGTTCGCTCTGGCTGGCCGGCAGCAGTCTGCCTAGCCATACAACGCTCCATCCACTTGCCGGACAGGATGTCGATAAGATGTCAAGCCTCGCGCCGTCCACATGAAGCGAAACGACGTTGGTCAGTTTGATCTAACTGGTCTAGACCCTCAGGACCTCGGTATGAATCATGATATCTGATGGCAAAACGCTCGTCTTTAAAGACGAGATGACTTTCCAGGACCGCCTCCAGACCTTCACCAACACCGGCAACCCAGATGTTGAGAGCCAGCCTTTCGACCCATTTCATATCCAGTTGAGTGGCCCGGTGTTGGTATGGTGGAAAAGCGAGCTCACTGCTCAAGAAGCGCCAACAACTGCGAGATAGAGGAGACCTGCCAGCACCCCTTGACTCTCCCGCCAGTGATTCAGGCCAGATCTTGCCATGGCCACAACCAAGTCGAGGCAAGCTCCGCCTAAGCGATGCCACAGACTAGAAGATCGGCAACCCACCCCTTGCAGCGTTGACCAACTTCGTGCGGAAGAAACTTTGGTACGCTAGGCAGATGGGCATCCTCGACTACGGCGATACTGGCACGGTGTGATTATCCAGATCGACGGCCAGATGGAACTTGAGATACGTAGATATCTACCTGCACTGAAGAGCGAGGCATCCCTGGCAGCATACTTGGCCACGGTTGACTCCAGCAAATCCATCCTCATTGCCGACAGTCATGGGTAACCACCGGCAACACCACCGGCATCGAGATGGCCACAACAGCCGGGGCCGCACACACAACCAAGACCGACAAAAACCAACACCGAATACAGAGACTATCGCATTTGATAGCTTACTCCGTTTCAGCAAGTTGGAAGGGCCGGCAGGCGCGGGGCCAATATTCGGGGCATTGCTACTTGCTCACCACCAGCCCCTCACAAGCACCTGACATTCCCTCCGACACTTCAATCCATCTGCACGACTGAGGCGGTACTCGCGCCGAACTGCAACCCTTCCAAATGAACCTTTACCGTGGTGCACCCACCCCTCCACTGCTTTTCGACAACCCCATCGAACATCAAATCCCCATCAAGAACCGAAACCTCATCCCCTACCAGAGCGTTACCAGGGCCGACACGCCTGCTCGGCATCCTCAACTTGACGCCGAGAAGGTGATGGACGCCATGGTTGCACCCGTGTTGTGCTTCTCGAGTGTCTGGCTGGAGGCTGGAGCTCCGTCGACGGTGGACTCTCGGTTCCAACAAAGGTGTCTGACGATGTCGGTCGGGCTATCCGGCCATGGGCGAAGGAATGAAGGGCATGGGCGAAGCTACTGCTTGCCAAGACGGTTCGGCGGCCTTGATTAAGTAAGAAAGAGGGATGGACTTTCTTGAGTTGCGTGGAAGTGGACTTGCAGACTGCCGACGGGTCTGGTGACGGCGCGGCAAGTCAGCTCCAACAGAGAAATCAAGCAAAGCTGGCCCGAAGAGCACCAAACGCACCGTCACATCGCATACCATCCCATCACTCCAGTCCCCGGCCTACAGAATACGTACCCATTTTGGTATGACCGACATTTCCGTCCTTCCGTCGCCTCCAGGTCGATAATTCTTCTCCACTTCGACGAAATCGAGCGGAACATGATGAGTGCACCAGAGTAAAATCAGGCACCATGCCTTTTCGTCCGCCACCACGTCAGGACACCCGTGTGCTGTCCTCTTCCTGCTCTAGGCAAACACGGGCATCTGTACGCGTCCTCCGTCCACAAGGCCAGCTGGAAGGCCACAAGACTATCAACTTGGTTGAATGTGCGAGGCCAGAAAACCTCCAGGCGCTCTTCATGGACGGTTAAGGCGCATCGCTGACTGGATCAGGTACGAGATTCCGATCCCCTGCAGGTCCAGGGCCCAACTAACAAAGCAAGGGTATTGCCACAGCCGCAACTCCCCCGCAACGGTACGAATCCGACGAGGCTTCCGCAACAGTCTCACGCATTCCACTCGACAGACAACCGACCACCGCGCCGAGTTCTTCCGACCCTACCCACGAGGGCGCACCCGAGTCATCAGCCTGCGGCACAGGCACATTTTAGGGCATCGATGGCACACACGGGAGAGAAGACCGGTGGAGGTGGCATGTTCGGCTTTCTGGGCACCAATCGTCGTCTTGTTGCTTCGGTCGGAAGGCGAGACCGGAAGAAGGACCCCGACGCGCGACGACCCGGAGTTGTGGCCCTGGCACTCGGACCAGGCATACGATGTCAGGCTCCTTGGCGTGCTCTGGCGCCGGGACAACATAGAGGTTAGTGGGCGCTGAATCATCAAATTGTGGCTTGATGGTGGTATGTTCGGAGAGCTTCGCTGACCTTTTGAGTACCGATAGATGATCCAAGGACGATGGTAATGAGAATTGGTCTAATAAGGAGCTTCACGTCGATGTATGGTGGCATAAGCAGGGCACTCTCGTGCGGCCGGACCAGCTCATCCTGGAGAGCAGCGCCCCCCACGGCATCGGAATATGCAAGGGCATGGAAAAGGTCGAGACCAAGAGAGAGGTTCAGGAAAGTCTGGGAAGCTCAACCCCTTCAACAACCCATCCCAAAACTGGATTAATGCCCAAAGTACCGACAACCGCTGGCAAAGTACCGAACTCGAGGCCAGGACGGCAATGCAAAGCGACTCGACAGTTGAAGAGTGTAACCGTGTTCTCCGTGTTCTCCCGCGCAGCCAGAGGCAAACAAGAGACCGCTACTCTTTCGGGCAGGTGGCTGCCGAGCTGCTACATCCGGCCAAGAAGGTCTGCCAAGAGAAGTCCATTGTCAGGGATATGGATGGGGGCAAAGCACTTGGTTCTCTGGGACTACGACAAGTACCAAGGCAGGCAAGCCTCAGTGGACTGCGAAAGCCCTCAGTCTCCCAAGGTTTGGACGACCACAACGAAGCCTATGGGGCAGCTGCGTTACTATTGCATTGTGTTCGGCGGTCAAGCAAAACCCCCCCTTCGACAAGCAATGCAGACCCAGAGAGCAATGCAGTAGCCCAACTGGACTGGGCGACAGCCCGCGCAATTTCTGGGGCTGTTCTGCTCTGCAACGAAACGGACAAAGATGCCCGTCCCCTTTCGGACCATCCGATAGGTCGACACGCTCACCAGACCTGCAGTTTGGGCACAAACAAGGAAGCTCAAGGAGGAGGAGAGTCGCCCGCGAGGTCTCTCCGGTCCCAGCGTGTTGTTCAAACGTTCGGTCTCAACATAAGCGATGACGACTCATTTGAGGAGAGTCGCCCGCGGAGAGGTCTCCCAGCGTAATGTGTGGATGTTTGATCTCAGCACAAGCGATGACGACTCACTTCAGGAGAGTCGACCGCGGAGGTCTCTCCGGTCCCAGCGTGATGTCTCATCACCTGGACCTCGCCAACTCACGGCGGCAGTCGCGGCACCGATTTTGGCGTGGTGGTCGTCCGCTGCTTTCTGGCCGACGTGTTGGAACAGCTGCTGAGCGGGGACGACAGGTCTTGAACGAGAACATCAACCTGCGGGGCTTGCCGAGTCTGCGCCCGCCCAACTGGGCCGAGGTGGCATCGCCCCGCAGGTTGATGTTCGACCTGTCGTCTTCCCGGAGTATGCAGCCATTGAGTGGGTGAGCGTGTTTTAATATTTGCGGGCGGGAGAAGGGCTGTACGACTGTGTACCATTCATCGGCGAGGGTTGAGTCGACCTTCCTAGCAAAGATGCTAGGTTTAGGGACTATATATAATAATGAATGCTTGTTATCTGGTTTGGATGTTGGGGCTGGGTTGGCTTATGCTGCCCGCACTTGAAAGGTTCGTGTGTTTTGGGCCTTTATGTGAACTGCCCTTGTCTTAGAGATTATGATTCAGTGTCCCTGGAGTCGAAGGAGGGGCGGTCAAATCTGGCATGTGAGAGTTAGAACAATCCAGGCCAATTTCGTAACGAGGTTCCTGGATGCTCGCTCTCCTTGCCATGCCCTTCTTCTCCGTCACACGACTGATGAGGCTACTCTGCAAGCTTCCCAACCTAAGCCAATTTTGGCACCGATGTATGTCGCTGCTTACTTGAATGCCGTTGACAGGGCCGTCCAATTCGACTACGCCTCCAACAACCAGACATTCAAACCGATGGAGGATTATGCTGTCTCGACATCGTATCTAGGTATTGAACGGCAACCACCATTAAGTCTAAGTTCGTTCCCACACAAGCGACGCGCGCTCTATCACTGAGCCACAGCCCCTGCGGTTCTTGTTGCAACACAGAAGCAGGACAAATGCTCAAATCCCGGGGCGCCATTGCGGCTGTTGCCGCTGTCACTGTCCGCGAAGCTGTATTTGGCAGTAGAACTTCTGGGGATCCGTACTGCGGCAAGGGGTACTCCATACTCAAGTTGCACCGGTGGGTATGCTCTGCTTTCCTGGACAGACAGCTGAACGACACTGCATTCTGGTCCACAGGTGGTAGACGTAGGCCTACCTGATTGGTGGTGTGGGAGCGAATAATGAGGAATAGGTTGGCGAACAAGGGTTGTCAGAGAAAGGGAGATGCTGAAGACGAGGGATGTGATCATGAACCGAACCAGATCAAACGGGACCCAATCTCTCCCACCGCAGTGAACGGTCTAGCCATCAGACCTTCGAAAGGCCTAGGAAAGACCGGTAGCGTTTGTGGCAGCAGAACCGACACCCGCAGCTGCTCGAAGTTTAGAAAAGGAAAACACGCCTAAAGACTCCTTCGATATTAGGAAGCTGGCGCCTTGGACGGATTAAGTGCTATGGCAAATGCAGCCTATTGGACATTGATGAAATATCGTATCCGGCTTGTTGCGCGGGTGTGACAGCTCATTGGGCGTGTAGGGGAAGTTGCAGTTGTTAATGGCATCGATCTGTGTCAACGGTACATTCGAACTGGGGCGTAGCGACGTTGCATCATCTCTTCGACTTCGAAAGGCGTCAGTCGCTCGATAGGCCATGAGAGATATTAGCTTATTTCCTTTGGCATCCAACACACCTGCAAGTCACCTGCCTAGCCCTGGCATTGGGGGCATAACCGAGGACCAACACATGTTGCTGTATGAGAATGCCTCGAGGTGGTCTCCGTTCATCACACTGCTTCTCCACAACGCTTCTCTTGCCCATCGGAACGAACTCTAACCAACCTCGGGTCACTAACCTAGGCTCGGTTCCATCAAGGCTTCCTCCGACACTTCGACGACCAGTAACGCGATACCGCTTGGAATCTCTTGTAGAGAAGCTCTGCTGCCGCCGCTGCCGAGGCTACCACCAGTACCAGGGCTGCTACACAATTAGCTTAGAGGTGGAGAGGTCTGTGGCTTTGATGTTCGTCAAATGAGACGAAACTTTCGGAAAGGGAGGCATTCTACCGCCGTAGAAGTCGATCAGATGCTGGTGTTGATCACCGCCGAGTCAATCTCCATCCACTGTGGCCTGAGGGACGAATCATCAGCTTACCTTGACAATAACCTTCGTAGTCGTTGTACTTTCCAAATGGTGAGGCGATTGTTTCACTGGAACCTTCCGTCCGTGGTAGAAGTTGTGCTTGCCGCATACGCCCAAAGCCATCGAGCCCTTGTCCTCGGCATCGATTGCTTCGACATCCGGAGGTGCGTTGGCAGGGGATCATTGGAGAATGCACTGCTACTGCTTTGGCTCAGGTGTTTCTTGCTACCACGCCCTGTGCTGGCGTCGTTGTTTCTGGAGAGTGCCGAGATGTCGAGGACGTCGTTGCGGTTTGGGGTTTGTTCGGGCGTGTGGGTTGGAATGGCGGGAAATGGAGTTGGGACAATCGTGTGTAGGACGCAGGTAACTCTGGTTGTCGTCGTCAGTCACGGAGGGGAGACGAGGGAGACGTCGACCAGGAGACTCCGACAGCTGCAGGTCAAGGTTAGCTGGAAGCACACCCACGGGAGCCTGTTGAATTTTTGCCGATCACTTACCCGGGGTCGCGTAGACGGTAGGCCTGCACTGAAGGAGCAGCAGACCTGGAGCATCCATCTTCACATCTTCCCGTTCCAAACGTGCCGTCAGCAGATACGGGAACGCTATCAAGGGTAGGACTTAGTGGATAGATGTTTAGCAGCCAGCCGCCTTGATCTCTTGACTCGAATGATCGGCGGATGTTAGAAGTGCAATCTGGGGAATGCCGTTGGGCGGTGATGCAATGGCAATGGCAGCAAATAAAACAGAAGACTCGAAGGACACGTTGTTGACGGCCACGCTAATTGGGGCTGGCAGACAGGTGCCAGCTATGAGAGTGGCTAATTCGTACCTTCCTCGCGTGGCCTTGACTGCTATCATGCCAGTAACTTGCGGAAGCGAATGACGTTACCACGACAAAACTTCAACTTCAACCCGTCACCGTGCTTTGAACACGACCAACCAGACCATCCTGGATGACGGGCTTGCAAAGTCGAGAGATGCCTCACCAAGAGGGAAAACGGCAATGCCTCCCGGGCCGCAAGATGTATCCTTGCGAGATAGCTCCCGGGCCTTGCCTCTACGAGACGTGCCTCCCGATGAGGGAGAACGAGCACCCCGCGAAGTCTGTACGCAAAGAAGCCTCACCGAGAGATGGTTGTTGACGAAGATCTGATGATGTCTGACCTACAGATGCCTCCCTGAGATGCCTGGCGTCGAGGGAGAACAAGATGGCCCCCGAAGTGTTGCCTCCCCGGGAGATAGATGATGCCTCCACGAGGGGAGCATCCACAAGACTGGTTTCCTTTCGGGGAAGAACGAACAATTTGCAGATCAATACGGAGCCGTTGCGAAACATGGTGCTCGGCTTGAATGGCAGGGAAGTCGGCAAAGTGTTTTCTTACCTGGATCTCGGTTTACTCGGCATTACTTCTGCTCGCGCTGCCTCGTAGCGCCGTCGTGATCTCGGTGGTCTTCGATATCTTCTGTCATTGCAGCAATGGCTCTGATAGATTTGCTTGCACCTGGAGGAGCGCACCATCGCTTGCTTCTCGTCTTTTTGCCCCCTCCATCCCCTCCACCAGTGGAAGCTGATCCCATATGCCCAAGAGGGGTCATGATCACCGCGGTATGTCATCGAGAGGGATCAACTTGCACCAGTTCGTCTTCGCCTCGGCTAGCTCGACTCGAACCCCACTCAACCGTGTTCAACGATCCTGTTTCGAGCAATTCCACCCGGACCGCAACACTTGAGGCACTATCTGTGCCATGCCAAGGGCCCAATGCCTCCTGGAGTGCACCGACGTTGCCGAGTGGAGCACTCAGAGAGCTTTGCAAGGATTAGCGACCAGGTTTCTCTAGACCTACGTTGCATCAAATGGCATACAAGTGGCCCAGCCAACAGACACTTCAACACCGAGAACCATGATATGCACAGTTCCATGCTTTCCAAAACATAGCCAGCCTCCCATAACACGATACCATCCACCAGTCCACTAGCCTGTACTCTGAGTATCACCGTGCCAAACTCGAGGACATCTAGAAGCACAGCCCATACCACATACACGTTAGACCTTGGACTTCCGGTATCACGGTCGGTCGAGGGACAGTCCGTATGTTGGTCACTCGGCACAGCCACTCCTTATACTATGGCTCGGAAATGACATGTCCGGGTTTTCGAACCAAGCGGACGGCATACCTTCGATATCGGGCAACAGTGGAACACCGCGAATGCAGAGCGCGCCACGTTCAACAATGATCTGCACGCCCTCACACGCTGCAAAGCTGACGTGGCGGCCTCGCCTTCAGTAGCCCATCCCATCCGTCGCTTCAACACCACTATACATCCCGCACTCCCAGTGCACCTCGCGTTCCTCGTTGCACCGGCCTGTCCTTTGCGTACTGAACCTGTTGTACCCACTTCTTCATAGCATCGTCCGCAATGAAACGTTCAGAGTCAGACTTCCAACCCATGTACCCACGTTCGTCAGCGGTCACATTTCGCACGCAGCGCACCACAGGAAGACATCTTGGCGTGAGCTGCACATCACCTGGTGCCGACTCCTCAGAGATGCGAAGACAACCTTCTCCTGGCCCAGTTTGACCCGGCTCCTCTTCTCCGATCCAAACTCCCAACGCTGCGAAACTGGCATATCCTCATCGATTCACGTTGCGTACATGCCCTCGCCGCCTAAAGCATATGTCACGCCCATGGGATTGCTAAGTGTGCCATAACATGTAGTAGGCGCCCAAGAGCGGCCGGTAATCTCTGCCAGCAGCTTCTCATTACCCTCCTCTTAAGGCACACTCATCACTAGTAGTTCATCTACTATCCATGCTCCCACGGTGGCTCCAGTTGAAACATTCGCGTTTCCAGCTCTAGGCGTAGTAGGCGGTAGTTCCGATCGGTTCGTGGAGTCGAGCTACTCCGGAGTAGGTGACAGGTTGACACACGGTGCCAGGTGTTGCTTGCACATTACTCCGTTGCATCACAACCGCCTACTCAAACAGCTAATTGGGGGTCGGTCCATGTCCTCTTATTGGATGTTGCCGCAGTCTTTCACAGCTCTCGTGAATAGCGTAGACTGGGGAGACATCCTTGATCTCTGACATTTCATATTTTCCCCGCTGTCTGCTGTGATGTGGTGATCTCGATTTGCCGAGCCAAGCCAATGTATGGCTGTTCACTTGCAGTGTAGCTTCCCGTTGTCATTGCTCGATTGGGTCCTGCGTCTAGCAGTTGGATCTGCAATGTAACTGAGACATGGTGAATCCGTGTTCGGCATTGTCCTGGTTCCACGATAGATCTCAAGAGCTACTCAGGAAGAGTGAGACCCAACCGGTATTCATCGTAGAGTTCTTCGCAACCGGTCGGTTAGCAATTTACAGGCGACAGGCGACAGAAGGCCCTGTACGTAACGTCTTCCGGTAGCAACATTCTGGAAGACAAGCAGCGTATCACATCACCCAGAATGACCAAGAACAATTCACACAATCGGTATAGATGCGGGTTGGAGACTTATCTAAAGGGAGAGCGTGAACAGATTATGGAAGAGAAAGCGGTTGGCACGCTGAACATGTAAGAACCCGTCAGATTGCGAGAGGAACTACCCTAGTGTGCTTGTGTGTATGTGCGCGCTCGTGGACATCGACCCCATGATGCTTGCCATACCATGACAATCTGAGGGTGCAAGGGCTCGGCCTCATACCCAAGGGCGATGCCTGTCGGATATGGTTGCTCAAGGCGGGTGTTTGGCGCGAGGGTCTCTGATACAGGAACGACGGGTTTTCGATTGAGAATGGTGTGCGTGGATTCCCTGTCAAAAAACATCAGATACGCACATTGGTCTGGATGCTGGACGAAGATGGGGGACATAAGATATAGCAAGACTTACTTGACGATCGTCCAGTGCTTTTGGTAGCTTGAAGCTTCCTGTGGGACAGCGGCCTCGGCCAGAATGACCTTGTTGTAGAGGACCTTGCGCTCAAGAACACCAGCCAGCTGTATCGTAACCGTCTACGCGAGCTTGAAACCAGACTTCCACGTTGGCTTCGTGTAGCAACGCTACTTCGGGGAGCACAACCTGCAATATGCCAGCTGAATTATTATGATAGAAGCAGGGTCAATCCCGTATCCACTTGCGACTGGCGACCAGATTGGGCAGTGGAGGTCCTGGTTGTCTCTTTATCCTCTCTGCGTCTGTTCCTATTTTGTCCTTTCGATCAGCGTTCCATCGTCTGAAACCTCAGCAAGGAACGGGTGTCTCCTCTTGCTGCCTGGTAACAGTCTGCTCGTAGTTGAGATTGGCCTCTTGTAGCAGAGCAGCTTCGGCAGGAACGACCTGTTTGTATAGGGCTCCGCGAACAGGCAAGGTTTTGTTGCGTCATGGCAAAAGTGTGCCGCAAAGGAGGTCTTCCTGAGGGACTGACGACGTGGCCACCGTCTGGTCTCGCGGTCTCAACGCCATCGCCTCTCTGGCAGAGGTCGTGGTCAAATGTTGGATTTGCAGCAGAGCATCTTCGCTCAGTACAAGCCGGTTGTTGAAGACTTCGCTCTCGGCAGCATCCAAGAGCAGCTGCAGGTCGTGTATTCCTTCGAGGGGTCTTGCTTTGTTAATTGTTGCTCGGTTGGGTAACGCAGATGTCTTCCAGCGATCGCCTTTTCGCCCTTAGCCGCCGAAACAGGCTTCTTGAGATCACCGCAGGATTTGTCGATGGAAGTCTAATTCACCAAAACAGCTTGGTCATTAGCTCGAATCATTGGACTTGTGCGACGTTGGGGTCTCAGTGGCAGAACCTGCGGGTGTTGCGTGTTGCTATCATGCGTACCTTGTGGTTCCGATAAATGTACCTGTCTGAAAAACCAGGGCATAGCTAATTGGTGTCGAGCTCATGACAGGCTTGATGCAAACAACGAAATCGATGGACGGGTCGACAGGGCATACAGATGATCGCCATGGGAGTGGTGCGGGGTTACTTGGAGATTGTCCTGTTGGAGCCACGTGACTGGTCCAACCCCGAAGATCTCCTCGGCACGGCCCGAACCTTGCTCAAACCCCCTTGACAGATTCAGGGGCCTTTTTTCTTCTTCTCTCAAGAGAAGCGTTCTTCTTGGGACGAGAAGAGCCATCAACAGGTCCTCGTTTTCCATCTTCGTGGATTTCGATTGCATAGATGATAGCTCTTCGTCAACATGTCCCCGACTATCGGGAGTTTCAAGACACAACTACAAATTTGTGGGAGAGGCTTTACTGTCCGCCACACCAGGTCTTCCGCTGATCCTTTGCTTCGCGCCATACCTTATACAGAAGGCATTCGTCCTCACTGATCCAACGAAAATAATACATACGTCGAGTTAAATATTCTATTCTCACGAGCGCGAATATCGATGTGACGATCTCGCAACTGCTCTGCGTGATACTATGTCCTCCCCTCCACTCAGCCGTTTCGATAACCTTGTCAACGGCCAAGTTGGCTAGCAACAACCATAACGGTAGATACCTGGGGGTCGACCATAGTGCACCATGATTTATGAGTTTTGAAGTTGCATCGCGGAATTACCGCATATCCAGACAGGGCAAGCGATTGCAGCGTCACAAGCCTCGCGCCTTGAACAGAAGATACTCATCTTGCTTTTCAGTCATGTTAGGCACAAGCTTATGCTCAGTACGATCCTCCCATGGCACTCAATCTCATACCTGCAGCTTGTCGGTTTCGCTGACCGAGGCACCGATCTGTTGGGGTCCACGTTCTCACTGAGTTGATTGACCTTACTCGTGCTGTGTCATGGCACCCAAAGGTGACTAGCGTGTATCGTGTTCTTTGTCTGGCTCCGGTGGGATATGGAACTAGATGAGGATACAGCTCGATTGACTACGAGTCGCAGTTCTTTATTCGGCAAGGGACCGCCTGCCTAGCCAAAGCAGAGGTGACTTTGAAGTCGGCTTGATGAGGATGCACCTGGCGAGTACCAACTGATGAACAGTCGCGTACTTTGCTTAGTCTGATGGTTACTCTGGCTGCAAGCTGCGAGCCGTTGCTCTTCGGCTCAAAACCCGACAACGACCGTACACCTGCCTAGCTGCGTCGCTCCAGACAAGTTTACTACTCCAAGGCCAAAGGGGTGATGTTGACATAGCCTGCATTGTGAAAGCAGGGATCGTGATCAGCACGAATCTGACGTGGATCCGATTTGCCATGCAGTGAAGCACCGTTTCCGTCCTCAGCCAGCCCCAACAGCCTTGTGCTACAGTCCCCGATGTCAAAGGTTATAGTAAACTGCTAAGTCACGGCCGGCTGGGGGAAGGGTTGCAACCGTGATAGCCCTACGTCGCTTGATCCAGGTGTTCCTTGGCAAAGAAAAAACGTCCTCGCTCAACAAACACAGAGGACAGGAAAAGTTCAATTCGAGTAGCATCGACGGATTTCCTCTCTGCGGGTGTAAAGTGTGTCTCATTAGGCTGATGCCCATTGCCTGTCACTAATTGTGTTCGAAGATGATAGGCGAAGGTTAAGTCACGCATGAGATGGAACCACACATGAGATGGAACCACACATGAGATGAAACTACATATGAGATGAAACGTTGGCCGTCGAAGTTTATCCGCCCACTTTCTCTTGCATCTTCATTTTCAAGACAGTATATGTGACCAAGTGATATCTGGGGACGGAGAGCCCTTCCTGGTGAGTGAGCATCCTCAAGCTAAAGTAGTTGAGGTGAGTTCAATCTTAGTTGACCGCTGGGGAACAATGTGCACGACAATATAACTATAAACACAAAGTTATTGCATCTGGACGTAGAGATAACTGGTCTGAGAGATGGAATGGCCGACAGAGCGAGTAAGCGAGTGACTGCAGAAGCAGAAGGTGTGCTTTATCGATAATGAGTTCAGACACCGCACTAACTGGAGCATAAGTGAGTACAGTTGTGGTTCAAAATTGAGCGACGGCACATCCTCCCGCCACCAATGGCATCTGATCGCCTGCCTTTGAAACCCAGGCACTATCATAGAAAAATTCACTGACTAATTGAATGACATGCCGAACATGGGACGCTGACGATCCTCATCGGGTGAGAGCTTTTGCTTGAGGTCATCGAAGCAACGTACTGGTAGATGAGAGAAACCTGGTGTCATTTGTTAATCTCAAACGACCACCGGCAATGCCAATAAAGCTGAAGCACATATCCGACGGAAAGACGAATCGTCGCGAACGGTGGCAGGGGAACTGAAGTCAATGCAGGTACCAAGTCTCTTTGTCAAATGTGGTGAGTGACGCCATCACAATGAGCAGCTCTGCGTGTGGGATTTTGATTGGGTGCATTTGCGCTGGGCGCGGGTGTGGTCCGTGTGTGGGCCCAAGCTAACCAGACTTGAAAGAGTGGGCCAGCAGATGCGAGATGAGATGCGAGATGAGATAAAGACAAGAGATGAGATGAGATGTGAGATGGCAAGATGAGATTAAGATAAGATTAAGATGAGATGAGATGCGATATTTTAAGACGAGATGGGATGTCAGATGATAGTAAGATATTAAGACAAGAGACAAAATGAGATGAGATAGCCCCAGTTCTGTAGATCACGTGCTGGCTTATGAACATTGATAAGCAGGGTGCGTCGCTAAAAGTCACGTGCACTAGCGGTCGAGCTAAAAACAACAACAACCAAACACGTCGCGTCTTTGACGAGCCACCTGCCCATCTGCAACCGCAACACTTATGCCGACACTGCTCTCGTCTACTCATTATGTTTCCCGATTGATGCACGGACATCGCGATATGGCTCCGTGGCATTGATGCGAACTGCAGCTGAAAGCGCCGACGCGTCTCACACCTGGAGCTTGACCTTCGCTCGCGGCGAACATGAGAGCCATCGACATCATCCCCTGACCCCGCCAGAAATGGACGGGGACGACCACATCCCGCCGGCACATTCGCCTTCCAACAGGGGCTACCTCGACGAACCGTCCACCACCAGCAGACTCGCCCCGACCCGGACCGCGTCATCGGTCGTGTCCGACGCGCCCAACCTCGGGACTGGTCTCTCCCGGCGGACGCGAAGCTCACCGACACGCCGCACTGGCGACAACGAGAGCTAAGCATGGGGCAGAAGCGAGCCACAGACGGCTTTGGCCGCTCTGGAAGTCATTGAGACGGCATAGTGCGACGGTATCTCAACCTGATCG
>KV875104.1:300949-353832 GCA_001879275.1 Coniochaeta ligniaria NRRL 30616
CGCTTCTGGGACTGGCCTGATCAGCCTATCTGTCCGGTAAGTCAGTCCTTCGTTGTCTTGGATTTAGGCTATACTAACGTCTCTTGCCACAGGATGCCATTTCGGGCCACCTTCAGCGAGTCTTCAGCGTCGGTATCGACGACTCCGAGTATTCGACCCACCGAGATGCCTACGGCCCAACACCAAGCACTGATCAGGTGCTGAATATCCTCGACATGGCCCAAATCTGTGAGCGGAACTCGCATCACGAGAGCTCCTCGAACACCGAAGTACATCACCTAGTTCTCGAGACCGCGCTGCGTTCCCGCTCTCCCGCACAACCGCGCAACCTCTTCGGCCAGCCTGTCAACTTCATGGTGTCCACAACCGCTGTGATTTCGATCGGGAAACCGGCCTTGCCACCCTTCCAGAAAATTGATTTCTGTCTGTACATCAACCCGGCCGCCATTGAAAGCACTGAGAACATGGACAGCATCGCAAGGATGATCGACACAGTCCGCTCCGCGATTTTAGACCAGCACTCTTCAATCAACCACACCTGCTCCGCCACTACCCCATAACGGCTAGTATCGAAACTAAGAGATCGAACGATAGCTGGGACACGGCAAATTTGGAGTTGGCGATGTGGCAAGCAGCGCAGTGGGACTTGTTGCGTTACAGCGCAACGCGACACGGACAGCGACACGGTGGACGACACGCAGGATAATCCAGGACACGAGAGGCAGGACTTGGAACTTGAGTTCCTGCCCGGTATCGTCATTCTAGGCCACCACTCAGTCCTCGACAGCAACTACAAACGACGCCAGGCAGACCGTAAGTCGAGCATCTCTTCCTTCTCTCGTCCCAACCCCAACTTACTCGCTCCGCATCTCTGTTAATTATGTTATGCCGTCTTCGCTGCATTTGTCCTCTTCCGCCGGTCTGCTTCACGTCAAGGTTGCTGTGATGGAGAGTTACGGACACGAGGTTTCCGCCAGACTCTATGGGCCGAGACCAAGATTGGCTCAACAGACTCAGCAGTCAGAGTGTACAGCATCATATGTGTCCTGCAATACTTGGCCAAGTGGCCACGGGATGTGTACTTGCCGTGGTTTCTAGAGAAGATCCTCAACACGCCTCTAGCCGTGTCAGTTGGGTGTAGCCGGGTGAGGTCATTCCATAGTATTGTTCTACTGAGCGATCCGTGGCATGACCTCTCATATACACACTTTTCCAGGCACAGCGGCGAACGCACTTCAAGCTTTCTCTGTCATTGAGCGATGCACCCTTCTATCCTCTTCTGGACAGTTGAGAGCTTGCGGATCCTAGCTCTACTGTTGTACCGACCTGCGCGTTAAGAATAAGTGGCTTGACGACGACCAAACTACGGACACTTTTCGGATGATCTCGCCGCGACTTCACCCCCATCAACTGCCTCGAGCTATCCGAGAGCTTGATCAAGGAGACTATCTACTGCCGTATCCCCAAGCCAACAGGTGGCCTCATCGATAACTTTGGCAACGACGACGAGTGCCCAGGCATACGGGGCTGCTTGGGCCGATGGGTGTCTTGAAACTCGCTGGGCAGGCAGAGCCTCGGATGGTGTCTTCGGCATAACGTCGACTTGTCCGGTGAAGGCGAGATTACCGACGACTACTCCACCGAGACGTCCGGTCGCAGAGCGATAGAGTCCACTGGATATGTCACATGGCACCACCGCAGCAACAACCGCAACCCCAGTACCGTGCTCCGCCGTCACATCCACACCTACTCCTCCGCCAGCGCTGCCGTAGCAGAGGACGATGCCGATCCCGCTTCCAGCCGTCCCGGCAGGGCCGCCGATACTCGAAAGAGTATGCTTGCTGCAATAGAGCACCATAAACACTGCCTGGCACAGCCCCATCGCTGGCAGTCGAACATTATCCAGCGAGTTCGTATATTTTGAGTTTTCGTCCGAGGCTCGGGGTTACTTGTGCAGAAGCCTCGTCTGCGACCTGCAAGTGTGGCGTCAAATGGTGGTTTGGTGTTGAGTTGGTTCGGGTTTCGCCTTGCTCTGTATGCCGCCGTCTGCTTTTTTGGCGTGGAAAGCGTATGAGCGTGGCTCAGTAAACCCCACTGAAGCTGGCGTGAAGGTCGGCAACAAAGCAGAGACTGGCGTCGAGTTATTATACGCGGGAGGAAATTTATTTAGTCATATATCACAATCCAACTCTCGCGGTTCTCGGGTTTCCGGAGTATTTCCCAACCAACCTTACTTGCCCTCCTGTGAACGGTTTGCAACACAGAGAATTTAGGGACAAGACATACGAGCCCATTCGACCCAGTAGAGGAATACCTGGAGGAGGAAATTGCGAAGAACCCGGGCTACTGAAAGAGCCAGCCGAAGCTTGGTCAAAGCCCGTGACATAGTCGGCATAGGGAATCAGTATGGTAAGCTGTACATCGAATCTCTCCTTGAGCAATTTCTGAGTCCTACACAGAGTGCTGAAACCTTAGCCAGATCGGGCCAATCATGACCTCTAGCCTCAGAGATTTCGTTCAAAGAGAGCAAGGAACACGCTCAAGCACTCGTCGGAGGAGTAGTGCATATGGTCGAGGCGGTCTGCTGCTGTGCCAGGCTTCTCAAAATCCTCCAAGCCTAGGCAACGCTGGTACTGATGGCGTCAGGGGACGGTGGCGTCGACGAATCATCATCTGCCAACCGCTCAAAATTTGCATCTCCCAGTCACCCGCAACGCAACCGTGGTTTGATTTAGATTCAGCGATCCACGAAGATCAAAGAGAGACATGACGAAGAGTTGCCAAGGACATACCGCAAGACCTGTCCAAGACTCCCCAACCGGCCGTTCACTCTCTAAACCTCAATCTCGTGTTTCGAGATGCCATCACCTTACTGAAGGACAACGGAGTACTGCATCTCACCACCGTACTAAGGGATGATACCTCATGTGCTCAACTTCATGGCATGACCGACAACCTCACCAACCGGCCGCTTTCTCTAACGTCCACCTCAAAGTCCACGGTCTCCAAGCCACAAAGCGGTACTCCGGCGATAGTATCTAGTCGATTCCCAGGTACTTGTTGCTTTGCCTTTCGTACACTTTGGTGAACGCTAACTGACTTTAATATTTAGACTTCGTCTCTGCCGAATCGCGAGTGTCTCGTGCGAAACAGTTTATCGACTCAACCAAAGCAAGGTCTACTTGCGCGTCCAGGCGCAGTGCCTCTCCCCGATAATCTTCTTAAGAAAATTAAGTCATCATCTAACGAGCGAAGAATCCTCGACGCCCTCGGGGCCGAGTTCTTGGCAGATATTACACAATCTAATACTCGTCACAGCCAAAACCGACTTTCTGCGGCTTTTGTCGAAACATCGCCATACTGAACTCAAAGTTGAAATCTTCTCTGTTGTGATCATTATCGAACTTTGTCTGATACTCGAGCGATGGACGACTGCGTTTCATTTGTGCTTCGACTCTACCTCGCGCCCAAAAGCCAACAGCGAGTTCTGCAACATGATAATTTGACGGGTCTTGAAGTCAGCGACGGGAGCCCGGGTCTTTGTGGAACTGACGAAGCTCTTGAGGCTGAGAAAGCGTATTCTCGCGTTTCGTCGGGCAGCAATTGTCCGTGGACCTGCATCTCACCCCAAAAGAATACAAGTAACTGACAGCACGACTCCAACTTGCTTTCCCAACTTGGACTCGTTCGTCAGGGACAAACTGTGGTATATCTGTTCCTGTTCGAACCAGCATCAAACTGAACTTCACAGTTTCTGGCATCTATCATACCAACACATGCCGCTTCGGTTTCAAGAAGCCGTGAGGGAGGAATCCTTCATCCATCCTACCTTCATCCCAAGGTTCCTCTGTTGTCGCCGCCGAAGCTTTCCGAACGGCTGTGTATCGGCTCAACTTGCGAGATGGTACGGTGTATTGTCGTCATTTTGGCTTTGAAGAAAAACTACGACAGTGTTCGGTAGCACTCGGAGGATTGGGGGTTCTGAAGGAGGTTGGAGACACCATCGAAGACAGCTAGCTCGTGGAGGGTCTCGTCCTCTGTGTTTAGGTACAGGGAGGCAGGGAGACTCCGTTTTTTGGCTCTAGTTAGGTACTACAAGGCACTTCACGTTTCTTCTCTCAGACGGCAGACTACGTTAGATACTCAGGGTCAATATCAGGGCAGTTTGCATATGATTTCCTCCCGCCAGTGTGAGTCCTCTTCTCTTCCCTGCATCAGAACGAAAGTGAAGAGAAGTGCGAGGGAAGACGCATCAACGTATGCTAGGCTTTATGGACCGAGATGTTGGTCTCTTATATTATCCTTTCGCGAGTATCTACTGCTCAATAACAGACTGTCAAGATGGGGCGAACTGTGAACTTGCTCCGACTTTCTGGCAGACTCGCTGCTCCCAACACAATGCTCCCGCCTCCAGCCTCCGCACCACTTCGACCCTGATATGAGATGCTTTGTGCTGCGCGTGCTCGGGAGGAGGATTGTGCGGCCGCTCGGCAGGCTAGGTTTTGGGGGAGGAACAAGTCAACGATCTGCCATAGCTTCAATCTGGAGAGCGGACATGTCCTCATATCGTATCTGTGTATGCCTTCTGGTTTGACCGTCGGGGACTCTACGTTGCCAGCGATCTGTACTCCTCCTCGGACATGCAATCTGCGAGACTCATAGAACTGTGTAGCCGAAGTCAGATAGAGCAGCGGATGGAACGTAAATATACGTTACCGTGGGAATTGGATCACAGCCCGAGAGGCAGCCGACTGACTCTGCAGATATATAATGAATCTGGAGATGCCGAAGCCGAGCCCTAGACGCCACGGTGCATCCAGGGTGGCCAGGGGAGGACTCGTAAGAAAAGCCTCGGTCCGAAGGGCGCCGATGGAGTGTCTGGGGGATATCAGCCTGTGCCACCTTGGCTCATTTGTGCTGCCCAAACAGAGTTCATCGCTGCGACAGGCCTTATTTCTGTGGTGTTTCTGATATTGATATGTTGTGACGGAAGAAGGATAACAACGACGACGACGCCTTATCCGTGCCATGGCCCATATGAGAGCCAGCTGGAATAAATGTGAAACCCTAGGAACGAGTAACAACGAGTGGCATAGTTAGCTTCATACATCTGGCTCTTGCCCAACCAAAACGGCCAACACCACCACCCACACCTGTTCATCAACCCGTTAGCCTCCCCCTCGCGAAACCTCACAGCCCTCAATATACCCACTACCGCGAGCCCGACACTGCATCACCATCTCTTCCACAGGAGAGAGGCTACACCCCAACACCTCCTCCAACCGACAGCAAAGCACCCACTCGCGCGAAATACCCCCAACATGCCGCACAGCCGCAACGCTATATGGAAAGGCCATCCGTGTAGGCCACCAACCGCCGTCTCGTGGCAGGGACAGCATCCCTCTCCAGGCTGATTCCCGCGGGCACATCAGCACCTGCGTTGTGTGTGCCAGCTCAAGCAGCAGTAGCAGGGGCGTGCGAGCGTCCAGCCAGAGAGGAGGAGAGAGGAGGTCGGTTTCGAAGCTGTGTGTGTGCCTTGGAGGTCGATCTAGGAGAGGAGGGCGAGGCTACTGTCTAGGGAAGAGGAGTGGAGGACTTGTTGGCGGCATAGTGAGGGGGAGGAATGGGACGAGGAGGATGGATCAGAGTGGCGCTAAGACGAGGGCGAGGTGGAAGACAAAGCGGAGGAGGGTTGTGAGCGTGGAGAACAGCTAGGAGAAGATGGTGGTGACTGCCGACTCGTGGGTCGGAAGACGGGCGGCCACCCGGAGGTGTCTTCTCTCGGCAACCGCGAGGAATCGCGGTCGACTGCTGGTTCTAGTCCCTTGGTTGCCTGCCTTCTTGCCTCGGTGCCGAATCGTACTATGCCGTCGGAGGCGAGTCTGGGGACGCCAGCTCTGGTATTTTTGACGCTGAAGTCGAGAGTGGCAGTGGTTGCGGTTGTTCGGGTCGCTGTGACGGTGATGGACCTACGACTGGCGATTTAGCCAGTGGATACTTATGCAGACAAGACATGAGGCAGGGAAAGCCAAAGCCAGCCACGCTGCGGCAAGGACTGTACTAACCTCCGGAAAACCGAGATGTGCTCTCGGTACGGCGGCCGAATATCTTTCCCTGCGAGTTCGAGTTTGTACCGCTAGGGAGACAGAGATAGTAGCAAGCCAGATCTCGGTTCTCGCGGTTGGAAGCCGTTTGCTGCATATGCGATAACGTTGGTACATCCGGGTATATCCGGCAAAATGCCGACCTGAATATGCCGCCTTCAGATATCATTGAGGGGAAGCCTTCAGATATCATTCGATATTATAATGTTGCGTAATGTAAGTATTGGAATCGCCCTCGGCATAGCGTTAAAAGGCTGATAACGTATCTTCTATTATACGAAAAAAAGAGCTAATAGTTATCTCCTAAGACTATTTAACTACTAGATCTAACTAAATAGTAAATAACCTTTAACTACGCCGAACTCCGATAATAATCTCGCCCTCTATCTACTCCCAATTCGATCTTAGGCTCTTAATTTGTTAATATAAATGCTAATACTTAATTAAGTCTTATATTACTTATCGTAATATATATCCAACTCTCTTTAATACTATTAATCTCGGCTTAGTCTTTACGTTTTTTCTTTAAGAGTTTCTAAATCTATCTATTATAAGCTTCGACTTCTTTATAGCGTTTCTCATCGGTCTTAAGGACTAGGTTAAAGGCCTCGAGGATTAAGGTTAACCACTTCGTACAATCTTTTTGTAAGAGAATCTACTTAGCCTCTTTGTTCTTAAAAGAAAGCGTAGCGGATATAGTCTCCAGATCCTATATAACCTTAAGAACTAAGATATAAGTAGTAATATAGGTTGTAAGTATCGTAGATCTACTAAGTATTAAAGATTAGCGAAGCTAAGACTTAGAAGTAAAGCTATTTCACTATTAAATATATTCTACGTATATAAATAGATTTATCTTAGTAGATATATTATAATATAGTTATAATTAGAAGAAAAGTAGAAGAGGATCTAAGTAAGTAAAGAGTATAGGGTAAGGTAAGGTAGCTATTTTATAGCCTTCTACAAAGCTTAATCTTATAAGCTAGCTTTTTCTATATAAGCAAATAGAGTTCGTAGTATAACTCTTATCGGTAATACTATTAAGGGGGTTTAAGGTGTTTGTATGAATTAGGAGTTTAAGTAAACTTTAACTCTATTTTGAACTGTATCGAATTAGGCGTTGGGTATTGCGTTCCAAACTATATCGTAAGAGGTGCCAAAAAACTACATAACATAATAGTAAGCATTGGAATGGCAAAAACGTGATGTTTGGGACGGTTCACAGGCAAACTGGATGTCAGACTTGGAGATACCAGGTTATCATCTTCTTGCACCGTTGCACGTCGTAGAATGTCCGGCAGCAATCGCCGATGTCACGCTCATGGTTCTGCTGCCTTCCAAAGATACGAATATGCAGTCAACTCCAAGTCTGCATCGTATTTCTTCGCCTCGAGCTGCGCGCCTCCTCCTTCTCCCGTATCTCCTCCCTGGTATGGTCCGTAATCTCGGTGCGCTGGTCCTTGATCCAGTATCGCGCCGGACGGTGAGCACCGGCATCAGCGGTGGCTTTTAGTGCCTTGCCGGCGCACTCGCTCAGCTAGCGAACGGGATGCGCAGCAGTGAGGTCCCGTCCATATCTTGGTAGTCATCGTGGGGGATCAACCCCGGAAACAACACGTTGATGGCGTAGTCCTACTCGGCGGGAAACCGTCACCGGTTCGGAATCGCCAGATGAGACACAGGTGATTAGTCTTTTTCCTTCGTGGTATGGAAAACGGATTGGGTGATGGGAGACAGGGAGTGAAGAACGTACCGTGTTTATCATGTTGTGTCACTGGGACACCGACGACAATGGGAAGCGGACTGTCGTATCAGACGTGGGAAGCGGCGCGCCAGACAGAGACGGTGGCGTCGTCTGGAGTGGAGATTTCTGTCGGATCGAAGCCTAGGACGACTCTGATGCCGCCGGACGATCCCTGAATGTACCCTTTGGCAATGGCGTCAAGGTGCTCGCCACTATAACTTGATTGAAAGGTCTGCGCCGAGGGAGATGAGCCAGATGCTGACTTCTGACTTTTCACGCAACTCGTATCTTGGCTGGCTGTAGGCCGCCGACTCTGTTCGGGCCGAAACACTCGATCTTGTCAACCAGGAACCGTATCCAAAGAGGCATTTGATTCCTCGCGGTGCCGTTTGTTAACCGTTGGTGAGGTGATGTCAGGCCCAAGGGAAGGTTGCTGCCGGGTATTTAACGAAGTGCTCGCTCCAGACCAACCACTGTCTCCTTGAGGGTATTGTTCTCGACCTGCAGCGCAGCACTCGCCGGTCCTCCGCCAACCTTGGCACTGAGTCGCGGGCCCGTCGTAGGCGTCGTACCGCCTGCCCTGTGCGGACCAGCAGCCGCGGTCCTCGGAAGGTGTTGGATGCATGAGAAGCTGTCATCTTATGGACCTCGTCTTTGATCAGCCGCCGAGACGATGTAACAAGACGTCGTGTGTCACGCCGTCGGTACGTGAGGCCATCTTGGTGTATCTAACAAGCACTGCGTTAGATACTCGCTGGAATCTGGCAGGTTGACACTGGCCCTCGCTTCTTGGATCGCGATTGGGTAATCTGGTCTTTAGGTGTGACTTACCGTGGTCTGTCCGGCACCACGGCTCACGTCAAAGTTGACGGCACCGTCCACGGCTTGATAGGGCACCAAGTCAAAATCAAAGTGGTTGAGTATGTCGCCGTTTTCGTTATTTCTCGAAGTTTAAAAGCAGGTGTGGAGGTACCGAGGTATCTTGTGGCACGCATGGATGAAGCGGGGTACGCGGGGTTGTGTTTGGCAAGGTGCCTTTGATCTTAAGATATTGACATGGGAAATTACAAGTTCCAAGTCAAGACTTCGACTCTTGGGACAACATCTTGACGTATCGTCACGTCGTTAGATATACGTACGATTGGGTCTGAACGTCTCGTCTGATATCCGGCTTGCTTTGCCTTTCTCGCGTGACTGTCGCCATGCTACATCAGAGTATCTTGGGTGTCGCGCAGCGGCTCTTTGTCTTTCCAGAGGTTTGCCATGTCGATGCCTTCCAAAGCCCCTTCCGCCTGCTCATCTGAGCTCCAGTGTCTACACCGTACATACGGGACGAAGGGATGACGATTGGTCAGTCAACACACCGCTGCTGGGTTAGTGGTAGGGTTATGCAACACCATCTGGACCTGTACTAACACTTCACCAAGTCTCTTTTAGCTGAACCAACTCCTCAGGCACTGTTGCTTGTGTCGCAGCCGGATCCAACACGATGCCCGGCCATCGCACTACCACCGCCTCTGGCACCACGCGCAGCTAAGTCGCCACCGCCCGCAAGAAGCCAATCATCCCCACCACCACCACCTCGTTGGCGCCGTGCCGCCAGGAACAAGAACACCACTGTGGTGACGGCTGCGAGGCTGTCCCAAAAAAAAAAAGGTTATTGGGTGCGAGCCCGATAAATTCACGTCCGGCGCCGCAGCTACCACCAGAATGCTCTCCAACCCCATTGCCATCTTCGTTCAACCCTCATCAACGCGAGTGACCAGCGTGGAAGCTTTAGTTCGCACCTGACGCAGTTGTGGAGGAGCCCGCTACAGAGACATACGCAAACACCCACGACCTCAGCACGTCCAGGATCCGAAGAAAGAGAAGGTCTTTCCGGCTGCTATCCGCTACACGGATCGCAAGTACAAAGCCCACCGCCGCGACAGCCCAAGCTACGTCTACATCTTCTTCCCGACGCGCTTCGAAGACGGGATAGAGCTATGGATTACGATGAAGAATCTGATGGAGGGAGCGACTGAGACTCTGTATGCGTTCCGGAACGCGAAGGGAGGTCGCTCGAGAACGATGTGTATCAATGATGACAGCCCAGGATTTGTGCCGTCCAGGACCATCGGTTGACCGGAATCTGATGACGGCAGGTGACGCCGATGATCTGAACACGTGGAGGAAGAGACCCAGTCTTTCGCTCAGAAGGTGGCGGAGGTTAAGCGTCTTGCTCCTACGCGGTCCGCCCAAACCGGAGAGGCCGTCTCACGGCAAGGCTCCGTCGGTTGCAGGATCAGAGTACCTTGTTATATGATTAGGTTAGGTATCCTCTCGGCGGCAAGGGAGGATAACAACCGAGAGCGACTATTCCGACTCGGAGGCCTCCTCCTCCTCCTCGTCGTTCGGCACACTCAAACCCTCAACGCCCCAAAGTGCCATTGGGTGGCAGGCACAGACCTTCTCTCCAAGCTATCTCTAGGCAAACACCTCCTCTGGCATACAGGGAAGCTGACTCGCAATGCGACGAGGTCGGATTTGCATTTTGTGCGAACATTTGGCACAGCCGCAGCGGCCCGGAGAACGAAGAGCCGGAAACCGCCCCGTCGCGACCGATAAAGAGTACATCATCCTCTACGTTGTTGCCATACCCGAGGTCATTACCCGGGTGCTGCACCCTCGAGGACAAAGTCAACAAGTAAAAAGCGCACGCCGTCACCAACACCACCACCAGCGCAACCAGTAGCTGCCGTAGCAATCGAGGATCGTGACCTGGGTCTCGCTAGTATTTCACACTGGGGCTATTGAATCAGGATGTATGATAATAAAGCTTTAATGGATACGTGTCTTGCCTCAGTTTCTGCAAGTCTCCTTGTCCTGTTCATCAAACTAGCAGCGTTTGTCTCACATAAGATCCGGATCAGTTTAACGAGCTCAGACAAATGGATTCAAATCTGTCTTTGCCATAACCTATGGTGCTATGCAGCTTCATTTGGGATTCCTCATGCATTCCAGAGTGGCTCTCGGTGGGTGATGGAGGTTTGGGACAGTCACCTTATTCACAAGTGAAAACGCGAATACGTAGAAAGGCACCGTCTCGGGAGGGAGGATGGATGCTCAGAAGAACACAGGTGGTTGCTGTGACTACCTAGGTTGTAAAGATGTTGAAGGTGATATCCAGGGATCATGCCTTGAGGTAGGTGTGCTGACATGGCACCCGTCACTGCAGCCCTTGTCCCCTCTGGGAATAATTTAGGTGGGCCTGTAGGGCCAATCATGACAAATCCCATCACCGCTCCTTTCGGCCCACGTCCCTTAAGCGCTAAGCAAAACAGCAGTCCAATCACCGCCCCATTCGATTACATGTAGGTTTTGGGCACAATACCTGCCTGAAAGGGCCGACAGGCTGCATCCAATCACATCTCCTCTTCCCAGCACTTGTACCGTATTGGTCGAATCTCTGGGGTACTGCCGAACTCCGGCACACCAACTGTCAGATCTCGATAAGCGAAGGCTTATCTCAACGACCCCAAAGCGGCCCTGTGGAGATTTGTTGGTCGTGTATCTCGTATTAGGAGACACTTTCCAACTTCAAGTACCTAACACCCACAGACTACAAACTCAACAGCAATCTCGAGTAAGCAAGACAACGCTACACTATACGACAAGAGTCATGTTCTAACAGGTGGATGTATTACCCAAGGTACGAAGCACATCCGTACAGCGCGCATCCTACTTGGGAAAGCCAAGCTAACAGTTGACTTCAAAGCTTCAACACCGAGATGCGCATCCATCGCAGCCAGATCTCACATCACTCGTCTCATGAGCGGACTTCGGTTAGCAGTATCTCGTTTCCATATGTCGCAATGGTCGTCTACATATCTGAGAGGATCATCAGCGCTTTTCCAGCCCGTCTCACCACCAAGGACCCAATCCCAAGCATGGCGAAGAGCCACTACGTCCTTGTCCACGAAGTTCCACAGCCACATGATGCCGGACAAGGCGCCAGATACAATAATAGTGACAGCGACAGGCTGGACTCTTTCCGCGTGGAAGGCTGACATCTATCAGGGTCCCGGGATGCTGTCCGTCCAATCTAGACAAGGCACCTTGCTCAGGACAACAGTCGAACACGCAGAGCGCTGCAGCTCAAGTCGAGCATATCACACGCCATACGACAGCTGGTCGCATCTCCCGCTACAATCGCCACCAGAGAGTCAATCCCTGATTCTGCCCCTATGACGACAAAGGCCTCGCCGCCCTCTCGAGGCGGTGCCCCTCGACGACTCGATACCTCAGACGCACAAGACACGTCTATCCCGCGAAACTCATTGCTATGCCGACATGCAAACCTCGAACAGATGACCCATATTGTTGGCATACCTTCTGACGAGCGTTTCCTCTGATGAAGAGTTCGCCACGGCCGGCACAGCCCTAACCTCTTGCTGGGATATCATACAAATGTTGCTCCAGACTCGGCAAGGTTCTCGGGTGGTCGTCACTGCTACATGCGCCGACCAGGAAGCAAGGGAAGCAACACTTTCGACGAAGAACCAAGCCATGTATTTCCGCAGCTTCTGAGGCAGCGACTGAGGGATCAATGACCCGAAAGGCATGGAAGCCGGTACGGAACTCTCGACTACGACGGAGGTCTTTCAGACGGAACATCCAATGAGTGAATGGCCTTAGTGGAAGCTGAGAGGAGTGCTGGGGAGCCACGATATGGCAACGCATTGGAAGTCGGCGGAGGGTGGGAGGGATATGCACTACCGAGGTAACTGGGCACAGCTGCAAGGGCAGTCGGCGCCTTGCCGGAGGACTGCGATCGTGAATACAACGTGGACTGAGGCAAGCATGGGATTTGCCGTCGTGACTGTCCAGAGGCCTGTCTATTCTATAACGGTAGCAGAGCTAATGTCATAAGATTTAGCCGATCGAGGACACGGCTTGTCTTCAAAGCTGTGAGGTGGCTGTTTGGTTAATCCTGGCATCACCGCATGGCTGTACATGTTGCCCCAGCCATACGCCGCAAAGTCTGGTGCTCTCGAGAGGTGCCCTGCTGTCCCCCTGCTGAAAGGCAGGACCTCCATGTCCCAGTGTACCCACTGCCCCTTTGGCGTGTACTGGTACAGAGGTATACAGGGGATGGAAGGACACAGGAGCATAAGAAGGAGGGCTTCGCCCACTGCATGTACATACTCTCTTTGCTTCTCACACGCTTCAATCAACCTCATTCCCCATACAATTCAGCACCCCCAACCCAGATATCATGCATCTCAGCAGCAGTGTCACAATGAACGAACTTCCATTAATTATTTGTTAAGTTTTAACCACCACTTTCAACACGGGTTGGACTTCCATATCCAAGACTCTTTCGTACGTCCACGCCTTTGAGAACAGTGAGCAAGAGTATACAGAGTTAAAGTGAAACACAGGAAGGGTGAGATGACACTCTTTGACCAAATTACCAACCTTGACCGGGTTCGTACCTGCCTCGCCGTCAGTCGCGTCTCCGAGTTGAGGTCCAGGATATCGCTTTTCAAGCACATGTTGGACAATGGACTAGCTCAGACTTTCTGATCTCCACATCGTCGTCCAGCTGGTATTCATCCTACAGTTCCGCACAATGCTGATTCTTTCCGAGCTCACTCGGCTGCCTGATACTGCCTCTGAAGAGTAGTCGGATTGGTGCTAATGGATCTATCACCGACACACACCTTCCGCCTAGGTGAGACTCATAACTCTATGTCGGCTGCAAGAGTGTACTGGGTTATGCCGCCGATCCAGGGCGGTGCTTTACTCTTCGGCCCCGCAGGCAAATGCCTAGAACTGGCGAGTGAACAATGTTACTGGTCCAACTCGCTGTCTCTGACACTCTTGCATCTTCCAGATCCGTCTGGTTTCAACGCCCAAACCACAACAGCGACACGCCCGTGATAAACCGCAACAAGGACTTCCGCAAGAAACGCGGCAGCCTCTCTAGCTGCGTACACATACGTTGTACATCAACGACGACAATGCCACCATCAGACATAAACAGGCCGGGGAAGTGTGGGCGGCCCGCCTCGAGTCTTATCGAGAACGGCCACTCGGCCATACCGCACAAAGAGGTCGACGCCGTCGGGTTCTACAAGCATATTGAGAAGGGCATGCTGGAGCCGCGCCGGATGAAGCAACTGCGCTTATAGTAAGGCCAGCGGGCGCTGAGCGAGAAACTCCCGCACGGGAGTCGCTGTTCTTGGAGGTGAGTTTGCCGCATTTGTCATTGGCAGGAAGCGGACAGACTGATGACTGTGATGCAGCGTGCGCGATACAGGACCAGCTACTTCAGGAGTTTGGCACCAAGCCCGAGTTCATCATCGCGGGCGCAGTCTGCCAATCGTCATCGAGGGACTTTGCGCCTTGGTGTTTGATAGATGGGTGAGTAGTACCCGCTCTGGTTGCAGTTTTGGACAGCGAAACCAAGCTGACTCTGCCTTGTAACTATGACGATACCATTTTTCCAGAGCAGTGCATCGACTGATCCTCTGAGCAGCGTATTACGCCTCCTCTTCGACCCCCACGACATTCCAAGTCTCAGTGAGGCACCTTACGCCTCGCAAACTCGGTATTGGACGCAACATGGCCGAGGTCCTCGCTCGTATCGGAAACCTCGCTGTTGGAGTCGCTCACGTAGCTCTCGAGTCTTGCCTCGTGTCGAGCTTCTTCGTGGCAGCTTCGCTGGCAGGCCAGGCGGCCTAACTCGTCGGTCGAGACGCTGCGCGCCAGGGCTCCAACTCGTTGTCAGTGCTTTCTCGGCGATGCATTCACTATCACAGAAAGGCAACACAAAATGACGCGGTCAGTTGTAGGCTGTACGCGATGGCAGTATTCTATTCGATCACTTGGGATATGTTGATTTGCTTCGAATTGGGTCCTACCATTGGAGAGCTCTGTTTAGCGCCATGGTATATGGCAGACGGAGCCTCGGACCATGCACAACATCGACTTGTCCGGCGCGCAAACGAACCTGAGATCACCTTGTCAGGGCGTCTCAACAACTCGCTGGTGGCTGGCTCCGAAGTCGACGTTTATATTCCAAGCTGGCACGTGTCGCGTTCCGTCGCTCTTCTTCCACACGCCTAACAGCACACAGAGCACAGGATTAGCTCCGGGCCCTCCCTCGTTGCGACTTCTTGAGATGTGAATGCTACGCGTTCACCCGATGAACCACCTGCTTACGCTTGAGGAGCAAAGAAATCGGCCACCGCCACGTCCTTGTTCACAATCACACTCAGGACCGCGGGTTCCCCTACCCTTTGGCAAGTGACAGACGCGCCGTACCCGTGTCCGAACTAAGACGACAGTCGTCATAACCTTGCTTACACCGGAAGGACCGTTGTCGTAATGCCGGCCTATGGCCATCCACTTCGGCCCAGTGTTGCGGATGGCGACGTCGGCACCATTGTTCAGGGTTTCGGGGTGATCGATGGCACATAACAATCTCCTGGATCTAGGATGGTAACGTCAGTCTCCGCAACAAATAAACGAGGTTTGGGTACATCATACCAAGACCGTCGTCCGTCTCCACAGCGACTGGTGAAACTCTCTAGCCGATGCAAATTTGCCACCTCTTCCAAAAGCTCGTTACACTGGTGTCATCATTTCTAGGTAGACTGAAGTACTCGTGTGATGAGCGTTCGGTTGATCCCCTGTTTGACGAACTCCCATGACTTGCGTTGCGTATTATAACCAGTTCCTCCCGGGTGTGGTCTTTTCTTGGATCGCCTCCGTCTCGAGATCGGTTCTCGGCTGTGGAGGGTGCTTGAAGTTGCCGGGGGGCTTGGACGACTGCCTCTTCCCAAATGTGTCCCGGTAGTTGATCTCGCCGTCCTCGCGCACGGTCCTGCGATGTTGCTCCCCGATGTCGTCGCATGTAGCAGATCAGCCTTGGTCATCCGAAAGGTGTTGTATCGAGTTGCGTCGCCTGTCGGACGAGCTGCAAGGATTGCTGCCTGTGTTCCTCGCGGAGATAATCGTACTCTGGCTTTATCCGGTTATTGACTGACGCGGACTTGCCACGAGACCGTTGAGGCGCATCTCTGTGGCGCATGACTCTGTCGAGGTCCGCCACTCGGAGGTCATCGCCACTTGCGAGTGGTTGTTGTTTATCATCTTGTTCTCCGTCCTGCCAGGCAGGGAGTGTGCCCATCCATCTTCTCTCCAGCTCCGCAACCGCAGGACCACGGGAATCAGAGCTAGACTTGAGGCGACCGTCGGACATGCCGTTGGCTTGGGGAGGGCGTCGTTAGTCAGCTTTTTGCGTGAAGCCATCGTGGCCGCAATCCTCTTTTTCCTGGATTGCCATCAGAGTCACAAACGCTGGTGGTTAATCGAGTGTTAATCTTTCTGGTCCCAGAAACTTCCCTTGGTATTGGACAGATGGAGGACAAACCTTGCAGACGCATCTCTTCTAATGCGATGCCGCATCCTAGATGGATTCTTCCCTTCAGTAGTTGTTTTGTTCGCCAAAAGCCGTCCGCAGCGGTTGCCCGGAATCAGGTCGACAAAGGTCCATCTGATACTATGATGGTTATGGTAGCGAGAAGGTGATACTGTGTTAAACATAACAATGATGGAGACCAGCGAAGAAGAGGAAGTTGTAAGGCTGCTTCTGCTGCGATTACCGAAGATGGAAATGACGCATGGGAGGATCGGCCCCACTCAGATACCATGGATGGCGACAGCCAAAATCAATCTTGACACAAGTTCCCGACTCCAGCATGTCCAGCAGCTGACTTTGTGTAGTCAATACTCGATACGATCTCGGAAGGATGTCACAGCGAAACTGTGCTGGTCTCCACCGCCGCCAACGTACGTACACTTCGGCTCTACTTCGACAACATCAGATCACACAAGGGAGTTGACGACGATTTATGGGGATGATGACAAGGAGACATTTACTCCAATAAGGAGGGCATTAGGTTCAAGATGGAGAGTCTCATGATTGAAGCAACAGGCCAGGATGCAGCATCAAAACCAGGGCACGCCGTTTCGTCCGTGGACTCTACTGACTCCTCCGACCTCGACTTTGTCCCGGCAGATCATCCACTGCGTCAAACACGGCGCCGGCAACGTTTGCTCTTCTGCAAGCAAAAGGCACCGAAACCACTATCGCAGCTCCCCACACAAGCTACAGCAATCCAGACCGCCTGGCGTTCCATCAGAAACACAGGACAAGCACGTTTCCGAATGACATCGCGGGCATAATAAACAAGAGTGGACTACGACTGGTGGCTTCCAGCACCCGGCCTGCCCCCTAAACCAGGAGCACATCAACGACCTGCAAAGCATCACAGTGACAGACCCACACGGAGGCAAAGAAGTCATCCGTCAATGGCCCGGAACCAGTTGCGGCCACGCACCTTGCCCCTCCTGGACCGGCACCTGCTCGGCTCCTCTAGCTAAGCCAGCCTCAGCGCATCATCACCACGACAACAACGGCCCGGAGAGCGTGGCGAGGATGTCCTAGAGTTGACGGTGGACAAAGCATAGTCGGCCGTTGGATGCAATGGACACCACTGCTAGACCGGGCGTTGCAAGCGTCGACGGCCGTCTCCATGTGCCAGACATCAACCCACCAGCCTTGACCGACATCTCGTCGACCAGATCGAACACCGTCGGCATCGACATTCTTGAGCCACGAGCACCCCAATGGGCGATTGTAGCAGCTTTGACAAATCCTCGGATCTGGGCTGAGGGACGCCGCCTTTCCGCCCCATAGAAATGGCTCTTGTTTCGGGTGTCAGACACGATACATTGACCTTTCCTCGTCTCTGCTAATCTATAGCAGCAGCCTTGGCAAACGTACGACGACGACGGGATCTGCAGGCAACTAGGTAACGCCTCTGTCAAATCGGCCTCTTCAGTAGAGGGAGTCCGACACGTCACCTTTGTTGTCCTTCCCGACCATCATTCCGGGCATCCCCCGTCTAACGAGTACCCTGTACGAGAAAATAAGTTGAACCAGGAGGAAACAACACTCCGTTACCACGACACGAACGAGCTTTCCCCGTCTTTATGTCTGCCCAAACGACTCTCTGCGAAATGCTGCCTGCAGATTCCGCGTGCAGCTTCACCAACGACAACAATAACCCCAACGCAATGCTCCCAAGACTCCGTCCAGTCAGTCTGAGATAGCAGAGGATGGCACAACGATGTTCGTCAAGACAACAACCCAATATCTCAGGCGCACGGCTATGGCGGAAGACTTGTCAGGCAGCTCCCGATGTCAGCCTGCCCCTCTGACAAGCACGACCCACGCTATGTTATCAATGACATACGACAAAGCAGTCCAAGTGTCCGCACCCCATCCATCATCCAGTCCGCGACAGGTCTCGTCGGCAATCCGTCAAGTACGCCGTCACAATATTCCCAAGCACGTCATGAACGACAACTATCGGTCGGACGCGACGACGGGGGCGGCGGTGGCGAATAATGTCTCGTGCCCCTTCTCGGCGGTTGACCGCTCTTCCGGAAACGACGTTTCCCACCGCTTCTGCGCCGTCATAGCTCGACGATGACCGCCGTGACCGTCAGGACGGAACGAGATTCAACATGTCGGCGCCGACGACGATAGCCAACATTTTGATGCGTGGCAAATTTGGGATTTTGACCCTTTCGTCTATCGTTATGATGCGTCCGAAGTCCCCAACGCCGATATGGGGACGGGCCAAGGAAGCAATTGGCTGGCTGTCTCGATAGCATTGGGCGGGACCTGGAATCACCATGCTTGCGCTTTCCTTTTGTCTTCTTGAGTTCGTATTTGATTCGTGCTCGAGAATGCTGGTCTTTCTTTTTCGATTTACTGCTGAGAGGATGCGTGTCAAAAATGCGTTTCGTTGTACCGTGGAGCACTGGTGATGTCTTCACAGCTGTAAACCTTGCTGTGTCTCGTGGTAGACGCAACTAAGGACTGCCTTGGTACCAGTTGATGGTTGATGATTTGTTCAATCGAGGAGTCTTCTCGTCAGAGTATGAAAAGCTGTCAGAACATCGCTGCATCACGTCGGGTGATTCTCCTTCTACTTTGACAGACCAGCCGTGACTGTGGATTTCCGTTGCGACGCAGCTGCCGTTTAGTACTGACGCTTGCCAGACAGTCTTGGCAGCTGCAGGCCTGTCAAACCGTTCAGAGGGTCTGTCTTAATGGTTTCACCCACTGACGATCTCTTATTCTAGGGCTGTCCTCACCAGGGCGACGGCCAGATTGACACGCCGCAAAGTGTTTGCCATCACAGAGTCACGACCCTGCTTCATAGATTACGAAGAAATTACCCTCGCCATTGCTGTTATTGGGGCAACGAATCAAACAAGTCTTTGTCGGGCTTGCGGCAGGAATGGATGATTCGCAAGCTGCAGACCAGGGTCAAGCCCCCCTGACTTAGCTCTCTCCTTCTTACTACCCAGTTCTCAGGTCCACAATCCATTCAGGGGCAATGAGACTGATAAGATGAGGATGAGGAGGACGAGGACGAGGAGGAGGACGAGGAGGCGTATGCTCACATCCCTTTGGACATCGTCACAGCGACTCAGACGGTATGGCAAAATGCCACGACAGACCTTCGGCTCTCTAGAGATGTTGAGACGTGAAGCAAAGTATCTGCCCATCCTTCTGCGGCCTCTTGCAGTCACCGCCAGGCACCGTGAGAATCTTTGAAGGATCGCACTGTCCGAGGGACCCTCGACTCTCAGGGCCTCGCGATCACGAACGCATCAAACACAGAGCCGACGAGGTGCGACAGTCTCTAGATACGCCGGGAGGGGAAGCAGCTTGTCAAGGGACACCTCTCGCGGACTTCAACTCTTACCTGGCCAGCACCCAGTCTGACCCCACTATCGCCGAGGTCTGCCACCCCGCTGGGTTCACGACGTACGCGCGGCACCTGGCCCGTAACCACGGCCAAGACACCGGGGCTAGTATCGCTACAGTGTCGGCTGATGCAGAACTCGCGGCTGTCGACCAAGCGGAACCATGGGAAGCACCTAAGGCAGGTGAAGGTGGCTACCGAGCATCAGTCGGAGAGCTAGCAAGTAGCCATGCTCTGCACCGTCTTGACCAGGAACGACGCTCTAAAAGTGAGCACATTGTATCCTCGCGCTATTGGCCTTCTCAATGTCGGCAATGGAACCAACTGGTACGTTATCGATACATTCCTTTGCTGTGTCTTCTCCCTGGTATCCTAACGTGAACGATCTGCTGACAGCAATGCCTAAGACGCGACAGCCAATAGTGCGGGATACACCTACAAGCCAACCCGAAAAGTCGTTTCCAACGACTTGAACTCCCTCGGCCGTGTTTAGGAGTTGGCCGACCCCGAACAGAACACGTTCCTCAACCTGACAACGGCCTGTATCTCCTGCACGAAGCTCAATGGCCCATTCCTGCAGTCGAACATAAGTATAACGCAGAAGTTCATACCGCTCGTGAAGAACAAGTGTCTACTTCAGATGCCGAGAACTGTCGACACGTCATCCAAGTACCTGCTCCAACAAGTACAAGCTCTCCAACTATCCTGCTGTGGCCAAAGTAGGCCAAAGGGTCAGCACCTTTCCGTAGCTTTGGGCAATTCATGAGGATGATGGTATACCCGGTGCCGACGACTTTCCACCTTGAGCTCGACTGTATCGAGTTCTTCGAAGGTTCTGAGATATCGGGGGCAGTGATTCATTTGCGACTGCCACTATCTTCGATGACGTTCAGTTCTTCGGCAGAGGTCGCGGTTTCGGGAAGAAGGAAGCCAAGGACCATGACTTCCTCTTCTTCAACACGTCTTCACTTCGTCGAATCTTCGTCATCCACGAGCTTGTCGACATCAACAACTTCGACCCCGACACCACCTCTATAAAGGATATCGTAAACAATTACAGCTATTCCGGAGGACGACCTCGAGGGGTTCCATTTCTCCGGTATTAACTCCTTTTCCTTCGCGACTCACTGAGAGCCGTCAGTGCCAGTTTGATCTCACCCATGGCGTGGTTCATTCTGCACTTTTACAAGCGCATCGAGGAGGGGATGCCACTGAGCCCGGACAATGGTCTCCAAGCTAGTGTTTAGCGACCACCTACCGGCTAGAGCCGCAGCAGATGAGGCAGGCGAGCAGACGCTCAGCGAGAAGCCGCCGTATGGGAGTCAGGGAGGCAATGCTGTTCTTGGAGGTGAACTTAGACCGAACAAACAGAGAGGACAGAGAGACTGACAATGTTGTAGCGCGCGCGATATAGCACCAGCTGCTGAAAGGGTTCGGGACGAAGCCCTAGTTCTCGAACAGGTTCAGCAGGGAGACAGTACCGAAACCTCCGACGGTGCTGAGGCTGAATCGAGGAGACTGGTGAGACTCATGGGTGTGGCCTAGCTTCTCCTGGAGACGTTTCGTGTCGCCCCATTCCCGCACAGCCGGCGTCTCTCCAGCAGTCGTGAGAGGCAGGACCGGAGAGTATGAAAGAGTGGTCAAACAGAATATCGACAAAGAGTTCCAGAACCATTGCCGGCTCAGGGGGTGCGTTGATGTCCTACTGCTTCTGCTGGAGACTATCAGTACGGCGATCACGGCTTGATCCACGACCTTCTCAAGCAGCTCCGTACCGCCGCGATACATGCACCTCGTCCAGGCCACCCACACCGGGCTGTCCATCAAAAGGAACGCTCTGGCAGCTATCCGGCGCTCGACGGAGAGCGTTTACGACTCTAGGCAGAAGGGGACACATACGGCTGGCGACGCCTCCATGGACATACTAAGCATGGCCGTAAAGCTAAACAAAAACGGGATAAGTACTCGTCGCTCGGCTCCAGTTCCAAATGCTTTCAACGCGGGGCATATTAAGCAACGAGGGATGAAGAACTTCATAGATAAGCTTTACACTGGCACCAGATCATCCCGGATACTGCAGACTCTGTCAATTCGTCCAGCCGCTTAGATCCGTTGTTGATCATACTGTGGGGGAAGAGAGCAGCTTTGAAGCAGATCCTGACCATCTTTGTGGGGAGTTGAACGAGGAGAACTTGGACTGGGGCTTGGAAGACCTGTACGCTCACTCGTTAATGGAAAAGCTGGAATGGCCTCAACTGATTGGAATGAGGTATGATGCCGTCTCCGAGCTCGGAATGTGTGAATGCTTTTGTGGATCGTCTGCCAAGAGCCGGCATCAATCGAACCTCAAAGTCTCGTCAACTGGAGACAACGACCTCAACCGTCGACCCCAGTAGAGCTAATCGATCAAGGCATTTCGAATTCAGTCACAACCCCTTTGCCAATACCACCGGGCTTGTCTCCGGCCAACCTGCCAAACCACAAACCACCGCTTCTGCTCTCTGAAATCATCAACAGATCAGGTACCCACCATCTCTCTTCCGGCGCTTTCTGTACTATTCACGCTCTTGAGTGTCTCGTTGGACGAGAAATAGGAAGAAATGTCGGGGTAGCACAAGACTGGTGTCGTCAGACAGCTTCCGACGAGCGCACCACCCAGAATCCATCGCACGACAAGCACGCCTACCTGCCGCCGCCGACTACGACGAAAACTACCATGGGTGGCAGCAATAGTAGTCCCCGAAGGGCAAACAGAAGCCTAACAATGAGAACCTCCCTCCCGCCGCGAGAGATTCGTCCTCCCAGGGCCAAGCAAAGTATAGTCACCTCTGTTGTGAGTCTTCCACAATGGAAAGCCAAGTAGTCGTGTCATTATGATTTAACATAAACGTCATGCAGAATGGCATTCAGCTCCGCCCAAGCAGAGCTCGAGAATTCAACGACGACGAGGACAACAACAATCAGAACCACCCCCATCACCAAAAGAGAACAACGAGCCAAAGAATCCTTGCCTGTCTGGGGGTACCCTTCTGGACGTCGGTAGACTCCCAGTAGATACCGAAGCCTCAGTCTGCCAAATCCTTCACACCTTTGCTAGGGGGCTAGCCAATACCGGAACTTGTGCCTCAAAGTTGCGACTGAAGCCTTTTTGCGTCTCCAGACCCGGTGAGATACAGCTTGAAGTGATGCTGCTCACCCACCGATTTGGCCAGTAGCACCGGGGCAGAGGGATCAGTCTCAGGACAATGATCGCAAATCCACCGTTAGACTTGAAAGAAACACCACCCCCCCAGACCTTGCGCGAAACCGCAGTTCGACCGTGACGAGGAATTAATTTCTTTCCAGCCAGGGACGGCGGGGATAAGCCTCCGGCTGTGTTAGAAGGAGCAAGAAAAGACGTCTGTCAATTTTCGAGTCTGCAGAATCGACCCCCTCCGTGTGCGTGGGCGTTATCTGTCCCGGAACCGCGGCACCTGGATGGAGAAGAAAGCACACCGACCTCACGGCTATGCCGCTCCAATGCAGTGACGATATTGCGGCTCTGTGTTGCAGGCGTCGCAAGAATAGCGCTGATGGGGGTTTTCTGGAAGATGTGTGTAGTAGCCTCCTGCTGCCGCTTTGTTGGAAGATTTCCTGTGAGATTGCGCGAATTATCTCGTCAGTGGTTAGAACATTTGATGGTTCCTTTTTATTAGCTATCCCAAACAGAACGACGAAGTCAGCTATGGGCTGTACACGTTGGTAGTGTTCTATTTTGTCACTGATTACTTACTATTTGCTGGCTTGCTGTGAATGGTTCCTGGCTTTTGGCGAGCTCTGCCGAACGCGATTGGCACATGGCCGACAGAGGGACGTTAGAAGTGCTGTGAGTGGCGTTCTGGGGATGGAGGTCCGTGAGATGGAGGGTTTGGGGAGCAGTGGAGGTGCTGATTGTAGCTGTCACTGGTCCGGATCCCGCTAACAATTGTCCTCATGGCCGACGAGATGCCATCGGTACTGGCACTACCAGAGTCCTCAGCCAGTGGCCCTGCTAGGGAACCTTGGCAAAGTCGTGAATGCAACCGTTGCGGTGTTTCCCCTTGTCGCTAGCCTCTTGTATTCGAGCTGGTCGCTGTCCGTATCCCCTTCGAGATACTCCAGAAAGTCTCACCGGAGCATGTTCACATTGAACGAGGCCTGGCCTTCTCGATCGGATCAACTTTCTCCTTTACCGATATATCCAGCTTGACCACTCGGCCACTTGGCCTATATCAAAGTGTGACTTGCGTTCGCCAGCTCCCTCCACCATGAGGGGGTCATCTGCAGAACTCGGCTGAAATGCCTGGCTTGCTTGGCAGACCATACTGTCTTGGCCGTCCAGAGTGGCGGCGTCATCGTCGTTGTTGTTTTCAGTGGGATCGACAAGTGGCACAGTTTGTAGAGACCTTGTAACAAGGGCATATTTCCGCATATGTCGATGCGGCTGCCGTGGTATGTTCTCTTCAGAGGGTAGATGATCAAAGCAATAACAGTGAGCGGAGAGGGTGGTTATGTCCTGCAGTGGATCCTCCGCCCGTCTGGAAGCTTGGCTTTGTCGATGTGTTGACAGACGCTGGCAGTTATTGGTCTGGTAGGCGCCGGAGGCCACTGACACAGCCCTTGAGCAGCAGCTGCGTCAGGATGGAGGTCCCCGGCAGGTCGACAGACATGTGGATGACCTTGTGATGCCGCGAACGAAGCCCACCCTCTCGACGATGAATTTGTCCTTGTCCCCGGCAAAGAGTCGCTGTACAGCTGCCATGAGATGGTCTTCGGCACCATAGCCCGGAGAATGTACAACAGGGCAAAGTCCGACCGCAAATCCCGCCACTCGTCAACAATGTGAAGCAAGTCAATGAGAACACTCCGAATGCTCCCTGGAAGTTCGGGACACACAGCATGGTCTTCAACTCGGCTCTCAAGGTCTGCTTCGGCCTGAGAAAGATGTGTGTACCAGCTAGCTTGGATGTTCTATCAGATTCTGAGGTCCAGGAGGAGAAAATGTTAATATGGTGGATGTTGTGATCAAGGAAAAGTAAACACAGCTTGCACGGAGTAACCTGATCGCTTGCTGGAGCGAAATAGGCCATGAAGTGCAATAATCTCTGTATTAGGGTGGTGGTGTATTGTAGTGGGAGGGTTGCCTTCTCCTCTATTCTAAACCTTCCCGTGACTTCTATTCCACTCCGTTTTTCGAACCACGTGAGACGACGTATGTATTCTGCAGGTTGTCGAAATGTCTGTCCTCGCAGGTGCCGAGCGGACAGTGGTCTTGAGTCTGGCAGCTGTGATCTCGCAGCTGTGCTCTCGCAGGTGCCGAGTAGGCTGCCGGGACACGTAGAAAGGAGCTGCCGTCCTCGGGAGAGGTCGGAGTGGGTGGCGTGAACGTGGCCAGGCCCAGGATCTGCTTGCACGGGATGCTGGCCTTTGACAGGATCTCACGAACCGAGCGTAATCTTGATTAGCACTCGGGTGCGGAGGTTGGGCTTGATGGTTGGCTAGGCTGCATCTGATGGAAATACCGCTGCGACTCCTGCCGAGATGAATTTGTGAGATCTGGTTGGCGCGGTCGGTGAAAGAAGTCTGCAATCCTGATGAGCGTGTAGATCGTCTTCGGGGATGCTCTCCAACAGTCAAAAGTTGTCGTACTCGCTCGCGACAGCAACTGCCTAAAGAGACTTCAGCAGCAATGACCACTAGATAGCAAAGCATCGCCACTGTGACGTTGTATCAGTAGGGCTTGGCAGACCTGCGGTTCTCGTTCTGGCACTCTGCGTACCGAGACTTCGAGAGGCTGCGTTTTCAGTTGCCGAGCTTTCGTCCTGTCTTCGTGCGTGCTTCCGCAGCGGCAGGTCTCCAGCCCGTGAATCTGGAAGACCTCGGGCCTGGTGAAATGCTCGTCTTGCTGGCTGGGAGCGGGCGCATGGTGAGATGCGAGATACACGCTTGTGGATATGCTGATCCTTGGCTTCGAATAGGGTGCCTCTGGCCCGCGTTTGAGGTAGGATGCGAGACTGGCGCTCGGGGAGTTGATGATTCCGCAGATCGCGTCATAGTACACACCGAGGCTTCGGTAGTGTGAGGTGTGATCTTTGTGGCAGAGATTCTCGCATACCAAATTTTCCGCGAGAGGACCCAAGACGTTGGCAGAGACGCTCTCTTGCTCTTGGTCCTGTAGTCAAGGAAGCTGGCTTTCAACGTGAGCCCCTGCGCGGGGCCAACGCGGTCGATTGACGAGCGCGGTGTCGCGGTGCTTTCCTCCATCATTGTCGGTAGGTGAAGATATCCGCCCCCCCCGAAACTCCCGGCACCCCCGCAGGCTCAACCACCCGGAATTCGGCCTCTGTTGCGGTGTCCATTGCGGTTCCTGCCTCCATCTCGGTTTCACGTGCGGGTTCGGCCCACATCACATTTTGTGCCTCCATCGCGATATATGCCTCTATTGTAGCCATCTGGGTGGCAGCCCGACCTCTGAAGATCCGTCACTGCAGCAGTGAGGATGGATTTGCAGGAGTCAACCGAGGCCAAATCTGTTGTCGGGAAGTCCTGCCTTCTCGGAGCAGGCAAATATCTGCGTATCTGACGATCCATCTGGCTGTAGATCTCGGTCATCACATCGTGCTAGATATGGCCCTTGTCAAGGATGTCCATCTCCTGGCGTACCGCAGTTTCTTCTTATGATGTTTGTCAACGCTGTGAGGTCTGGGTTGCTTGTATTGTAATCCATGAGGTCGCTGAGATGGAGCATGCCTTCCGTGGACTTGCTTGTAGCGATAGCAGGATCTGGCTTGGACCGTTGGCAGAGAGCGTCAAGTACCACTAATAATCCTCCGCCTAGTAGTTGTTGGCGCCTCTGAGCAGGGAGCTCACTGTTTCACCAGATGAAGGTTGAGCCAGAGATCAAGGTATGGAATAGAACCAGAATCTGGGTCTCGGCCTCTGCGAAATCGACGAAGGCGTAGAGGCGCTCCTAGACATCTATCACATCGGTAAAAGCAGGATTCTTGCCGCCAGAGAGCACCGCAAGATCTTGCGGCTCAGAACAAGTAGAATCGAACTGGCCAACCTCGGGGCGTTTGATGTAGGTGCGAGGCTTGGTCTGGAATGGAGATCGTGTCTGCTGGTTGCATGGATTGTCGTATGGGCAGGCAGCTGGGCGAACGGAGCGAAAGAGTTTCTCTGGACCTCAATCACGGGCTGGGAGGTCATCTCATGGGATGGTCGCTCACGGCGAGGAAGCTGGCGATGCCCAGTTATCTCGAAAACGTCGATTTCATCAGCCAAAGAGTAGCGTAAAAATGGTGGGTTGCGGCCCAGAGATGGCTCACGGCGTGGTGACGTAGCTTTTGAGGGGCGTGCTGCCCCTTCTGAACCGTCAGGTTCCTCATCATCTCCATCAGTGAGTCCATCTTCGAGTGAAGCGAGGTCATAGACTCGCCACTCGTCGAGGTTGCGGATTGTCGAGAGGTCGACTCCAAGCTGCTCAAGACGTGGATGAGTCCGATTCTGGTTGCTTTGGCTGTCTGACTGTCCGCTCTGGCTTGGAGGTTTGGTGGGCTTGTCAGCTAAGTGCTGGGCTGGTTGGCCATCTTGGCTGCTTTTCAGATGCTGTGGAATTGATGATCTTGATGGAAAGTCGATAGAAAGTTGACCTCGGCTGGCAGGTTGACGGATCTCTCATAGGCTTGATAGAATTGTCGACGACGACGAGGTCGAGAATTGTTGGCGAGGTCAGAAAAGACCAAGCGCAATCTGAGTCCTGGCGATTGTTCGAAAGCGTGTTTTTTGCGCGATCTGGATCCTGGTGCCTGGGGAATGGACTTCTCGAGGTCTCCAAAAGAGAGTCAAAGTAGCGTAATGAGCGTACTAGGACACGAACTGAATGGGGAGTTGGATTTCAGACGGGCAGAGGAGTCCAGGACAGTTGCCCCAAAGAACCATATCCAGTCGCAGCGACAAGGATGGTTTCGACGTTCAGGTCGACAAGACGTCCAAAGCCATCGGCCTGACCGTTTCCTGCCTCTGCTGCGCCCCCGATACTAATCATCATGACTGCAATGGCGTCCGGCGAGCCACATAGATTGCAGTACTACCCGAAATCGCCAGTCCAGATATTCAGAGGACCATCTGCAGTGATGTGTCGTAATTCCAGACTCTCGGAGGTTGACATGGATGAGAACAAGCACTAGGCAGGTTACAGGCGGGGATATCGAGATAAAGTGATTGTACAAAGTGTTTCCAGACGTGGTAGAAGTGCGATCGTTGCTTGCACTAAGCTGCAACTGGACTTTGTGGTGTTCTTTCTTTAATGTGCTTTGAGAAGTGGCGTAGTAATAGCGAGCACTCTAGCTAATCGTACTTCCCCAAATAGTCACGTCAATCGCAAACTTCTCCACAGCAGCTGACCATGGTCCATCTGAACAACGACCATGTCGCACCATGCTAGGGTTGGCATATCGTATCCTTTCCGTGGAGGCAGCCTTCTTGCATGATCTTGCTTGGATACAACTTCACCAGACACCGCAATGCGGCCTGGGGGTTCCGTCGCACCTTGTTCTCCAACATGTCTAAGGTGCATCACGTTGGGTCCGTCATCGTCATCATCCTCCGTGGTGACGTGTGCAGATCTTCACATATGCAAGAGGTTGCATTTCTATCTGGCCTAGCCATGGTTCCTTCTCTTGTGGGCATATGGCTCATCCTCGACTCATCCTCCCATGCGCCCTGACACCACCGGCACCATCCGTTCCCACATGCTTCCCAATCCTGATACTTGCCCAGGCCACCGCATCGAGCACGTTCACCTTAGCCAGACGCGTCACATCTATATCGATACCCCACGTCGACAACGAGTCTCCTCCAACGCCCCAGAGTCCTCGAGACCTGACTGCTGGCGCTGCCCAGCCACTTGACCCGAGCCGCAATGCCCAGAGCACCATAGGCATATGCAATGGCTAACAAAACAGAGATACAAGTATTTAAAGCCACCTCCACAGACTACCGGTCCCTTCTTCCTTAATTCCACATTTGTATGAAATGGAAGTGTAATTTGGAAGTGCCACTGTCGTAAGTCGGGGCACGCGTCAGTCTCATGACCAAGCGCGTAGCAATTCGCGCATCCCGACACCTCGCCAGTCTCCGCCGACGCCTTAATGCAGTAGACGAGTTTGTGGCCTACACGACCGCAGTTGGCACACTTGGACTCGGCTTTGACACGGGAGGCTACGGCGCCATCACCGCCATCACCGCTGTCACCGAAGGTTCACGGACAGAAACGAGTTGTGCTCTAGTTGAACTAAGTATGGCGGTCCGGTGGGATTGGGCTCTGAAGGAATTATACTGAGATAGCGGAAAAGACTGCGAGTTTATGTTGTTCTGGAGAGAAGAACCTGGAAGTCTAGGTCGTCGGGACACCTAGAGGTAAGGAGAAGAAAACTCATAAGCGCGCACTCAATTTCTCAGACACTATAAGCGCCGAGGCGCGGGTGGGGTTAGGGGGACAGTGTTCTGTTCGCTTCGCGGAGTTCTTGGAATTTGGGCCCCAAGCCATGATTGTCGAGCAACAGCTGCTTGTTTGTATCGTTCAGCCGCCACTTAGCAGCTGGAAGCTACTAAGTGGCGGCTGAGCTGATTGCAGGACAGACCAGCGCAGCGTGGACAGTCTTCTCTGGCATCACGCCGGTACCCTCTGGCTGGTTTCTGTGCGTTCATGATGTAAAAACGAGTTAGGCACTAAGCTCCAGACTTAAAGTCGATATGTGGACGAACTGAAATGGGCGTAGGTTAAGGTCTTCGAGGTGTTGGAGCCTGTTGGAGGGGAGTTAGTATGGTAGTTCAACAAGGTTTATCGTCCATTCGGGTCGGTCGCTTATCAAAACACACCTTTCACCCTACGAAGGCACGGTACTCAAAGAGCGGCGCGACTAAATCTGGCCTAAAAACAGCTGACCGAGTTCCACGTGTAGCATTTCCCATCTGCTGCATAGGCTTCCTTCCTCAAGCGTACGCTAAAAAGACTTTTTAGCGGGATCGTCTAGCAGGCTAAAAAGTATGTCTGCCAGCTGCCTCCGAGAGGGGAGACCGATGGACGAAAAGAGAAAGTCGTCTAAGGTTCAAGACTTGTGAAAGGGTTGGGAAGCTTGTTTAGAAGTGGAGGTGCGATACCCTTCCACTCTCTTGGCCCGGGTCTCGGTTGGAGCCGTAGGTGTCGATACTATGTTCTTGATCAACCTGTCGATGACAGTATTCAGTGGCAACTGTTGTCGAACCTTCAGGCCGATATCCTTCAGTATGGAAGAGGGTAGTTTATTTACGAGTGCCGAGACATGCGCCGAGTGTCTAAGCCATTTATCTGCTCTTCATCAGGCTTCTGTCAGCGTCGTGGAGTCGCGCGTCCGGTGGTGTAACTCGGTCAACTTGGCGTCTGCAAACTTTTGTATGCCCAGGTGTAGAGCGCGACAGCTTCCCGTCGCTGTTGGTTGCCACTCTATTCCTCCCGGTGTACCTCGTTCTGATCAGTACCCCTGTAAAGATTGTCGTTGGGCTGCCGCTGCTGCTGCTTCCAAGTACGCCTGCCTGGCGCAACTCCTGTCCCTGCTTGCAGAAAGGTTCCCGAACAGGTGTGAATGAAATGCGACGGCGGCATTCTGCTGGACACCCAGGCCTTTCAGGTCCAGCGGCTGATAGAGGACGAGGGAGGAGTTGGGCTTCATGTTTGTAATGGGAGGCGACTCGGTTCGGCGACATACCCACACAAAGGGAAGGAACGCGTAAATAGAGGATACTTGATCGCGTTCAAGAGCGCGGAGATGTTGCCCGTTTATGGTAACTAGACGTCGAGGATTAGGTACGTATGGGAATGGGGTGATTCGTATGTCGGATTTTGGCCGTGATAGGTGGGTTTATCGAGAGTGTGTTGGCATTGGTGTTTGGGCGTTCGGAAGGGGATGCGTTAGGGTTAGAAGACGAGGAAGAAGCAGATAGCGAGAAGGAATCGAGTTTAGGCGGGAGTTTAACGTCTGTGCTAGACACAGCGAGGTCCTGGGCGTGCCTATCCGCCATGGCATGGCCTAAAGATCGCGTGCTGATCTGCAACTGCCGTGATCTCAAATGTGGTTGACGGCGAGGATGGGAAGCAGCCTGGCCAATCTCGCCGTTCCTGCATCGTCGTGATGATGATGCTTTCCGTGCCGCCTAGGGCACGGCCGGAAAAGTATGAAACCATCGTGCCGGGAATGCATACGGGCTGCTACTGCTGCTGCTGCTACTCCTCAGGCTTGAAGCGGGCGCCCAAGTGGGCGAGTTGCCGCGAGATGGTGACCGGGGTTGAGGAAGGACTCCGTGATAGCGTCGAGGACGAGTCTCACGTCGGTTGATGTTGTGTTGATCGATTCTCCATCTCTTAGTCCCAGTGCAGCTCTTTCATGTTCGCAATCACCATCCGGGTAGAGCACTTAGTTAACAGCCCCGAGGCTGCCCCAAAAGAACAAAAAAGGGTGGTTAGATGTGAGCCTGGTTGAGGTTGAAAGGTTGGTTTTGCCAAGCGAGCCGAATGGAAGATAAACCGTATTGGACTGCTCCACTGACTCCTCTCCAACAGGCTCCTGCACCCCGTAATATCCCCTTTTCGTGTGATTGTTGTATTTGCTGTCGAGAGCTGTGACCTAAAGTTTCTGTGTTGACAGCCGTGAGACATTCCCAAAAACAGAGGTTATTAGGTGCGAGCCTGGTTCAAGTAGTCGACATTGACCCTTACGCCCCTGGTGTTCCCACACCCAGATCGCCCTTCTTGATGACAAGCTTCTTCAACTGGTACTTGATGTCGGTTTTCGACCGCCGTTCATCATCAGAAGGATTGTTAGAGCCGTCGTCAAGCACCCAGAACTTGAAGGTCTTGTTGAGCATGTAGAGCGTCAACTTCAACTTCATGCCAGTGGTCCTGTGCTGTAGGACGCTCCAATCGAGGACGAGGTCCACTTTCCCTTGGTGTCGGGGCTTTCGTTTGGTAACGTTCCTCTGGTGTGTATGCGCTTGCCTGTGTGACGAGACTACAGTAGAAAACTGGCACCTCTGGGATTGAGGAGCCGCGCCGCGCGAGAGTCTGGCTGGCGCGTGAGATGCCGTTTCCGAGTGTGGTTTTCGAACAAGGCGACGTGCATGCCGTGGCCACGCCGTTGCTGCGAGGTTGAAGCCGTCGCGAGGGCGTCGGTCAGTGGGCACACTGCCGTCGAGTGGGCAAGCTGGCGAGGTAAGTGCTTCGAGGTCCTGCGCCATTTTGGTCGGCGCGCAAGTGGGCAGCCGGTTGGCGAGTTCTGGGGCCTCTGTGGAAGCCGGGTCTGGTGGCTTCCTGCGCAAAGGTGCGCGTTTCTAGTCAAGAGAGGTCTCCCTGGGAGCTAACGTGTGCCTTAAACACAGGCATGACCCAGTTCACCGAATATACCGCCCGCAGAGGCATGTATACCCATCACCAGTCAAATGCGATGAAGAAGCCCTGGCTGGAATGCTGCTCATTTGAAGTCTCTGGTATAGCCACCTTCAAGTAGATATTCCGAAGCCATCTCTGGCGTAGAGAGCAGTTCCCAGTGGGAAGAAATGGCCGCTTTTTGCGGGGTCGAATGGACAGCTGGTTCTGCGTGGGCGCGCCGAGGTGGGAGGTAGGCTCGAGATACCGTTTGCTGAGGCGTGGCTTAACGCGGCTTCTGACACTGCGAGCAAGTACCGGAGGCTTGAGATTCGCGAAACTAAAGAGTTCCCAAGAGAAGATTGACCGTGGGGTTTAGAGTTCAATAAGAGTTATCTTCCATTCGGCTCGTGGTAGGTCGGCATGGTGTTCTTTCTCCATTAGCACATCTGCGTCGCACAGCTGACGCTCTGTGTTAGCACCAATGAGGTGTGACGAGTGTAGAACGGGCAATGGAGGTGGCTTTGGTACCGGAGGTCGCTTGTGGCTCGGCTTAACTTTAGACCCGGCGTTATGCCGGACTGGAACCGGGCCAACTAGCCTTCGGTGCGGGAGTAGACTTCGTCTTCCTATCCCTGTGCCGGACTCTTGTATCAGCGCATTGGTGGATGCACGGGATTGGTGGCTGAAGTCGTAGGATGGGCGGACATTTTTCCGAGCGAGGAAGTGACCTTGTCTGTAGGATGGCCTTGTCAGGTTCAAGTGATGTGGGGCGGCATATGCTTGGATTACCTGCACTTATGCCTCTTCCGTGATGGCTCTATGTTGGAACCCTTGATCCTCTCCCGGGTTCTCGTCCGTAACCCGGCAGACCTACGAGCTTGTAGCCAGGGCGTGTAGGACCTCGGGACAGCATGAAGTCGGATTTGGAGCGGTTCTGACCGTGCCGGAGCCCGACGTTGGACCCTCGGCGAAGAGCAGAAATCGCAGGATGATGGCGTACATCAGACCACCGAGCCAGTGTGGCCATGGCAGTCGGGAGTGAAGTGGTCGTTGCTCCTGGCTTTGCTCGGTTGCTTGTTCTTGGTGGTGGTTGTGGTGCCGTTTTGGGCGAAGACCCTCGAACAGATCCCGTCTGAGCTTGATGGAAGGCAATATGCCTAAGCTCCCGTCATACAGTGGCCTTCTTGGCAGCCAGTTCCATATGGACCCAAACCAAGTGACCTTTGTTCATATCGAGGACAAAGCGAACGTTCTCAACAAGGCCGCCCGTTGGTTTGAGGACACGGACGGGAAAAGAGATTCGGTCCAATCGGTCTCTCGGATAGCTGTAGACAGCTGAGAGCGGCGATGTCGGGCCAGAACGTGCGAAAATGTATGTGAATGTGTCCATAGTCAGGGATTGTTCGGTGATAGCCTGACGGGGTTAGTCGTCGAAGACATGCCGCCAATTCCAAAACAACTACCGCAGCAAAGTCTCGCACATCGCGACTTTGCGAAGCTCGGCGCCCTTGTTGATAGGCTTGTTTTTCCGGGCCGAACCGGCACGCAACTCCTCAAATTTCTCCTTCACCTGTGGCTGCTGTGGCTGGATAAGCTGCACGTATGCGTTTGCCTCCACCCGAGGTATCTGGCTGTCGCTAGTGTGTGGAGTTGTGCTTTCCCATCCCCCGATGTTGTGGTTCCGATGCTGCCTGTGCGACTCGTGGCAGGGAAGCAAGCCCGTACTCTAGCACTGCTCATCTGCGTAGCTCAACGACCGGGGACAGGTGAAGCGACAGGAGCGCCTGCCGGCTTGGCTCGGATGTAGCGGTTGTGATATGAGCGAAGCGGATGCCGGGCAGGGCGGGGGGTCTTCAAGTTGCCATCTTTTGAGCTCATCCAGCTGCTCCCGTGTAAGCGCAAACCTCGAAGGCGCTGTATCTGTGGCCTTCGAGACGCACGGGGAATAGTCGGGAAGGGTTCTGTATGTCTCGGAAATGATATGCTAGGAGCTGGCCAATTGCATAGCAATGTCTTATGGGTGGCACCGTGGTAGCATCCTTTGACAATTTCGTAGTCTTGGAGGGCTGTAGGGGATAAGAAGGCCGCCGAGTATGTGTTTCGTAGCTAGGCAGCGATATTCGAACTGGTCGAGGAGGTATGAGTAAGGTGTAGAGTTCCAAAGTCGGAAGTTAGGCTGGAGTTAAAAACAAAGCGAAGCGAGGAAATCTGACGTAGATAGAATTAGTGGAACCGTAGAGTATCTCTTTAGTGGCCCTCCAAACCTTGGCAGAATCCAACCTCGATACACCGGAAATGTGAATAAAAGGACTCTCTTTCTTTCCCCCGGCTACGTAATAGCCGTTATCCTTGCCGTCCGAGAGGATGGAAACTCTAGGCCATGGTGGCGCTGTGCTTGACGAGTTCGATATGTCAAACCCCATCCCGTTGCATTTGATGCACATCGTTGCTGGAGAAGCTTGAGTCTGCGGTGGCTGGTTTTCGACAGTCGGAGAGTTGGTTCGCCTTTCTTGCAAACGGCTTGACGACGATAAGCTTGCATTTGAAGTTTGCCGGAGAAACGAAATGGCTGACGTAATCAGTATTGCGCCAGTCCACTGACAGAGATCGCTGACTAAGATCCAGCTCAATTGGATCGGCGTTAAGAGTCGAATCCGGAGACGTGCTCGGCTTCATCGGCGTTAACCCATTTTCGGCCGGACATCTGACCTTTCCCAAGTTTCGACTGCACCATGATAGGTGTCGCACAAGCAATTGCTCGTCCGATCCACAAGCTATCCTTCCAGCCGCCAGAAAGATTGTTCTGCGTCTGAGACACAACAGACTCAGCGTAGACCTGGGGAAGGGCTGAATATGCCCGAAAATCGGTAGCTTCTCCCGAAGTGATCGAAGCTATTTGCACCATGGACACCACCCGATGAGCACCTCAAGATAAACACGCAAAAGACATGCAGCCTCGAGGTTGCGGAGAGTCAAGATATTACTCTCTCCCAGTAAGCCAGACCTCCTGCGAGAAACGCCCACACCATCAACATGTGTCCGGGGAACAGCTAGCACGTAAGTCCACTCTCCAAACACTACTCCGTCCCATCTCGGCCGTGACTCTGTGTGTTAACCATACATGCGACCCAGACTCCCTGCATCCACACTATCCCAGAGCTCAGGGCCCTCTCGCCGCGCTACAGTAACGGGCGACTTACAGAACCCGAGCGGCTCTTCTGCCGAGACATCACGGTCGAATACCGCTATTCATCGTCGACCAACAGCCCCATGATCCACCCTAGCAGCATATACAAAAATGTGGACGAAATGGGCGCTAGCAGGCTGATCTGCCAACTGCTGCTGCGCGACGGCGTCTGGGGGGGCATCTACTCCAACAACGCCGACATGTATGCCAATACCACCCCGATACACAAGAGGGGTTCATACCATGGTTGGGAACATGCGGCAGTCTCGGTATTCTGATCTCACAGGTTTCAGGTGACTACCTGTGGGGATTGTCGTGAGCCAGTGGACAAGAGATCCGGGCATCGTTACCGTCGTCGAGCCGAATCTGGATAGACGTCTTCCAGTGTTGTTATTCAACTGATCACTCTACCAAGCCTTACACACGTCTGACGTGCGAAAATAGGCCTGACTATGAGAGATGTGAGAACATGGATATTGAAGTTGAACACAAGCGTGAACATAGTCTGTAGCGCAGAACAATCATCGTCTACATCTTTGTACATGCTTGACCTCGACCGGGGAGGTGGAGGAGCCTGTCGGAGATGGGTCATATGGCAGAGTTGAAGAATATTCATCCCATAGTGGACCTGCCTGTCGGGATGTCCAGCCCGCGAGAGGATACCTCTCCCAGAAAAGGGCCTTTGTTTTTGTTTGGGGATACCGTACGAATCGTGTAAGTATCTAATGAAGATACATGCATTGACTCGATAGTGCTGGAGTCTGTATGTCAATAAGGGGTTGTGAACGGCCGCAGTGGCGTGCACTGAAGCTCCTGAGACTACTTTCTATGTCGCTCCTTCGCAATAACATAACGTTGCCGACATCCGTTCCCAGTATCTGGTCCGAATCAACTGAACGGACATCGGAGTTGTTGCCACGACATAATGGGGCAGACGGGAGGAGAAGAAGAGACGTCCCAGACGATTTGAAGTGCCTATCCGACAATTATTAACGGTCAACAAACCGCGGCAGACCAGCCAAGGCAACAAGGGCATATGACAACCAAGATACGAGGGAAGATCTACCAAAGCTAGCAATATCGCTTGTCTGTCAGATGGTCGACGATTTCAAAAGAGTGACAGAAATGTAAGATCTTTCGAACAGCTGAAGTGGCAGGTTGGTTCTGAAACCTGCGCCAAATCTAAATCTAAGATGGAAATAAGGCTCACGCCGCCGCCGTCGATCTTGTCGTCGGACGGTTTCAAGTTTGCTCGACACAGCGAGTCTCGAAGGTGAGATCTGGCTTGGGTGGGAAGTGGGGATGTGCGGAACGTCGATACTTTCAAATTAGGGAAGAGGGAAAAATAAAGACAACATCATCAGGTCCTAAACATGTCCACCCGCGCAAAGCGATAGATATCTGCTTCCCGGACTCTAAGATCAACCGTGGAAAGTGGTCGAGGTCTCGAAAGTGATAGATCATATCGCAAATGTTCGAGTGCATGCTCGACAAGGAAGACCTCAGAGCTCGCAGGGAGTGGTGAACCCGAGATCCAAACCTAAAACCGAGTCAACAATGGCAAGATTAGCATGCCAGAGTCGGAGAGCTTAAGCCAGAGACAAGGTGATCAAACTGATGAAGAGTGATGAACTGGCCAGGTAATTCAGTCCTGGCGTCTGTCTGATGGATGACGTATGTAATCGTGAATAAGCGAAAAAAAGGAAGAGCAAAGAAATGGTTCGATGATATGAGACCAAACCGTAACGGAAAGCTCCGTAGGCTCCTGCATCTCGGCCATGGAGTAGAACCTTAGCCGAAGTATGACGGTTGGGTTACGAATGTCGCCATTGAAGTCTGTTTTTCGGATCTCCGTAACCTGTAACACTGGATACGGATGCTTCGCCCGTGAGATGGCTAAGTGGATAAATCGGAGGTGTCGATGATGAGGGTAGGCTCCTGCCTATGAAGCGTACCAGTCCTCCATCTCCAAAGTCACCCAGAGCTTTCGTACCCGAGGGAATCGCCCTTCACTCTAACCACAGCCAATAAGGCGGTGCCTGTTTGCTGGTACAACGTTCCCCCACAGTAACCTGACTCGCCTCACCACGACACACTAACCTAACTGCTTCTCGGAACTATCGACTCGACAATGGACTTTCTGGACAAATACCCCGACGTGGACGACATCGTGGACTACTCCACACGTGCCTCCCAGGCCATGGCTATCCTGCCCCTCCCCAAATCTCGAGATAATCTGGAGGTTATCGCCGACAAGATCGAGGCCTTAGCACAGGTCGTCGCTGCGCATCAGAACCTCGCGATTCGTACTGGTCGTGCAGGGGCCGACGCAGTTACCATCGCTAAGCGATCCATGACACGCGAGCAAAAGGTCATGTACGAAACTTGGGAGCAAGGCCTGCGCATGCCGGCGATGGACTGGAAGAAGAACCGGAAGCCCGTCCCCGCCAATGCATCGGATTCCGGACTCTACTGGACCTTCGCTCTCGGCATAGACCACATTTGGGACCACGTTGGGACCACCGCCGAGAACGCCGCATATGTTGTCTCCACTTGGCCGCAATCGTTGAGCCTGATCCTCGTTGGCGCTGCTGTCATCAAGGCTGCGTGCGATATGGTGAATTGAATATTGTGCTGGATAAGCTTAGCCGCACCAAGCAATCACTTTTTCTATTTCACCACGATATGCCGGCTCCACGCCATTCTCCTCACGGTACGGAGACCATCGACGCGATGGAGATGGCAGAGATGCAGACAGCACGCGAGATTATCGAGGTTATTGAGGAGCGTCTCAACCATTACTCCAAGCTGATGCGTGATTATTCATGCCGTATCACCAAGGCGCAGCAGATCATTTCCGCCCGCGCAAATGACATCAAGACCAAAAAGAATAAGCGGAGAAACCTAGGTCATCAGAGCTAGGCGACACGTACGGGCCATCATAGAGGGGACGAAATCTTGTGCCGTCGCGACTACTGACCACTATGTGTCACACCTAGCCAACAACGACTGCCGGAGACTGAAGAGTCGGGGGACGTAACATGCCTGGACTGGTACAAGGACAGTCCGCAGCGCATGAATGTGGTGCTTTCGCCCCTAGATAGACACATAGTAGTACAGTCAATCAAACCCAACCCTCACTTGAACAGAAACAGACACAACACGTTTTCCTATGCCCACATCGAGGAAGCACATTGGAGCCAGAACTTGCGGTCAAAGGAAGATCAGATGAAGTGCACAAGAGTAACCACGTGCCCGTGCAATCCGCACAAATTGAAACGCTCTCGACTTCAGTTTCGGGTCCTTTGTCACCAAGAGGGCCGCTAAAAAGCAGAAAAAGGAAACACGAATGTAATGAAAGGATGAGGAGAGTACCTTGGGAGACAGGTAGCCTAGCTATCACACACTCGCACATACTGGGACACGCACGCGTTCAGGGTGTTGGACCACTTGGTCTCTGACACGAGGATCCAGAGCCACTGTGAGACTGAGAATGGCACAGGCCTACCAGGCAGCATGGCACGTCACCAACCTACACCGTGTCACTGGGCAGAACCCGGGAAAGACGAAAGCCGAGTGTCTTGACAAGCTCGTCAAGCTTCAACGGGCCCTGCTCGACGTCAGTTGCGTCGCTCTTCCTGGGTGTGCGATGTGGACAAGCAGCCAGGCTTGCGGCAGACGTAGCACTTGTTCGGGGTCAGTTGCCGAGTCACTGTGCCGGGGCCCTCCATTGAGTCACCGTTCAAGGCGACGATACCGCCGTCGAAGACCAGTGGCTCGTCGGCGGAGAGCACTTGCTTGGGTTTGGCACTGAAGGCGGCCTCTTGCAGCTGTTCGTTCTCGCGTTCAGAAAAGGTTGTGGTTGAGAAGCCCAGTGTGTCGTCTGTTTGCATGCCACTCCAGGCAGATTGGGGTTCTCGGGCGTTGAGATCAATAGGAACAATCCCGGCATTCGCAGAAGATATCCTAGGACCTGACACGACTGCGCAGCCAGCACCACCTGCCGTGACGCTCCCAGGACACCCGCAGACTACATCACCGGTCACCACAGCCAAGCCACCAGACACCCCGGCTCAGGCCGCAGCACCGCACTGCGCCACCAGAACCAAGATACGACTACCAGGATACGTTGCCCACCCGCCAAACAGCACGAAGCCCGGGTCATCGGGCACCAGTGGCATACCTTGGCAAGGTATTCTAAGGCCTGGGTCTCGGCTTCGTGCCCAGCGGTATGTAGGACCTTGCGCAGGCGCGCGACTGATGGGTGTCCGAGGTGGCGGTGTAGTCTCCGTAGTTCTACCCGGGTGAGGTAGCTGCACCCCAGGGTCTGCTACATCCCCAGTTAAGGCCAAGGAGGGCCTCATTTCCATTGATCTCTCCCTGTACTAGGAAGTTGCCCAAGTTGCCGAACTCGACACCCATGCGGTCTATCTTGCAAACAAAGTAGAAATGGCGTCTCGGAGGAGACCACGTTCAAGTCCATTAGCCCTATCGGTGTTGGGATAGTCATTGTGCCATTGTCATCGTAGTCGCTGAGCATGCCCCAGGTCGAGTGGTCGACCCAGCTGCTGATGATGAGCGGAACAAGTAAGGTCAGGATATCCTGGGTGTTGGATGCCGTCTCTGGGTGGGCTTGCGGGCTTCCTTTGGCAAGTGCCGTGCTGCTCGTCGGCCTAAGCACCATCAGGACGACTCCGACTGCCGGTGAGGTTTACCACGACTCGGACAGGTGCGTTTCCCCTAGGCCGCAGCTGTTGGGGGCGTATACCGACGTTAGTCGAATTACGACTCGGTGGACTTCTGTCTCGGGTGCTGTTCACTCCTGCAGATGCGTTTCCCCTAGGCCGCAGCTGTCGGGGGCGTGTACCTGTAGGAGCGCTCTCGGTGATGGTGTCGTCGTGAGGTCGTAGGTGATAGAAACGATGAAAGTCCTCGGGGCGATGAAGAGGTTTGATGACGGTGGAGGAGCGGTGTACCCCAGAGCTTGTGTCTGGCGGGTAGGGGCTATAGATGGAACGGAAACGGGGGAGAGGTCTCTGTCGAGGAGAGAGTGTCAATGAGGTATCAAGGTGTTCGAGAAGAGGTTATAGATGACAAGTATCGATGCGGTATTGAGGAGAGGTTTCGTGGAGAGGGTGGCGAGGAGAGGGCATCGAGGAGACGCGACTGTCGAGGATAGATGTGGAGGACACGTGTCGGGGATAGGCGTCTGTCAAGGAGAAGGTATCGAAGAGAGGTTTAGAGGTTTAGTGGTGTCAATGAGGTGTAGATGTGAGGTGTCGAGGTGTAAGATCGAGGAGATTCCGCTTCGAGTTGGGGTCAACGTCCGGCCGAGTGGGCACGACGTAACGAAGCAAGACTCGGTGGCACCGACAAGTCTCCCCAAAAGCGACCACCAGCAGACCTCCAGCATGCCGTACCACAGCAGAAGCATCGCTGCTTGAAGCGTTGGGGTGGTATGTGGTGGTGTGGTGTGGAGTATTCTGCCATGAATTGGCCGACACCGTAGCACTGTAGCGCCCAATGTGAAGATGCTATGCTGGCTAGCCGATCAGTGCTGTGGTTCTGAATCCCCGATGTCTGCTTTCCGAGACCGCGTACGCGGCGGTTGAGGGAGGGTCGTCGAGGAGTCTTGGGTCGGCCGTGGGCTGTACTGCGAGGGCTTCGTCGAAGCAGGTAGAGGGCGAAGGTGTGCTAGTCGGAGGGGAAGTCATGGCAGGCTCGAAGGGGTTATCGTCGATGTACCGTGGAGGACAGCTGGAGGCCGTGTTGGCATTTATGGCAGAGTTGAGGCCTGAGCTCTTTGGTTAGCGCGATGCCCGCCGAACGGGTGCTTCAATTGAAGGTGTCAACATACCTCTACACAGCTTGACGGTTCGATTTGGAGCGACATGGCGAGGCCGTTGGTACTGCTGAAGCGTTGTCATGTCGCTGAAATCTTGCATGACGATGTAACTCCATTGAGAAACAATGGCATTGATGCGAAATATTTCTACTAGCCGGATAAAGCTGCGTGTGGAATGATTTTTGGAGGAGAACGCACAGCTGAAATGGATTGTGGTTGGAAATACGGAGCGAAGTTGTTCCGACGCGTTAGCTTTTTTTCCGGCGTGCGAGTTCAGAGTCGGGTGCCCGGTTGGATTATGTCATGGAAGGTACCAACTTTTAAATTATGACGTTAACCATTCGGTGCGTGCAAATGTTCCCGCCAAAGGTACCTGGAGGTGCGCACACCGGCGACATTTGCCTTCAGTGCCCTGGAAAGTAGGGCGCACGTTTCTCACATTCACCTCAAATAATCTTTACATGGCATGCCAAAGTCATTTCTTGGTCGTCTGTGATATTTTGACATCGTAGAGTTAACGGATTGTGTCATGTGAGAACTTCTTGGTACGCCCAAGACCGAAAGGGGCGGTTATTGAAGTGTGAAAGTTTGCATTTATTTCTAGCGTTAGTGGAATTAGGGCGGTGATTGTTACATGTAGTTGATTGGATACGCCACTTTCTCCAGCGCTTTATCCAACATGCGCGATTCCAGCGGCCTCAACTGCAGACCTCACTGAAGCACACAGCCACAACAAGCGCAAACCTTGGTAGAAACGGATGCAACCCTGTCGGCTTGTATACCTCAATGACTCTTGCAGTTCTGCAGTTTCTTAGACTTTTTGGACAGCTCTACTGATTTGCATCGCCAGATCCATCGTCGCGTGGTGGTATTTGGGAGGACATCATGTTAGCCCCTCGTTTATTGCATAATCTCCGCTAATCCCGAGAGCTGCTCAGGATTGACAAGCCCTCTTCCGGCAAGCCGTCGAACTGCCTGTCGAACTTTTCAACGCTGGCAGATGTGCGAACGTCCATCACTTTGTCACCTTGCATGTCTACTGTGTGTGATCATTGCGATCGAAGCCAGGTCACGTAAAACCCAGTACTGCAATAGCAGACACCAAGTCCACGAAAATTACTTAGGGGATCCGGCCTGATAATCAGCCGTGGCATCTCACAAGCATTCGATATCGTCGCATAAGTAGCGCTGTTAGTGTGCAGCGCGAGATCACATGTGTGAGGTGGCAATTGGCAGCCAGGTGGGAATTTAGGCCACCTTTCTCCCTGTCCCAGAGTTTAACTTAACATCGAAGACTTCGTACCGGACTTTTCTCGGGTTCAATCCTGCCAATGTGACATTGGCATAATTAACATAATCCGTCATCCCACACCACCACGCTTTTTAGATAGGCCTAGAAAAAGATGCGATATAGCAGAGCTTGGGAAGAATAAACTGGCACTTTTTTGGGAGTTTTGGAAAAAGGATGGTTGTGATGCACCCGTTGTGGCTGCACTTGGGGTACTTCCCGATACCCAACCGTTCAGCGGGTTTGCGATGATTGGGATGTCCCCGCTTAACCTCGCATGCACGCGGCTTATGCCGGGCTTCCTGGGGAGCATCCAATCAGATTTTCTGAAAGCGGAGATTGTTCCGCCAAACAGGGTTAGGGTTCGAGTGCCGCCCAGCGGCACTTCATGTGTGTTCGTCTCCACTCCTTTTGAGTCTAAACCAATCACAGAGCACTCTCCCACAAGCTTCATCGTGTTGCCATCTTTTCCATTCGGACTCTCTGGTTCTCGATGAGGCGTCCCAATCCCAATCTGTCCCCCAACTCGACGTTAAGCCCTCGCTTCGTTTCTCCTCAACTTGTTGTTCGTCATATGTCATGTCTCCAATACGGATCTCACGTTCCTTCGCCGTTGAGGTCTGAGGATGTCTGTACGCCAAGAGGCCATCCGACAGAGTCCATTGCACATGTCCAATTCGTTGTCCGCGACGACAACCCTAACGAGATCGTAGGTGCAGCAGTCCACGGTGATGATGATGACCATAGAACCATAAGACAACAGTCATCGCCTTCAACCAGTCTTTTTTTCTCCAATCGGCCAGATACCGGCATCATATTGCGCCGGGTACCTGCTATGACTACTAAGGTCACGCTACGGCAGGAGGAGAGATTCCTGGACGAGGACGTGTATGTCGACCAGGTGCTCGAGATCGCGAAGCTCGACATGGATCCCAACAACGTGCACTATCGACCAGCATCCACACCTACCGCAACATCGCTCACCGCCGGCTCCAGGTCTCGTGGGTGATGGCCCGGAGGCTGCTGGAGAGTGGGAATTGCCGAGACTAGACCTCGATCCTCCCAGGGCCGCGGCGGAGCCTGCGGCAGATCCCGGGGAGAGCATGGCTCACCACCAGCTCTTTCAAGAACGCGACACACCCGTGCCCAACGTGCAGGTGGCATAGCACATGTGTCTGGCGACGTTGAAGAGCTGGCCGCGGTGGGCCGCGGACGGTTGAACCGCTTCTTGTGGCCGTGTTTGTCACCAGACCGCTGGATTCGGCTTTGACTCTCTCCCTTCCAGCCTCCGCACGCCATACCGGGCATGCGACGGGAAAGCCCGAGCAACACGGCGACTCCCGGGTTGAGTTAGTCGAGGACTCGTTCGGGCTCGACATGGGCTACTCCGTGGTGAGCGGCCTGCAGTCCATGATGGTAGTCCTCCAAGGCGGCGTGCTGCAACCTAGTGCACCGCTGCTCGGTACACATCGGACGCACGGCTTTGCGAAAGCCGAATAGCACTTTGAGTTCCGCCGAGGAAACGAAGCCCGTGTTCATGGCTAATCGCAGCAAAGTAGCCTCGAATCAAGTGAAATCAGCTTCACACATCCCGGGACGAGCAAACTTAGTGTGCCTGGCCCTCCTTCCGTTCTTTGCCCCGGAGTCCGGAACCCACTCCGGGCCGGAAGCTAGGACTGTCACGTCTCGAACTCGACAAAGCTCGGGACTGCTACTCCTTCGCGGTCTTTATCATTTCGTTCGACTTAAGCTTTGTTTATCAAGAGGCTGTTTTCTGACCCATCATCGTCCTCATCTTACCTTTTCACGCCAGGGACCCCTCAGTCGGCCGGGCGAACCCCGTCAAGGAAACCAAAGGCCGGGGGACCATGATGGCACCGGCCATCGATTGCTCTTGCCGGCCATCCTCCCAACCGATATCGCCCTCAATGTCCCTCCGACAGCTTCGACTCCAACCAACCCAATTCACCTCATCTACAGCTACACCTATTCAAACCTGTTCTCACACACACAGTGTTGATTGGGTCCAGGTCACTACCACATCCGGTCGTCCCGCGTCTCCATTTCCTTCACCATGTCCACGCGCAAGACACCAAGGCAGTCCAAGCCTTCCACGCCAACCACCCATTGTTCGATTACTCGCATCCTCCACATCTTCAACTGACTTTCTCCCGTATTCCAGTCCTCGACATCTTTCAGTTCCCATGCCTTAACTTGAGCTTACCTCTGGGAATACCTCTAGACTTTACTCTTGCACCGGTTGAGTTGATAGTTCAACCGCAACACGCAAGAAGGCGAGATTCCACCAATTTGGCCAGATTCAACCGACCTCACGAACCAGAACTCGATTACCAGCAATATTCCATCAAGATCAACACCTAATCTTCATTCTCGTTTATTCCACGGCATCGGAAATCCAGCAAGATGGAGAAGCAGCCCAGAAGCCCTCCAAGCCAGCGCGGACAGTCAGACAACCAAAACAACCAGAATTTGACGCATCCACGTCCAGAGAAGCTTAAAGTCAACCTCTCGACGATTCGCTACTTCGGACAAGTCTGTTACCTCGCTGCACTTGAAGGTGACCTCTCTGATGGATGTGATGAGGTATTTGATGGCCCAAACTGTTGCAAGAACCGCATCTCCACGCCGCGATCCGCCATCTCTAGCTGATTGAAACGACCATTTCGAGATAATCGGGCATCGCCAGCTTCCTCACAGAAGGACTGTTCCGCGAGGTGGCCTCCCATCGCGAGATCAAGTTCGAGAACGGGAGGCAATCTTTCCCTCCGTTTGCCCCGACTGGGCGGCAGCAATCTGTCTACCAACACAACCCATACAACTCTTGATTCACTCGCCAGAGTGGATCTCCATTCGAGATCAAGCCTTTCCACACCCGCATCAAGCGAAGCGACATCGGCCAGTTCAGTCCAGAATATCCAGACCCCCAGACCTCGGGATGATCTCTGATGGGAAGAATCTGGGTTTGACCGACGTGATTACTTTCCAAGAGTGTCTCCATAGTTTTCACAAGCGACCCAAACCCAGATGCCCAGAAGCAGATCCTCGGCCTGTTCGATACTTGATGAGTGGCTCAGGGCTGATCTGGTGGAACAGCGAGCTGACTTCTGAAGACCGCCGAGAACTCCGAGATGGGAGAGGACCGGGAATGGAGAGGGCTACCTGTCGTCCTTGATGCTCTTCGCCAGCGAGTCAGGCATAATCCGACCATGACCACTACGAAGTTCACGCAAGGGAAGCTCTACCCCAGAGACACACCGACCACAACAGCGACCCAGACATCCGGCAATTGAGCATATTCGTGCAGATGAAGCTGTGATACGCCAGGCAGAGGGCCCATGGGACTCCTCGATGAAGTCAACGATACTTGGCAAGCCGTGATGACCAGGATCTACAGCCAGATGGACCTTCAGATCCGGCGATATTCGACACCTCTCGGAAAGACGACTCTGGCACCACACTGGACCACCATTGAATGCACCAAATCTATCTTCACTGCCGCAGTCATGGACCGCTGGAGGTCGCGCTGCTACAGGGATGGCTACAATGGAGGCGGATATCGCGATGGAGTCAGGGACCGCGACCGAAACAGGACTGGAGGCAGGGACCACAACCGAGACGGTGATGGAGGCAAGCACCACGGCGGCGCCGCGCTTGTCAACCACACTTGCGCCGATCAGCACCGTGGCCACCGGCGCAGCCGTCGTTATTCGTTAACAAAGAAGCCTACTGGGCAGAGAAAGCTTCACCTCTTGGTTCACGAATCCCCGACCTGCGACATCTGTGACTGGCAACATCCCAATCCGGTGTTAGAACGATGTGGAGGATGTGTGCATCTCCTCACAGGGAGTCCACCACCGATTCCATTAAAACCCTCTAGGGATTGGACAGCAAGTGTATGTTATCATGCTCTCCGTTTCCTCTTCTCCACAACAATAACAACAGGTCCGTGTACTAACACCAGACTCTCCCAGGACGAACTGGCCTATACCGCCGTACCTGATGAGCTGTCCAACGCCTCCACCCAGTATGGCTATCTCCAACAGTGCCTCTCGAGGAGCAATCGTCCACCCGACCTCGGCCTTCTCCGTGACCCGAGCGACCTGGAAGACTTCGATAACTAGGATATCGAGCAAGGAAGGGCTGCGGACGAGAGACACACGCAGGATCTAATCATACACCACCCAATATGACTTGGACCTCACAAAGCCACCCCATAGATAACGTGTAGTCCTCGCTCGGAAGGATGTCCGCCCGTCCCGCACCGCATGGAGAGTCGTCTCTTCGGGACAATGTCTCCAGGTCCCTCCCGGCGATCCAAGCACCACCTGATTACCTGGGACACACTGACCAGCCTCCCGGCATAAGACTTCAGGCACCAACCCCACACAGGCCCTGCCGTCCTGTGCGGTCTACGTGGTACAGGGGAAGTAGGAAGCAGGGTGAACCACATCCTCGAGATATGGTCCCGTCGGGAGTGATGCCGAGGAGAACGAGCATGCAACCAAAGGACGATCATGGTGTACAACTACGATGCGAATGACGGAGGCGAGAGGCCGTACGGGGTATCCACGAGGGAGGTCGCCCACGACCCGTGCGTATGTGTGTGTATACGCAGTCCTCCGCATCAAAAACAAAAGGAAGGATAGAAGAGATGGTGCAACGCCAACACCCGGCAATTGCGACACTTGTGCACGTGACTGGGCCATCCCGAGTACTCATCAACTCTGATCCGCACCAAAGACAACACTTCTTCCGAACTCCCTGACCCTCGGGAGCCGCGCGGAACCTTAACATGCGTGAGGGGTCACGCCGGCATTCGCTTCCTGCGACCCTCCAGACATGCGAACTCTGAGACGTCGCAATGGAACACTCCGCACCGGAGGCGCCCCGGCGGCAGGATGGAAGGTGTATGGAACACGTCTTCCAGCTGGGATGCCCATGTAATACTGGTTCAAGAGACCCAGAAAAAGAGGAGTTAACTGATGGTCTTTTGATGATCTGGCTAAGGTTGCTTCTGCTAGGTTAAGTTCCAAGAGCTCCCAGAACTGCCATTTATCTCCCAAAAAGTGGGGTTAACCAGCTGGTGCCACTTTCCCCAGAGCTTCTTCCTTTCCCCGGAACTAACCTTGCGCGTTTCGAGGATAACGCCGATCCGATAGAGGTGGCCATTGGCTGCAGCGGGGACGTGTTGTTTCCGTGGGCCAACTCCTGCAACGAGACTGTACGTGAGGTGACGATACTGGGCAGAGCTCTCGGCGCCAAGTTCCAGAGCTCTTAAGGGTTGGAAGTAAGTGACGGATGTCTCTGCGTCCTTGTCGGGAGTTCGGAGCCGAGGCCGTGTTGTTACCGGCGTCGGTGTTGCGGAGGTACGAGGCAGCAGCCATGAGGACGGTTGACAGGGCAATCCAGGCGGCCGAATGTGTCCTGGAGTATCTACTTGAAGTGTCGACGGCGGGATGGGAGGTGGAGGTGGGAGGTGGAGGTGAGAGGTCGGGGGACGGCCCCGACGGTCGCTCTCGAGTATGTGGCCCGGTAGGTGGAGAGGCTCGACGACGAGTTGGAACACGATACAGGAGCAGGAAAAGAGAGAGTACTTCGGGGGTACGTACCTGATGATGTGTCTGGGATGGTCGAGATGCGGTGGTTGACTGGGGTGATTTCTGTTGGTACATGTGTAGGTGTAAAAGGGAGTCAAGATACGCCGATGCTTCGTGAAACCAGCGAGCTCTTTTCTGTTTCTTACAAGCACACGTCTCCACTGGATAGGACGAGCGTCCATGCATATTCCCATTACACTAATCCAGGCTTGCAGCGGCTGCATCTCATTACAGTGACTGGGCACATGGCGACGGCATTACGTGTTCAAGTTGGGAATGAAGCACGAACCTCGAGTTCCATCCGATATCCGTCTCCGGTGGTGGAGACATATGGGTGTTGCCTGTTGCAATTTGGCGGCACATGTACGTCATTCGTCCGAGCTGAGTTAGAGTTTCTGCGGGACCACTGACTCTCCCTGGACTAAATGATTGCCTGATGTCCACGGTGAACTTTGCCCGGAGCAGGAGATCATGCACACAAAATCTGCTCACAATCATAGACCCTAAGCATCCGACTCAATCACGCAAACACAAGCTTTTCCCCATCTCTACCACAGTGGTTGCAGTGTACAAGGAGTTCGAGAGGCTTCATCTAATACTGTGTATCAGACTTGATGGGTAAGCGCGAGCAAGCGTGAGCCGCACCATGGCGGAATTGACATGCCAACTCATTGGCCTTGCCGACTCTCGCTTCAAGTTCTCCACGAACGCCGACTGTCCGGATGGGAGATCTCATCAATCCGTTGCAGCATAAACCAGGCAAACAATGGTCTCTCCATCGACACCTGCTGGGGCAGTTTCGGAATCCGCCACTTCGATGCATCTGCACTTCGAAACGAAGGGATGTACCTGCATGTCGGACTTCCGTGCTGCGCAGGACTCGGTGTAAGCTTGCATCCAATACCTCATCCACTGACTTCCTTAGAGCCCATATTCTGTCCTTGTCATCCGTGCCCGTGTTTCGTATAGGCATACGCAGCTTCCATGTCGCCAACACTCTGCAAGGGCCAAGTCGCTGATCGCCGGCTCACCTCCGACGCAGAACAGTTACGAAACTTGCCGTGTGGCGACATTGCATAACGCTTCACAGCCGCGGAAACGATCCCTCATGAGGCCCATTTGCTTGTGGTGCATATAAACCTTGCCGATGGCCCAGATGCCGTTGGCGGAGAACGACATACTCGAATAACTCACGTTGGGAACCTCTTCATCCAAATGTCTCTTCAAAATCTGTCTTCTCTTGTCACCATTGCCCATTGCCTACCTACATTCAATACTGCCGATATCACTGATCTTCGATCGCAAATGCACTTTGCTAGTCCCACACTCTTGTCAGACACAGACCGCCGAGTGGATCGGGCATATTCCCGATGAGTGACCCTCGACGTGGTTGACTGTCGGGTGTTTGCCGACTGCCATTGGAACCGGGAATGCTACAGCATATCAGCAAACGAGATGCCATGCGTCTTCTTAACGCTCCGTCCACATTAGCTGCTCGACATGCAGGTCACCCCTTGTCAAGTCATCAGTGTGTGCTCAGGTGAGCATGTAGAAAGACTGAGCATGTAACAAACCTCCCCCAACGGGACGGCCTATGACGATACGCACTCTTCTCAACGCTGCCAACATGAGATCAAGACAAGAGCAAACGCAGCACAGAAGTTCCTTCCACGCGGAACGACGTCGTCATATACCAGTATGTACCCAGCCGGGTTTTGGCGTTGCGCCCTCCCTTCTACCAACTCTTATTCTATGCGGAGGATTCTGTATACGCACATGTACCCAGCGAAAGCCTCGCAAAGATATATGTCTTGACACTAGACTCAGTGAAGAGCAATCCGGCCTCCGGAGCTTGCACCATCTCTCACATGCGTGAGCCCTCCTTCGAAGATCTTGACCTCATGGTCAAGGACCTCCATGGTCAAGGACCTCCACGGAAATGCAACTGGGATTTACTGGACATGGGGCAAATCTTCAAGCTTCCGACACTGATCACCTTCGAGTATCGTGCACCCTGCCACTGACTGAGCTACATTACTGGCCAGTAAGTGACAGCTTTTCAGCTCTTCGAGACAACCGTCTGATAAGCTCAGTTGTCCACTTCTGGTCCGAAGCTTCGACAGGGCCTCTCTTCACATGTCCTCCACGCTCCACAGATGGACATAATCGCTAAACGCCTCGCACCAAAACTCGTTCTGGACATCAAGTTCAAGAGTTACAATGTCACCGACTACTTGGAACGATTCGAGGTACGTTAGCCTTGGCGTGCTTTTGATCAAGTCTGTTCTTAGCCTTCGCATACTTCCAATGGACGTCGGGAGATACCTCACTTTGGGAATCTCGTTAGAAGAGGAGGAAGTGGCTAGGTCCAGACGCCACCGGAAGTCTGCGAAGGCCAAGAACAAGCGTGATCAAAAGCACGCCAAGGCTAGGTCGCGACGGAAGCAGTTGAGTGAAGAGGGGTGCCTATTATATGGGTGTGAATGATCTTCCCGGATGAAAAAGAGCTTCATGCAAGGCTTGTGCGACGTGTTTGATATCCGCTTCGACAACCAGGAGCCCATGAAGGCACACAAGAAGTAAGAATACTCTCGCCATCGACTCTCCCCGACTCGACACACCAGCCTACACAGGGGCCGAAGAACGCTGTCCCAAGATCCACTCATTAGACCATTGACAGATGCTACACCTTCCTGATCGAGACGCAGAGACCGGTCGACTCTGAGCTGGCTCTCCCAGTGCTCTGGCTCCGGCAGTGCGTAGGAAACAAGGCGTCCTTGAAGTGCGGCACTATGGCACCACACCCTACGGCCTACTGCATTATGGCCACATCCCCGCACCAACCCTCCGAAGTCAGGCCCGACCAAGAGCGTTCCCCGATGTCACATTACCTCTTCGAAGCAAATGGACATGCCAGTCTCGGTGTTGCGGCATATGCAATTCATTCAGCTTGGAAGTTCCACGACGTCTTATTTAAATCACCTCATACTCCCACCGTGCAGTTCACGGAAGCACCTTTTTCGATACGCCCTCCGGATATTGCAGCCACATCTCCTAGTGTGCTTGTAATCTTGGAGAAGATAACACATTATGCAACAAACAGACCGTCTCGAGCTTTAGTCGGCCTTTCTACCCGATAGTCTTCATCATTCCCAATCTCCAACTTGTCTTGGTGTAAGTAAGCCTCTCCGCCCTAGTCCTTGTCTGGTCATAGAGCTCGAGCTAACACACTACTCCGTCTGAAGCTTATTGGCCCAATCCTACACGCCAACAGCATGCCCTGGGGCCGGAGTGGTCAAGTGTATCCAGCCATCACTTAACACCGTTCACAACACGACGACATGGATCTCTATATCGGCATCATTGCCAACAGCGCCGCACCCTCCCGGTCTTTGGACGGTTTCACTTGAGGGACTGGGGGTGACGGCTGCGAGGCAGTCCCCAAAAAAAAGGTTATTAGGTGCGAGCCCGATAAATTCGGCTGCGCAGGTTTCAAGGTTTGTAACGGCAAGCGAGCCGAATGGAAAGGAGGAGTGGGGCAGCCGGACCTTGATTGATGAAGCGCTTCAGTGATGCTTGGACAGTGTGGTCTGAATCGGATCAACAAGCTCGGCTGAAGGCGCTTCATCTGAGGGACACTGATGCGGAGCTCTGCATATAGCAGCTCCCAGTTCCAGTCAGATCAGCCGAAAGCCGAAAGGAACAGTCACATTCCCCGGAACTGGGGTGCCGGCTGCGAGGCAGTCCCAAAAAAAAAAAAGGTTATTAGGCGCGAGCCGATAAAATTGGGCTGCGCAGGTTTTAAGGTTTTTGGCAAGCGAGCCGAATGGAGATGAACCTTCTTGAACTCTGAGGCCGTATGACTCCTCTCCGACAGGCTCCCTCCGGCACCTGGAAAACCCCGTTGACCTGCTCCTGGGAGGGTATATATGTGAGCACCTCGGCCTCCCAGGGAGCAGTTCTCCATCTCCAGAACCACACACCTCTTCCACTTCTTCCTTCAAAAATTGATATGGCAGCCAAACTCATCGCCACGGAAGTTCCCGAGCCCAAGCTCAAGAAGGGCAACGTCATCAAGTTCCCCAAGATTACAACGCGGAACAGAACAGCTCTCCAGCAGCAGGGCAAGCATATTGGACAAGCGCCCGATACATCCAACCAGCATTTTGGATCCAATTGTGTGGCAGCAGACTTGTATTCGGATCGGCCCTATCGTCACCATAGCTCTCTTTTTGTGGTACAGTTACGTGGTTACAGCTATGCCCTGCCTATCACAGAGCACCTACGGCCTTCAGCACCGGGCCAAGCGTCGGAGGCAACGTCACCAAGCGGCGGAAGCAGAAACGCCAAGCATCGCAGACTCACTACTGTGAAAGTTCGAAGTGTTAGATATCTCGCTTGGAGATGGTTTTACGAGCGAGACCGCAATAAATCGCCAGGGCACTCGATTGTCTCTTGACAAGAAGAATGAGGAAGGAGAGATACCAGATTGCTTGCCCCACAGCACGTTTCGAGCTTGTGTGAGGGGAAGCTCGCAGCCGTCACCACAGTAAGGGGAATCCCACGGTTTGACGGGGAGCAATGTGACGACGTTGTTAGGGATTATCACTTGAGGGCGGCGCTGAAAGTCGTAGATCGAGGAAGACGGTTAGCTAGGGTGGGGTGGTCAGAGAAGGATAAGATGGTTGCTTTTGAGGTTGAGCTAGGTGCTATGATTCTCAGGGAGACAAGCCGGCTATTTGCAAGGGAAGGCGAGGTGGAGGGCAGAGAGAAAAGACAGAGGGCAGAGAGAAAAGACAGAGGGCAGAGAGAAAAGACAGAGGGCAGAGAGAAAAGACA
>KV875104.1:353887-430447 GCA_001879275.1 Coniochaeta ligniaria NRRL 30616
GAGGGCAGAGAGAAAAGACAGAGGGCAGAGAGAAAAGACAGAGGGCAGAGAGAAAAGACAGAGGGCAGAGAGAAAAGACAAGGTGCCTTTGATGATGCACTCGGTGACCTTGACAGAGGCTGAAGGCTGAGAGAAAAGGAAAATGGCGTGTGGCATGGACTCTGTGCGGTATTCACTCGGTCACCTGCTTGGTGTCGCATGGTGCGGTTCAGTTGCAGGTGGCCAGGACCATTGAGGATGGCCGACGCAACACAGACGGCAGGCAAGACGGCTTGAAGCCTCAGGCAAGATGGCAACATACGAGGAGATGGCTCGGAGAAGGGCCTCAACCCTAAACCCAGATCGACTTCTAGGGCTTGTCTGATCCGGACAAGGTCTTGGACCGGCGGCACGATTCACGACGCCAATGTCAACTCGTGGGGCAACCTGACCTACCAGATATTTGGGCACCTTCGACGCTGTTTGGTCGAAGCGTCCAGCTGCCAGTCTAGAGTCATCGAGGCCTCCAGAGAAAGACGCCGATACCGGGCGTTAACCGGATGGCTGGCAATCAGGACTTGAAGTGATATGTGAAGCCTTTGCCACTCAGGACCATCGGAATCACATGTTCACAGGCGCGATGGGGGATGAGACAATGGTTCCCAGTGCCGATTCCGTCCCTCGACATACCTCTTCACAAGAGACACAAGTACCCGGTCGGCTGCCGATCGATTTTCCCCCTGGAATCATTCGCGCGTGCCTGCTGTAGGTTTGATCAAGCTGTTTCGAGGCTTGGTACCATCAATGAAACCATCCATCCATTCATTGATAGGACCAGGCCAGGGAATCCCTTGATCAAGCCTACAGTAGGCACGGTGCAAATCACCTCTTTCCCTTTCTTTCCTTCTCTTCCTCGCAACGACTTACTCCTGCCCCTTGACGGTACTAATCCCTTCCAGAGATACGAGCTTTCCACCCAAAGACAACCATTATCTTCAGTTCTTTGGGACGATGGCTATATATTCCGTCGTCATCCCCTTAGCTGGTGTTCCAATTCCCGTCGCACTCCACGGGGTACGACACAACCAAGGGTCAGACATCAAACACGTGCGAGTACCTCTTGATCACCCTTCCCGGTACGAAGGCGTCGACCTTTGAGACTCAGGAGCATGCACAGTCCAGGACACGTACGCGGCGCCACCGGAGGTCAAGCCCAGGAAATGCCACGGTGGGCCGAATGTGGACCAGCTAGATGTTGGGACATCCGGAGCCAGGCATGCCAGACTCAACTCCCACCTGCCGTCGTGACAAGGCTTCTCGATTCGATCAAACCGCAAAAATAGCTCGCCAGAAGGCCACACCCGTCGGGGAGTCATTCACGTCCTGGGGGAATCAGGAATGGATCCCCGAGAAACATCACGGCATAAACGCCCGAAGTTCCAGCTGGGGCACTTGACTCTTCTGGAGGACATGACCACCTCCCTCTGAACGTCCACGCTGGGGCCCAATCCAGCCACTACTTTACCCTGCGAGATGGATGATGTCTTCGGGGTCTTCCATTGCACAGGCTTCGCAGGAACATGGCACTCCCTAATTCCACTTCGACCACCGAGGGCGGATCTCCACCCATCCTGGACGAAGTAATGACCATTCGCTATATTTTGGGAGCGTCGGGGATTCATCACTGCGAGCCTCGCAGGCCTTCAGGTACTCGACCGCTACTAGCACATGGCTCATGATACCATGACAGGGAACGAGTCCCGCAGTGTACTGCAATCGATGCCACGGTTCGATCCACGGGGAATCAACCACAGCGAACTGGCAAAGTTGCATCATTTGGCCATCAATTCTAGGAACGACTAGGCTGTCATGTCACAAACAAAGAAAATATAACAAGAGTTGATACGAACAAAGGGCCTCGCGTCGCACAGCTCGTCCACGGTCATGGTCCGGAAGGAATCCACATTTTCTTGGTTAACCGACTTGCCCACTTGACCACTGTGGATGGCATTTGGGTCATTGGCTGATGGACTGTTCCGGTATTTGACTTTATATCCCCACGAGAAGATTGAAGTCACCTCGCAATCACTGTGGCACCCACCGCATGGGCCAGCCAAACAGCCACCCCGATAACTGGACCGATCAGACGCAGGCAGGTAAAGAGCAGACGTCGTGGCAGTCCGGAGACGCGCACTATCAGAGCTCTTTTTGCCCATCGTCTCCCAGACAGGGATCATCACCTGCAACTTTGAACTACTGCCTGCTCATTGGGTTGATGGCATGTTCGCATTATCGATACATACAGCCATCACCTAAGGAGCCAGGAAACCTGTTTTACACGCCCTTTGTAACCAAAGGTAGTCGTCACCAGTTTTTGACACGGTCGCTGAGAAACCGTGGGTTCTCATCATCGCCGCAGCTGTGGGCAGATCCAGAGAAGCCTCCCAAACACATCAGTCCTCTGACCAGGACGCATTTCCTACTAACCTTCGTCAAAGAGATCATATCGACGCTCTAAAGGCATGTCCCCCAGAGTGTAGACTTCTCGAGTTGGCCACCTTCCCAACAAGGGTTCAAGAGACTGCCGAAATACACTTTGACGCGAAGATACCCTCGTTGGGGCGACAGTCAAAGTGCGCCACTTGGGACGCAAAGATGGTTCCGCGTTGAGCCATGCGCCTCACCACCCTCCAAGTGAAAGCTCCTTAACGTACCAACCGTCAATTTGACTCGCCAGCCCTACTACAAACGAGTCACCGAAACCCGAGGCAGAAGAGATGGCACCTGACGGTCAGGATCCCAGCAAAACTTACCCAAGGTGGCAACAGGGACACCCTGACGGCGGCTGCCACCGGCTGCGTCGTCGACAAGTGCGGCATTGACGTCGCCACCGGTAGGTCCTCCCTTCTCACCGGCACCTCGAGCATCCCCGGCTAACTGTCCGCCAGGCACTGTGCTCCCAGCAACCAAGCAGTTCTGCGCCAACGTCGACACCAGCATCAGGTCTTCCCCAGACACGACCGAGACCGACGACTGTGTCGGAGACGTCCGCGTCGACGTCTGTCGAGTCCTCCACCTCTGACGTATCTCGACAACGAGCCTGCCAGATCACAGACCCCAGAGCTAGCTCCACCCATCAGTTAGCAAGCTCGGAGCAACATCGCCAACCCACTTCTAGTACAGGAAAGCATTCAAGTCGAAGAGGTTATCTCGCATGGTCCCGAAAATGCGTCTCGGCAGAGGCCGCAGTCATCAGGCATGCATGCATGCCATCCATACCAATTCCACAGCCCGTTCATCAGATTCAGCCCGCCCAACCTTTTTCATCAACCCAACCAACGAATCCTTCCTCAGAGACTTGTCGAGGTCGTCAACCACTTTGTCCGGCTATGCTCGCTGAATACAATGTGATAGATACAATGGTGGCAGGGCTTTGACGGTGGAGGCTGGACTAATGTGGCTTTGATAGCATGATGCTACACCGTCTCCTGCGCCGGATAGGTCCCCGCAAGACGGGTGCGACCACAACCCTAACCGACCACACACCGCCTTCAACGACGAGCTCCGGTTCCGATGGCAGCTCACGATCCATCTCAGGCTCCATGTGCGCGCCAGCTTTCGCTCCCGCCCGCGATCTGCAGTCCACGGAGATGGCAGGATTAGAATCGGCACTCGGCAGACCGTAGGTAACCCATGGGTTGTCTGATACCCATGGGTTGCTCTGGGTACACGTGGGTCACGTCTGAGTGGTCTGGATACCCGTGCGTTGTCTCGTTACCCATGGGTTGGTCTCGTTGCCCGTGGGTTACGTCTGAGTACCCATTTGTTGGTCAGGGTACCCATGGGTTTTCTGATACCCATGGATTGGGTTGGGTGCCCATGGGTTGTCTTATACCCTGGGTTGGTTTGTGTACCCATGGGTTGTCTGGGTATCCATGGGTTACGTCTGGGTACCCACGGGTTGTCTGAGCGTCTGGGTACCCGTGCCTTGGTCCGGATGTCTGGGTACCCATGGTTGGTCTAGCTACCCCTGGGTTTCTGATGCCCATGGGTTGGTGTGGTACCCATGGGTTGCGTCTGGGTACCCATGGGTTATGGGTTGTTATGGGTACCCGTGGCATGTCTCGGTATCTACGGGTTGATCCGGCTACCCGTGAATTGGTCTGGGTACCCATGGGTTGATCTGAGCCTGGGTACGTACCTGTCATGAGCACTGTTGGACCGACCATCTGTGGCACCTCTTCCGTGCGCTTCGAGGCATAGAATTGGCAAAGAATGGGTGGGTTGTTCAGCTGTGGACCATCGCGACCCTTCGCTCCCGAAAACCGTCTCCGGAATGACCTGGTGCCAATCAAGCAACAGCAACATTCACCGTCTGATCCCACAATGCTCCGACAAACAAGAAAAGACGACACAGCATAACTCGGCCCTTTTTAGCCACTTGGCTCAAGGGCGGGCGTCACGGAATCCAACGTGCAAGACAGATCGCGGAACGTGCACGTCCGGCTTTCGACACCTCAAGTGAGGGTTCAGGTCATCGATGAGTTTACAGACTCTCCGTCATACGGTACGGTATCCTTCGAGACGGATGGTACCGGAATCCAGGAGATCAGTGCCTCCAGCTCCTCCGGTCTCGGCATATCACTTGCTCCTCCAATCCGCGAGGTACACGACGACTCTTGTTTGCCTCACAAGCAACAGGTGCAGTTCTGGTTTAAGCGATTTCACTTGGATTTGCCAGCGCCACGAAACGGCTGACATCTCGCGGATAAAGTGTTAGACCGTCTCTTCGGCCAAGGGGTTTATCGTGATTCCCTCTCGGCGACTCCCCCAGATTTGTCAGCTTGACTTGTCTCCCGGTCTTTGCCCTCTTCGTTAATCTCCTTATCATCCTCTATTTACAGTATCGTTGCCTAGGTTTCACCGAACATGAACAGCTCTTGGACACTGGACGACATTACCTTGACCCTGCAGTTAAGCAGTTTGGCGGCCCCGCTACAGGGGTGTTGCGGTTAAAAACCTCGCTCGATGTTCAATGGTGAGAGCGGTGTTCTTGACCATAGAATCCGCGCACAATTTTTGAGAAGGTAGCTGAGTATCTCGGAGTGATCAATGGCCATCTCTCTCGACATGTAAAAATAACTATTCTGATTGTCCCAATGGTTATCAAGATAAATAGTCCTGAAGTTGGTGATATTTTGGTGTCCGGCGATATGGAGCCAAGAAATGACAGAGCGTTGGGACACAGATTCTCGTGGCGTCAATGGAAGCACACAGACACAAGAACTACTTGCGCACAATGCCACCGTGAGCAACCCATACAAGAAGAGTTGTTTCGGATGGGAAGAAAGCCAAACGAACGAAGCTAATATCATGCATGATGAGGTACGGTAAAGAAGGTGTGCCCGCCTGGTCAAAGAGAAGCCAGAACGCTTTCCTCCAGGGGGTATCGCAGGCGAGTGACACGACTGCAGCTGCGGCAAAGCCGGTTCTGATCTTATGACGCCACTGCGATGTGTACTTGACCAGAAAGTCAAGCCGAAACTTGCCGGTTGGACGAGTTTGACAAGCGAGGCTCCTTCTGTATCTCCCTCCCAATCGGTTATCATCAGATCGAGAAGGGATGTGACAGCTCTGATAACGAGACCGGCTTCGTGAATGATATGGTCTTTGGAGCATTGCGTGGGCGACTGGCTGTCTGGACATAGCATCCGGGGGAAGAGAAGTGACGTAATGATGACTCTGACTTGCCGCACCCGATTACTGCACTGGAGACCACGTTTTCTGCTATTCCTGCCTTTTGCAACGGGGCAGGTGACATGCCAGCATGTGAACGGACAGGCAGGGCGCCTCTCCTGCCAGCCATTGACAGGCGAGAAGCAACCCGATTTGATCATTGCCGGTGAAGGATGTTGCCAGTCAGCTCCTCGCGAGTGGATGGTAGACGATAGGGAAAGACATGTCAGAGAATAATAGCAGTGTTGTAACAGTTGGGTGGGTATTCCTTTTGGGACGCTTCCTATGGCGTCGTCTGGCCGGGTTTGGTGTCCCTTGGCCCGGGGCACCGGGTGCTGCGGATACTGGACGGCAGGGCAGGTCCAGGCTAGGGGTGGGAGACCGGGGGACCCTGGCTGGCTGGCGAAGACTGACTGCCTGGCACTTGATCAGGGGGTGTTTGGGTCGCCGGGAAGGATCTGGAGGCGTTGTCGAGAAGTGGCGACTCTCAATCTCTGGAGGTCGACCATGCGAGCGCGAGGGCATTCCCGCTTGACTCTCGGGTGCCTGGCGAGGGCTGTTGCTGCTTGGTTCGCTGAAGAGCCGTCCGGGCTGTTATAGCTGGGGATCCCTCCGTGAGCTCTTGTGTGGGATCAACGAGTCTACTTCGTTCCTGGGAAGTGTTGCGTTCATGGTGCCACAATCTTGGTGTCGCAAGTATTTGTCGCCGTCGGCGGGGGCTGCTCTTCTCGAAACTGTGGTAGACTCGACCGAGGAAGGACTGCCGGTTGCCCAACTACTGCTGACCAATGTTACCATATATCGTAGCTGGTAGTGCACTTCCGGCTATTCACCAAAAGCTGGTTGGCGGCAGAGGGGTGGGCTGCTTTTGGCATGTGTCGTGACGGCGGCGGGTGTGGTATTGCTGCGAATCTTGCCATCTCTGCGCATCCTCCCAGTCCTGGTGGCACTGGGCGACAGCCGGTGAGCCCCGCGTCTTGCTACAGTGTAAAACCACCGTCTACCTAGTCATCCAATGCATACTGGACGGATAGACGCTGGTGCGGGGCGGTAGAAAGTGATCAAGCGTGTGTGTGATGCGACCACTGCTGACGCAACCGGCTGTTTGTCGCCAAACCCGGCGCTGTTCAAAACAAGTCACTCTCCTGCTCTTGGGGCGATACACTGTAGGCAAGGGCCGTGTGATACGTCAAGACGTGTACTCATAGCGGCACCGGGCCGCTCGGCGCCAAGCTCCAAGCTAAGTTCCGCGCCGCTCGACGTTGAGGAGAGACACGCAGTTCGCTCTGCCGCCGGAGAACGCCAGGCAGCCCAGGAGGCTCAAGATGCCTGCAAGCAATTCCGGGTGCTTGCCGATCGCGAACCGGGGGTTCTCTGGAAGAGGCAGAGCTGCGCCTCGCGACAGACGAGATCGAAGATGCCCTTCGCGGCGGCACTGGCGTCGAGGAGGAGTTGGTACTCGATGTTATGCGAGGTCAGCCGTAGGTGCCGAAGATCGGGTATATGGGCCGCTTGGGTATGTCGCACCACTGGATTCTATTCTGAGCGCCCTTGCTCTTGACGATGCCATCGAGAAACGACGGGGCTTTTATCTCCTCTGCCATCATCGGCACTGATTTGGGATATGTGGCGCGATGGTGAACGAGAGGTCCTGAAGAGCTCCGAAATGGGAAAGCTTTAGAAGTGCTAGTCATTTAAAATGTCTGACTCAAGAGTTGAAGGGACTGTATTTGCCTTGATGGTCACAGAAACTTGAATCTGTCGGATTATATCGTGTAACCACTGGGTCAAGCCAGAACAAAGAAGTCTCGCAGTCCTGGGACCACGGTAGCATAGAAAGCGAAGTGGCAGCACTGAAATAGCATCAAACCGAACCGGAGAGGGGTGATGCCAGCCAGCACCAGGAAGCGTACTGCAAGAGACAGAATGATACAAAGTTGGAAGTTTCGAACATAAGGTACACAAGGCAGGAGCTGCACATGTTGACAAGTTGAGGTCAGCACAACAGTTCCCGCAAGATTCTGTGTGACTCCATATGCCGCAACTTGGAAGACCTCCGGACATCCGAGGATCCTTCAAATCCAGAGACTCGCTGAATTTGTTGGATTCACTCGGCTTGATCGCGTTTCTTTCCACAAGGGCAGTCACTTTGACGGGGAACCGAGCAAAATGCCTTCAACAGCAATCTCCAAACCATTGATATCGCGAATCCCTCAAGATCAAAGTATTCAAGACCAAGTCTCGCCCTAGCAGGTTTTGCCCAGCCATGGGTTACACTGCCCTCGGAAATTGAGGTCACTAACCTCCAACACGGCTTGCCAGAAGACATGTTTGAGACGGCAGGAAAACAGAGCCAAAGCCAGCAACATGTAGCTCGCACTCGCTGATGCCATTACGACCCAAGATTTATCGGCGTCCCGGAAACAGGCAGGCACACCGACAAGAACAAGGCGTGGCTGCCTCCGAATGAAACACTGCGCAAGATCAGTCACTTTCGGGAGACATCGCCACACCGATAAACAAAACAAGAAAGTCCAAACCCAGATCATCCCCAACATGATACCCCACGCAAATAATGCCGCTCTTCAGAGCTAGGCAGAACTACCTCGCCAGGCGAACTTGCCCGGAACCCACTGGGGCCTTGTGCCCCGGGGCGAGAAGAGACCATCTCTATGACTAGAGGCGCAAGCATCCTTGTGCTATTGCGGTTAGTTATGGTGTCTGAGCTAAGCCACAGCGTACGAGTTCGCGGACCGTTGATTGCCGATAATGTCACCAGATAAGACACGGTAAGGTTTGACACGCAAGTACAGATCAGAGTACTTATCATAGAGGCTGAGTAGGTGTGGCGGGGACAAAGCATCCAAAGCCGGGGGATGCGAAGGCTGCGTGTTGGTGCTCTGTTGCGTGTGGTTGGGAGACAACGTAGCGAATGGTGGAAGAGAAGGATAGTATTGGCTGCGAAGCTTGGGTCGAGCTCATCCATCTGGTCGTCAACTCCGACAACTAAGATTGTTCACGATATCTCAGTCGATGTCCTTCAGCTATCGAATGTGACGGAGCTTGTCCTCGGCGACTTTGGGTAGAAAAGACCCCCCGGGATGGCTTCACGGGTGGGTATCGAATCTGGCAGCCGGCTCTCTTCCCTGACCTTCTACCTGGAGTGGCGTGGACGGTCCATTTGTTTTTGGCTTCTTCGCGATCGGCTGTTCTTTGGTCGCTAGTTGCTGGTTCGAAGGTGCCATTCTGTGCCACCGCAATCAGGTGGTGATTCTTCGGCCAGGGGAAGACATCCTCCTCGCCGAACTCGGCAAAAACCTTCCTCCACAGCCTGTTGGTCAGGTCGGCGAACTCGATCTTCTCCGTCTTTTTGGTCGCCTGGAGCAGCGCCGAGACGGAGTTGACCTGGCGGACCGTGGTGGAGATCTCTCGCCCAAACCACAAGAAAATCCGCCACTTGGAGATATCGCTGTCCCGGGTCGCTCCAGGGCGAGAGTTGATGCTGTTGTTGACAGCATTTCTGGCCTTGGGGGGTGGATTGCAAGTTAGAACAAATCTGAGTTGGGGCCTTCGATGCGTGCCTCCACGCCAACCTCCTCATCGGGCTGACCGGCGGCCTCACCTGGCAACTCCCCTCGAGCTCGACCTCGACCAGCATTTGGAACATGTACATCTGGACCATCGACAGCAAGGGCCACTGGGGCAGTGCGTCTGCCCTATGAGTTCATCAACGGCTCCCTCATCGCTGTCATTGTCAGTGGCGGCGGAGGTGGGGCGGTGTGCTGGTCCTTTGCCTTGGTATACTTCACTGTGTTCATTCGGGACGCCCGCGACTCGCTTTGCGAAGCTTGACATTTGCCCAGCCCAGTTCCCTCCTCCTGCTCTTGTGCTCAGTCTCAACGCTCCGCTGTCGTATATCGCATCCGTGGACCGGCTGGGCCGACATATCTTCTGTTCGGACTCAGCAACGAGCCTGGTCCGTTGATCCTCTAAAGGGACTCGACGTCGACCTCTTATGCGGCGCAAAATGCCAGTGCTCATGGTCCGGATGACGATTCCAATCATCCAGCAACCCTCGGGCTTTGGATATCAGTGTACGAAGAGATGAACGATATCAGAAGTAGGTGAAGGTCCATTTCAGGATGACTCGAAGTCTCTTCTTTGATGGATTGTGATCCGCAAGTCTGCAGGGTATCAATCGTGGTAACTTGTCCGTTGTTGGGGTGGCCTCGACGGTGATGTCTTCGAAGTCGACTCACCTGCAACTTCTGTCGGTGAAAACAGAAGTCCTGGCGATCTGTGTTGCAGATGGGGTCAATATAGCGGTTCAGGAAAGTTCAAACTCCATTCGACTTGCCTGTCACACATTTGTCCAACCCGCGATCCTTTGCGAAGCCACCCAGGGCGGTATGGCCCAAGTACATAGTGAAGTGGTTGGTGAGGGCGGCGAGGGCGGGGAGGTGGCGGGTGTGGCGGGGTGAGTGCCGGTGTTCTTCTCCTCCTCCCCTTTGTTGTCCTCCTCATCTTTGTTGTCCTCCTCCTTCTGGACCTTTTCCTTCTTCATCTTGGCCTTGGACTCGGCGGCGGCGGCCCGGGAACGCTCCTCGCCAAGCACAACACCCAAGCGCGCCACCCTGCCTTGGCGGCTTCTCGGAGGGAGGCGGCGATGGGAGGGAGGCGTCGATGGGGCGGAGGGTGGGGGAGGCTAAGCATTGATTGTCAGCTTGGGAAGGCCCATTGGGGAGTTGTCCAGGGAACCCACACGTCTCGCAAGGCTTGCTAGCCTCCTTACAGAACTGCTGTCAAAGCAGCCTACCTGCCAATCCCCTGAGTAATTGGCCAGACGACAGCAACATCGGTGGCAGGACGTTTTCCACCCCGACCACCATGGCAGCCTACAGAGCGGCGGCGGCGGCGGCTCGGGTGACGGGGCGGATCGGTGCTGGGGCCGATGCCTTGTACGGGTATTCGTAGCTGATTTCCGGAGTCCTTTTGGATATGCGTGGGGGTTGAAGCATTGTTGTGAAAGGTGGAGTCACAGACCGTAGCCACTCGCCCAGGATACTTGTGGCAGCTATCAGTGAGTATAGTTGCAGGCTTGCGCATGTGTGTGACAACCGCAGCATCAGACGGTAGTCGAAGGAGTGTGGCAGCACTGGGGTCACCTGGACTCACCCGGCGTCAAATGGCTGACAACCGAAAGGATGATTGTCTACCACATACAGGCCCGGAGAGGCAATTGATAATTGAGCTGATTGGCTTCAGAACCGGTGACTGTGACGTGTAGAATATGCGTTGGGCGATCGGTGTTTTTGTCAGGGAGGGTCGTCCGAGAACCGTCACCAGCGGAGGGTTGTCAGAGTTGGGGTCTTTGGATGAGAACTGTCAGAGGATGGCCATCAGTGGAGGGCCGTGTGGGGGGCCGTGTGGGGGGCCGTCTGTGGAGGGCCGTCACGAGAGTGTCATCGGAGGAGAGACGACAGCAAAGTATGGTCAAGGAGAGTCATCAGACAAGAGTGTGTCAGAAGGAGTGGTCGGACAAAGTTGGCTTTCGAGGCAGCAAGGGCAGCCATGATCATGTGCGTGAAGGTCTCTAGATTCGACCAAGGGGAGCGTACATGTTGCACAGCGTGCTCGATGAGGCTGCTGAAACTGAAGCCTGAGGAGGTTGTCAATTAGGCCGAGCTGCAGGAGCTGCTGCTGCTGGTTGATGGATGAGAGATCAAAGCTGTTTAGGGCACATTCTAGCAATGGCGAGCAGAGTCTGGAGATGCTGGAGCAGAACGATGCTCGGCAGGCCAAAGCTCAAGCTCTGGAAAGCGCGTTGAGAGCATTCCCTGGTTCTGGCGAGACCGAGGAGAAGCTGGAGGTCGAGGGAGTTGACCTGGGTCAGATATTGGATATCAACGGCGCCAAAGCTGTTCAGGATGTTGAGACCGGCGAGGTGGATGGCAGAAGATCGTTCCGTCCAGAGAATGGGTTCGGTCTGGGCGCACTGTTCAAAGACTCGACGCATTCCTTCCTCTGTCAATTGACAGCCTGGTCGACTCCTCCACATGTGTTGTCGAGGAGCAGTTCTTGACTCCGTTGATCTGTTCGAGAGACCGAGGCGCGGCTGTTGAAGGAGGGGAAGAGCAGAGTCCTGGACTCAGCTTCAGGAACCAATGCGAGGGGGAAGTCGAGGAGGGAAACCAAGGTTCGTCTGAAGGTTGATGCTGGAGGAGCGATTCGGATCGAGGTCTCGAGGAGCAGAGTCTGTCTTGTCAAGGTCACATTTTCGGAGGTAGGATGCCGCCCATTGTCCTATTCCGGTAACAGATTAGCGTCCATAGTATATGTATTCCATGTGCGATGTAAATTTACCTGACAGCATGGCCCTGCCAGCATGATCCGGAGTTCGTGATGCGAGGCGCCTTCGAGGCGTCGACGTGGCATTTCTGATGCTTGGATTCAGCATTGTAGCTGGATGACATGTGGCACATGGAGCTTTAGGCTTGGCTTCTTGATAGGCTGTTCAAGCTGTAAGAACATAAGAGTGCACAGTGAGATACCATTGCCGCTTGCACTCGAAGTATGGATATTGGAGCTGTCGTCGCATTTCGGTTTAAGATTGGAGCGATCGAGGCCGTCAAATTTGCGTTGGCGACGCGATTTGGCACTAGCTCCGGGCTAGTGCGTGCACAGACCGGCACACACAGCAGCTCCCGTATCGATAAGAGATTAGATAATATTGAAGTGTCACACCCTGAGCACTTGTTTGCTCAGGGTTGAGTTGGCAACCTTCCCCACATTTTCGACAATCCGATCCAAACCACTCTGATAGCGACGCATATCACTCGCCCAGCTCTAGCTGCCAGTTGGAACATCCACTCTTTGGATTACTGGCAGTTGAACCGTTTTGTGCCGATATCTGGAAAGTACAACTGTCCTTCAAGCTTGAGCTTGAGTCCAGCAGATTTTAGACAAGCCGCCTTTGCCACCTCCTTCGCCGCGATCGACTTTCTCTCGGGTGACCTCGACCAAGACGGAAGATGCCTCATTCTACAGCAAACGACTTGCTTTCACGGACACTACAAAATATAAGGCGAGGACACCCGTTGTGAGCAACTGGGCGTTTGCTTCAAACGACCAAGCTCTTCTAGAAGCTAATCACCAACAGAACTCTCCATTCTAGATATTCGCATCCAAGTCCTCCGATCTCAGTCTCCTCTAATACACTCCCAATCCTCCAGACCCGACGATCCGCGCCTCAGTTCCCTCCCAACACGTCGCACAACGCAATCGAAACCGCCAGCGCCAAGCACGAAATCCGTCTCCGGCTTGCGCCACAAAGTCTCTTGCTCTTGTACTTTGGTGCTATGGGCCAGGCAGGCGGGCCTTGGTGGATTCCAGCTATTTGGCAGGCTTCTGGGCAGTCCCGAGTTTCTCTCCTCAACAACATCAATTTGGCAGTCTTTCCGATCACCGTACCCCTACCGGACGCCCAACACTGCAGGACCTCTACAAAACAACAGCGTCCTCCGCGAAGGTCGCAACGCGACATAGGCGCCAGAGCTTAGAGGGCTCCTGTCCATCACCGCCCGAGGGACAGGAGCCTATCGGAGAGGAGTCAGCATAGCGCTCAGAGTTCAACAAGGTTCATCCTCCATTCGGCTCGCTTGTCAAAAACACACCTTTCAACCCGCAAAGCCTAATTAACCAGGCTCGCACCTAATAACCTTAGTTTTTGGGTGGGGGTAGACTGCTCTCCCGGCTGTCAACGCAGTCTATCACCGCTGAGCTCCACTACTATAGGTATATCGCGATCATCGAACTCGACCACAAGAACCCCCCGCGGACCGGAAGCGGAAACGCGACAAGCGGCATCGCCGACATGGACAGTGACGAGGAGCAAGGACGGTCATCACCCAAGTCCCCGCGCCTCAACGTCCCAGACGAAGACACGGTCCTCGCTCCTGGCCCGGGCGAGAGGAGGTGAAGGTGCTGGAGGCGCCGAGTGAGCTGTTGGCGGGTGCTACTGCGGGTTTGGTTTGAGGATGCTGCTGTGGAGAGGGATGGGGGCCGTTGTTGGTGGAGGAGGGTGGTTTGAGAGTGGTTGTGGGTGGGTGTTTTGGGGCGGTTGTCGTCGGGGTTGGGGCCGTCCACGAGGTACTACTCGATGGGTGGATCGGCGCCTGTTCTCTTCCAGCACGATATGCAGGGCCTCGGGCTTGGTAGGTATTATACCACAAGTTCATTGTTGTGGTAGGTATTATACCACAAGTTCATTGTTGTGGTAGGAACTGTACCACAAGTTCAATGTTGTGGTAGGAACTGTACCACAAGTTTAATGTAGTATCATTCAACTCGCAAGTTCATGTGGGACCGTCGGCCAAACGCTGACTTATCCGGATCCAAGTAGACCCACCGCCACCGTCGCGGTGGGCTCGTCCTTGGTCCTCCTTGATGGCGCGCTTCACGATCTCCTACTCGAGGGGATCGAAGATCATGGGCTCCACATGGAGCCGCGATATTCACGGACGAGTCAGCGAATCACACGTGTACATCATCCGTATACGCGCCAGCCCACCATGTCTTGGACCTCCCAAAGCCATCCCACAGACAGCGTATCGTTTTCGTTTGGCATGATATCCGCCCCTCCCGCGTATAAACTGATGAGCAGCAGACACTTCAAGGACGTTATAAGAAAGAGGCTCCCCGCCAAGTCCGCCTCAGTCTCCATCTTCCAGCAGAGGTGATCCGGACGACGACCTGGTGGAACGTTATAACTTGCACAAACATCTGGGACGTGTTTCAGAGGACGATGGGTCACCCGGTCCAACCGTCTTAATCTCAGCACAACATTTGCCGTCGCCGGCGGGGCAAAAAGCCTGAGTTGCTTGTCCTCAGCTCGGAGGATCTGTTGCCACGGAGCGGAATGGTGGAACACGTGGACATGTCCGTGGATGTAAGCGAGCGGGTGCGTACGAACGGTAGGCCTTGCCGGGCTATGGCTTGTCGCATACGGTGCCATCGACGCTTGAGCCGGCTGTGGAAGAACACTGGATCATGGAGGATCTGCTTAATGGTCTTGACGCTGGTCTCGATACGGTCGTGTGTTATCTGATGGAGCGGAGAGCAAGTACGGGAGAATGGTCTGTCTGAGGCAGTTTGTGTGGAGCGTGGATAGGAAGGGCAGGAGGAAAGGGAGGGTCGTACTAGCTAGGCAGGCCAAAGTGACATAAGGATGTGACGTTGGTCTTGGTGAGGCTCGAGATAAATTAGGGGAGATGGCGCTACGATGTCGGTTTGATACGCTACATGTTGATCTCGGTATGCTGTGCGAGTCTCGGGCATGTTTACGGTTCCCTTTATGAAGTTACCATCGATACAGATCGTCCTTAGACCGGGAACTCCATCATGGATCTTGAATAGGGGTTTGCTTGTCGGGCAGGCTTCCACAGAGTCATGTCACGGGCCGTACGGCGATATACTGAGAATGCCTGCAGAACCCGCGAGACTGTAGGTGATTGTTCAGCTGCAGAATGAACAAGTACTGTACAATGGAGGGTTTTGCAATGCAGAGACCACCTCCAACGCTCTGGCGCAGCCTAGCGCAGTCATGTGACTCCACAGGAATGCGCAGGTTCGAGTCACGTGACTCCACAGGAATGCGCAGGTTCGAGTCACGCCCGGGACAAATCACTGGACATTCCGAATAGCATTCAGCTCACCAGAAAACCCTCCTCTGCTGGACAGACCGAACAACGAGGTAGCTCCGTGGTCTGATAACCAACGGTTCTTTACCACAGAGGCCATCTGGACAACTACTAACATCGCAACCAGAGACCCCTTCCCACGTACTGGAAGCCGTAAAGTCCCAAAACACAAATGGGAGAGTCTGTGCTGCTTTCCTCAATCTCTCTGAACCTTTGTCGACGACAACGGTCAGCGTCGTTCTGGAGGGGGTGATCTCTGATGCTAGAATAGTTTGTATACAACGGTTTTCGAGACACGCGAGAACACGTCTGCCGCGGTGCAGAGCAGCAGCTGGAACCTGTCACATATGGTCCAGAGAGGTGCATCATGGAGAGTTGTCCATTTTGCACAGTTGGACAGTTAGACAGTGGACAGGTGGAGGAAGATTGACACAGCTTGGACAGATTGAAAGATTGACGGATTGACAGATTGCCGCAGCTTAGCCATACGGAAGGAAGGATCCGAGGTGTCGAAATTCGGTGGATCTCGGTAGCAGGTAGCAAGTCGCTTTACAGTCATTCAACTGAGGCATCTTGCTCAGACATTGGATCCTGAATACGTGAGAGACATGGAAAGATTGAAAAAGGACAGTAAAAATTGAAAAGGTAATAAAGAATGGCTGAACTGGCAAAAAGCTCACCGAACAGCCCTTCGAGTTGAGGTGTTCGGCTACGAAAATCCTGGTCGGAGATTTTACTTCGTTGGTTACCACGATGCTATATCGACAGGTGCTGGAATCGAACTCGGGCCCAGAGTATCACCACTGGGAAGATGAAGTGGCCTATTAGTATTCCCTACGGGAACCTTCATTTAAACCACTGTACCATGTTGCCCGAAGGCTGGTAGCTGTCTGCCTAAACCACCTTCGAATACTGCTGCCTGCCACTTCACCGGGGCAACTGGATATTCCGGTGACTCACCGTGACTGCGAGACTTGGGCCAAGTGAAAAGGCCGCAAAGGTTGCCAAGCGTCAATCAAATCAGGAGGCCATCTGGTTCGAGGGTTAGGAGTTCGTTATGGCAGTCCTGGTCACCACCACACGCACCGACGTTAGACCCAGACGTGATCACCCACAGGGCATGTTATATATTTGTCATATGAAGCTTCACACCATTCAAGATTTCACCAAGACGTGACTCATTGCGTTGATTCTGTTGCTTTAAGTTAGAAAGACAGACCATTGGAGGAAGGATCTCACGGATCGCCTCTTCTGTCAGATGCTCCACGCTGATGTATCAGCGCTGAAGACGAGTTACCCAGTCCAACTTGATCTCCTTGGTATCCTGACCGCGGCCACTATAAGAACAGTGAAGGATATAATTAAGCTCTTCGCTGGAGTCATCCGTGTGGGATCGTGGTGCAGTGATGTTAACGAGAAAGAGAAGCCGCTCGAATGTGGTTTACGGGTGGCGGACGAGACTCGTGGCTGTCTAGTGCAGTCACCGTCGAGGTCTCTCGGCGGCAGAAGTGAAGATGAAACACTTGCGCAGTACAATGTCATGTAATTTCGGTCAGGGAAGGTACCAAGGCCTGTCTGCACTTTCCATTTTGCAGTGATCTTTGACCAATGACCACCAAGTCTTCCATCCAAATCGTCAACTGCACTTGACCTAACCCAACGCGTCAAAACTTCACAACCAGCCACCTCACCGAGATAACCGAACACAATCATCTCTCTCTAATAACTCGTCGCCTTGATCAATAGTCGCAGCCGAGAAAGGCTCGCAAATCAGCCGAGTGCTTGACCACATCGTACACACGTTGCAATCTCGGACTTCCCAGATCTCAACCGCTGGCACAGTTTCCAGTCGGCCGTCACCCACAAGTCCCAAGCCCTCAGCTCCAACCTGCTAGTCATGGCGCCTATCAAGTTTAAGGCTCGACGGTGCTCAAGGCTACGACATCAAGCATCGGTTTTGCCTCACACCTAATAACCTTATTTCTTTGGGACTCCCTCGCGGTTGTCAACCAAGAGCCGTCAAGTCGGACGACTGGACCAGAGTATGCCGTACCGCGTCGGGTACGACATTCTGGATGACGAACCGACTCTCCTATACACGGTCTGCCCGAGCTCAATGACAACCCAGCCGGGCGGCCGCCCACAAGGGCGAGGTCGTCAAGGGTGTGTTCTCCGGGGCCGTCGACGATACGTCGGTCGGAGAGGGAAAGTCCTCGAGCAGCAGCTCGAAGCTGCCAACTGGCGGCTGAACGATACGAACAGGCAGCTGTTGCTCGACAATCAGGCTTTGAGGCTCGAAGTCCAAGAACTCTGCGAAGCGAACAGGACACTGTCCCTCTGACCCGTCCCACGCCTCGGCGCTTGTGGTGTCTGAGAAATCTTGGCGAAGGAGGGCTTGCCCTCGACCACGAATATGGGGAGGCTCCAAAGTTGCTTCGACGTCTTGTGGAGAACTTCCCATCAGCTTCATGGCGACATGGCCATCGGGGCTCACCAGAATGGGACGTTGATGGAGAGATGGAGGGTCTGAAACGACAAGTTGTTGAAGTTGAGACTCAGGCTGCATCAACACGCATGATCGAGGTATGTGTTCAGACTCAGACGCGCAGAGATTCCAACTAATCACCCTTCTTGCCAGCTATGGGTAACCCCCCGAGCATCCTCCCTCCGACATAGCGGTCAAGCCGACACGCCTCGACAATGACACGACCCTCCCACCACTTCCAATCCACTGCCCACCAGCTTCGAGGCCACGCCGCCGCCAAAGGTCGAGAGCGACGAGGACTACGACTTTGGAAGAATTGATAGCGATAAGGAGGACGGGGACCAGAAGAAGGGCGAGTTTACGACGGAGAGGAGGAAGACGATACCGAAGAAATAAACGAGGACGAGGACTAGGACGAGAAGACCTAAGTCGGACACGAGGGCGAAATTACAGCAACACATTATACCACCACATACATAGCGGACAGGACATCTCGGCAACGGCGTTTAGGGTGTCTCGGCCTGACGCCTAAACCGTGGTCTAGCCGAACAGTATAGGAAATGTCATCGCGGGACGAGTTCAACCGTCGCCGGGTCTTGAACATCCATACCTTGTCCACTTGCCGTACCCCGAGTGCCGGCCTCCATAAAGAAGAGCGCCAATGGTAAAGTCTAGCCTAATACCTTCACCCCATCGACAGGGACATTCTATACCTCAAAGCGCCCTCCACTCAAAACGGCAATGGCACCTCACCATCCGACCAATACAATCCTCTCATTGACGGCTAACCAAGCTACCCCCAAGCTTCATTGCGTCTCTGCAGCTGCGCCGCTTAGGGGTATCACTCCTGCGCTACCTTTGGCACACGGCGGCAATACCCATCGGTGCCTTTATCGCTGCCGGAGGCGCTTTCCAAGCCACCGATAACCGAGTACCCAGCATCGAGCATTGAACATCGAGCACCGAGAGCGGAACACAGAGCACCCAGCGTCGACAACCCATCTCAAGATCCGACGCGGCGCTACAGCCGTGATCCAAGGGGCGAAGCAAGACAAGCTTCGTAGACCATAACGACAAGCTGACCGATCCTGACTACTTAATAGGTGTGGCTGGCGAACACTACATCATCCCGGTTAGTCCTCTCTGGCCGCGAGTCGAATTGCTGCTTAGATGGGCCGCGCTCTAGCATGGTAAGTTCTCGATCGTCTGCGGCTGCTGCGCCCTTGAGCGAGAGGTCGGGCTCCGTGCCTCTGGAGCGAAGATATGGTTTGGTCAAGTGGACACATGGACTGTGATACTTCTGCGCTTGTTTTCGCGGAGCTTGGAAGGAAAAGGGGGAGAGACGCAGCCGATATTTGTATTTGTCGAACGAGGAACGAGGAACGAGGACGAGGAACGATGTAAGCGAGGAACGACACTGCTCGAGTTTGAGGAGAGCACTAGAGCTACCACGTGTTCCGAGAGTCGTGATTATCGAATCGAGCCTACTAGAAGTAGGATACAGTGTCGCTCTGGCTCCCGTCTCTGACGTTGCCTCATCAACTGCCGAATCTATTAATAGAGTCATCTCTCATTGTAAAAGGACAAGTGTCGGATGAGACACTCTTTAGATAAAGTAGAATGTTGTTTGCTCTCAGGCTCTCCGAGTAATATGGTTATCGTACCGATCCGGACCGAAGGACGATAAGCACTTGACCCCAAGGTATATTTTCAGACAAGATCCTCAACCCCTTTTGGGTGGGGGAGTCCCTTGTGCTTGCTGAAGATGTCTATTATTACATCAAGGTAGACGACGAAGATGATAGAGCCGGAACGGCATCGTCTCCTAGACACTCGCTGGATCCACATCCAGAAAGTTGTCTCCCATGGATAGCTCGGTGAGTTATCCAAGACAAGAGAGCCTGCACCGTGGAACTCTTATGTCCGGTTTGAGGGGGATGACGGAGCAGGCTTACCAAGGTCGGAGATTGTGGTACCATCCGCACCAAGGTTGTAAAATCGACGTTGAGGAGGTGTCACCTTTTGTCCCAACTTTTGAGTGTACTTGAAGAACAGTCTATCTTGCTTTTGTGGCGAAGGCGTTACTGTGTCAATGACAAGAGTGAAGTAGTAGCTGAAGTAGAACCGACATTCCTGCCAGTTTGTTGCCCCTGCGGCGCTGATAAGATCTGAGGGTGACGACGACTGATGAACGTTTTATCAGTCAAGTGGGAAAACCCCTGTCTGTCACTGGCGCTGTAGATGATCGGCGTCGTTGTGATTGTGTATTTAGATCGGTGCAGCATCCGAGAGTACTGTCGTGGAAACTTGGGTGCCTCGATTTTCGTGTGTTGCCAGAGCTGGTGAACGTGATAGCACACGTTCTGGTCCAGTGCTGGCGCTGATCGTGGTCGTCGGGCAAGGTTGTCATGTGCTTCCTATTTGTCGCTTGGGCGCCTACGGCGCGGAGATAGGTTTCTGAAGCCACTTGGACTTGTTGATGCTCAGTTTGACTGCCGACGATGCGCTTGGTGCCCTGATGACGGTAGTGTCGTGAGGTTTGCTGCGCTCGGTTGCATGAGAATACATGGGTTTGCCCAGGTGCTGGCAGTGACTGCTATGCCCAACGTTCTTCGTAGGTGTGATCATGGATACCGATCCCAAGATCCAATTTCTGTTCCGCTGCCACTTGGAGTCTACGCCGATGGCGATATTGGTGAATTGCTCGGAGTAGAGTACAGACGAGTTTATCCAGGATATTACAGGTGTGCAAGGCCAATGCCGGATCAGGATCGAGTCCTCTGTAGCTGGTCACCCACCTGGAGATCTTCTGACGATGATGATTGATGTTCCACATTGGGTTGAACCAATGTCTTCTGGCGTAACTCTTGCGAGAGCCACACCCCCTCAGCCAAGATCTCACGCAGTACCGTATGGACCCGGCTGCTTAAAACCGAACCTTAAAACAGATCAGAACATGATATGAAACTATACCATGACCTGACGGGATGGAAAAGGCAAAGTGCGAAGGGAAATGCCGCTTCTTAACAGTAATAACCAGAGCGCGTCTAGTACCCAGTGCTTGTACGAGACGTCTGCCCGACGCCATCACCACCTTGTCTTCTGAGGGGGAAACCGGGCACCGAAGGTCAAGTTCACGTCAGCTGTAGTAAGTAGCTGGTTCTCGTAGTCTGGATCACTTGATCACAGTCGAGGAAAGAATGGCAGAAAGAGATTTTAGAATGTCGAGGCAGGATATTTTCCAGGATATGAACAGGTCGCGATCTTCGTTTCTTCACGACCAGATTCAAGCATTCAACAGTAGAACAGGACTGTCGTATTGAAAGATATTGAAGTCGGAGATCCGTACATGACATGGAGATGGTCCAACTGGCGGCATCTGAGGCCACTGCCGCTTTCCGACGTCAACAAGGTCAATAACATCCTGCGTCTGGTGGACAACGGTGTTTTCACTTGACAAATGGTTTGGTCGGGGCTCCAGCCGCAGTCACTCGACTGACTGCGCAGGGACATGCGGCCGCCCAAAGTCATTTGACTTGGGCTTGGCTACTGGACCTGTTCGCCATATTGATCCGGTCGGCAACTTGCTTGAGGCGGTGACCGTTGGCACTTGAGCCGTTGGGTGACAGAATACATGGCTTCCTCCGGATGGAAGAATACGGAAGAAAGGGAGGAGGGGAATAACTGGCATAACAAGAAGTGAGAGGAGACATCCAGCAAAGCGTTGGAGTGTCCCGTCACAAGGATGTCGCCGCGGATCTTCGAAGATAGCACAAGCTAGACAGGGCCAGTCTTCTTCCTTGAGCAGTGCTCTCAGACCATTCGTCCTACTGGAGAAAGGCCGGCCGTTAGGCTTCCTCCGGCGAGGAAGCAGCCAACTGCCGCGAAACCGACATGGCAGAAACGGAATCGAATCAAACAACGCTTGACTCCGGTATGCAGAAGACTAGCCCAGTTGCTACCGCCCGAACGAGCTAACCCATCATCATCATCGGCTTTGCTTCTTAGCTCGCGTCCATCGCCACCGCCTCCATCTCCAATCGTCAAGGTGCCGTTGAGCCCGTAGGACCGCATGGTAGTACCGGAGCAGCCCCAATAGCTACCTTGCAGCTGTGGTGTTGCCCCGGGTTACCACTCGTCGAAGGTAACGCTGACCGCGTCGTGAATGAAGAGAATGGCGGTGGCTGTACAGATGCCGAGACCAGTCAGACACTAGCCGTTCTTGATAACGTGGGAGACTGTCGGTGGTGTGCAGGTTGTTGTCCAGTACAGCTGTCCAAGAGTCACGGATCGGACGGCCTGGTTGGCAGTGTTTCACCAACTGTCAACTCCTGGCCTCTCCCACAGCTCGCTCAAGGACGTGACTGTTGTTTTCCCAGTCACCAGTGAGTTGACAGCTGCCGGCTCCCAAGATGGAACAAAGCGGCGCGAATCGATTAGCAATCCGTCCGGACACAGTTGCTCTTGGTCGAGTCCCGCACTTGTGAGGGGGCACCTGCAAATTGAGCAACAGTTAGGACATCCTAGTTCTCCTCGCACCCTGCTGACGTACGTCGATTCCGTGTCGTCCGCGTCGAGGGCAGCGTCAGTGATGGATATCGAACCAGAGTTGAGGGTAGATCTTCTCTCAAGTACTAGCCGGAGCACCGGTCTTGGCGTGCCATGGCCGGAGAGGACCATGGGCAGGAGCAAAGTGTAGGTACGCCAGAGTGCATATTATCGGTGCAGGAGTATCGAGTTAGGATCCTAGGTCCGAGCATAGGAGTTCCGAGGAACTTCACGAAAGATGAGACGCCTGTGGTAAGATGAGCCGCCTGTGGTACTCTTGCGTATCCCCAGAATGGTCGAGGATACGAGAGGAGGAAGAGGTCTTAAACACAGTGCCAGGTGGCGGAATCGTACACTCGACCCATCTGGAGCAGTGAAGAAATCGGATTGGCAGTGGACATGTACCTGACAGCGGAAGTCGACACCAAGTCATGACAGAAAGCGTAACTGATAAGCACAAGTAGTAGCATACCTTCGAGAAGAATGGAGACAAGTCCCTGAAGCCTGTACCAAGCACATGAAGGATGGGTAGCCTGGACACAGACCGGAGTCTCGAGGCCGGGAGCCGCTGGTCGATCATCCGCTGGATTTGAAGACGCCTGTCCGAAGAGACACTTCTGGAAGGTACCAAACAATGCCTCGTTCAACGGACGGCGCAGGTCGAGTGGTGGAGTGGGCATTGCCCAGTCACTGGTGCCCAAGCCAGGGTAGGAAGTCAGCAGCCAAGCCTTTACCTCTCCAAGCTCCCCGGTATTATAATGTGTGCGTGCTCATGCATGCTGGTATTGAGAGGGATGACGGGATGATGTCGTGGAGGTGTGGTCGCGGAGATGGTTCCTAGAGAGGATGGTTGTGGCGGATGGTTGTGGCGGATGGTTGCAGAGGGTTCTTCGGGAGACTCGTGGAGAGTATCCGTCGAAAGGATGGTTGACGAGGATTCGCGTAGAGATCAGGGCGCCATATGAAGGAATGGTGGAGACCAGATCGTAAACGAGAGGCGGAGAAGCTTGGTCTATGTTGGTGGTTTGACGCAGAAGATCGAGACGAGACGATCTGCCAAGCGATGTTCGAGAAACAAGGTATCCGCAGTAGCGAGATCACGATGGGATCTGGGCCAGGGAAAGGCCTCGGGCGCAGTAGCCTGAGAGCATGCAAACAAGGCGTAGCTGGAAGGAGTACCAGGGATCCGAATGCCGTGAGTTAGCCGATGCGGTTGCTCGCTTGCGTGGCTTAACGACAGGGGGCCAGGAGGAGGGGAAGCAATAGCGGGACTCTGTCGGCCTAACAACAGATCGCAGGTCACACTCCTCGCCCGCGTCGTGCCAGTGACGCGAACTAGACAAGAGCCCGAGAGAACAAGGCTCGCTGCTTGATCGAGAGAAGAGCAGCACGATGCCGTAATGGCCGGACGGTGATGTTGGTGCCCGAAATAGAGTCACTGGAGCAGAAGACCCGGTGTCGGCAAGAGTGTTATCCTACGTCCCCCGACGACATGGAAAAAGAGGACGCAAGGGTGCAGCAAGCGCAGCACAGCGCCGACCCATAGAGGTCGGACAAAGTTCGATAACTGAGGAGTCTGGCGACACTTGTAATGCCAGCGGCGTTGTGCGGATCTCGGATGTCTCTCTGCCGTTTTCCTCGCTGCAAATGCTTGTGCAGCTTATCAGGGCGTCGAGGCGTACCGAAGCAGGTAGGCGGAGGGACCTCGGACTGGTGCCAAAGGTGTTTGGGGGTCGAAGTACGTCGTGTCGGCTGTTGGAGAAGAGGAGAGGTCGGGTGGAGGACTCGGGGCATTGCAGAATCCGTTGGGAGGAGCAGATGGACGGCACTGATGAGACGAGTCTGCGTGATGGCAGTTAGTATCAATACTTGCAATGGAGACGTTGATTGAGTTCAAGACGTGTACCTAAGCTTGCCATTGGGGGGCTGGTTCCTTGAAGACATCTCCTTCAAGGTGATAGTTTCGATGCTGCATTTCGTCGTTATTGAAGAGCTGCAGACATGGATAGGGTACCAGGATCGGATATAGAGTCGGAGTCATTCATGCTGGATGATTGGAGGCAATTGAGGGACGAGCTGTCCGATCGGGTGCGAGAAAGACTCGGTAACATGCAAGACGAGTCGACATTGCTCGATGTTCATCTCGAGGTAAAGACATGGAACGCAAACGCAAAACTCCATGTTGGGAAGATAAGGGAATTGAATTGACGAGGAACATCGATTTCGTGCCGTGCACGAGCTGTTCTCCCTACTGGAAACAGTGGCGAACATCAGATCTTCAGGGGTATTGCTAGGCCACAACTGCACTAACTGAGCAAATGGCAGCGTGTTCTCAGGCGAAATTGGCTGTTAGGAGCTGACTGTCCAAAGGACACGTGTACTGTACTTGTACCGACATATGGCCCCGCACCAGCTGCACATTGACCGTGAACGGTTGGTTAGCGTGGCATAGCTCAGGGCGTGGAATGAGCAGGGGTGTGGTGTGTGCATAACAATTATGCGATGCAAGTGCGGGGTAGCTGGCCGTCCATCCCAGCATTCATGCCCAGAGCTTCAACACACACACACAGGAGGGAGGAGAGGGCAGCAGTCCTGGGAATGCACCGGCTAACAAACAAGATGCTAGGTCAATTACAAGATATCAAGGGGACGTTTTTACAAACATGCTGGCATCTGCACTACCAGAAACCCACGTGGTTGTGATGAGACATCACACCAAACTTGGAGACCGCTGAGAGAATGGGATCAACTTGTTTCTGTGAGTCTGTTAGGTTTGAATGGCTGGTTGCAGGAGCTGTGATCAACTGTCACAGATTACTTCATCCCATTGACCCATGTATTCGCAGCATTTGAACGGCACCTCAATTTTAGATGAGGTGAAAACATGGGACCTCGTCGGCCTGAAGCTAAGCCCTCACTATTGCAGCCCGATCTTAAGATTCCAGCGCAAAGAAACATGCACTCTTCAGTAGGTTGAGAATACTGTGACGCAGCTTGAGAAGCAATAAAGTAGTGTCTACGTATGACATGCTCTGTGACACGACAGATGAAGATGAACTTTCAGGACTCGGTCAAAAACGAAGCTCGATTATTGCAAGCTGTAACGAGATATCTAGGCAGCACTTTCGCATCCTCTCTCAACTGGGTGATGACGTCCAACAGTCAAAGTACTGTGGCAAAAGTCTTGTCGATAAGAGTCTGCCAAAGATTTTATTGAGCTCCAAGCTAATGAAGTTCAAATGGCGCCAAACACCTTGATAAATAAGATGAGACAAGATGGAGGATAAGACGAGATGGAGGATGAGACGAGATAGAGTATGGGACGAGGTGCAAAATGAGTTGAGATGTATAAGATCGAAATCAGATCGATGAGATGACATGGAAGATAAGATCAGATCGATGAGATGAGATGGGATCGATGAGGTGAGATCGGATCGATAAGATAAGAAATAAAAGATAAGATGAAAGATAAGATGAAAGATAAGATGAAAGATAAGATGAAAGATAAGATGAAAGGTAAGATGTAAGATGAGATGAGGTGGAAAATTAGATAAGATTGATGAGATGATGTAGACGCTTCAAGCTGGTATTATCAGAAAAAGAAAGCTCTGGAGGTACACATCTACCCTAACAACTTTTCCAAGGCTCCACCGCCATCAAGGAGCAGCAGCTGACTTCCAGTCCAAAACTTTGATCCTCGGTGGACAGGTACAATAGTTGCATATCTGCCAAAACTCTGCTGCTGCAGGCGTCGTGCCTCGCCCCAGAGTTGTGGCAAAGTCCCGCACCCTATGGGCGGTGTCGCCAACCTAACACGGAGACCTACTTGAGTGCAGGCACGAGATATTGGCAGATGGCCAAACAGACGAGACACAGATGGTGGTGTGGAGGATTGCTCTTCATCTCGTCTGCCTGTTCGAGATCTTCCATTTGTAGCTCCTCGCGAAGTCGGGCATTCTTGACACGGAGGTATTCGCTCCCCGGGAGTGAGCCCCTTGTGGTCATTACCCGTTGTCGGTGCTCGCCAGTTACGCAGAGCTGTCCATGGCCTTGCTGCGGGGTTGTCTGCGGAGGAAGCTCGACCCGGGGTTGTCAGGGTTGGCGAAGTCGGACGCTGATGCATGTTTGTCGGATTTCTGTAGTCCTAGTAACATCGTCCAACGACCCAGGCCTTGCCGCCGATGACCACACTACCGCCCTTGACTCGGCACAAGTGTCTTGGCGTTCTCTCGACAGTTCGTGGAGTGGATGTCGGTTAAACCTTGAAACCTGCGCAGCCTAATTTATCGGGCTCGCACCTAATAACCTGCTTTTTGGTGGAACTGCCATGCGGCTGTCGACCCAGTGGAGTGGATGTCGGCGTGGCCATTACAATAGCGGCCTTATGGGGTTCGTGATTTCGTTCCGTTGCCGTAGCTCAATGTTGCCGAGGGCGTATGTTTGCTGACTTGTCACGTGGAACAGATGAAAGGCCAAGTCGATGATGTGCGCAGCAATACAGACCGTAGATCCTTGCAGCTGACGAGCTAATGTCCTTTCGGAGTTGAAACCCTTGAAGCAGATTCTTCACGCATATGGGTGTTCAACATCGGGATTCGTGTCTCCGGCCTAAGAGCTTAGCCGCTAATACCGATGCTGGATGTTCCAAGATCACAGCAAAAATCTAGATACGACTGCACTCTCCGGGAAAAGGTAGAGCCTAGAATGCTCCCGGCGAAGAGACGACAACCATACCCCGGTTGGGATATTCTGGCGTTTTCTTGTGCCGAGGACTGGCATGGCCAGTGTCCATCCTGGTAACGTATCCATTGACGTAGTATACTCCCGGCTACGAAGTCTGTTCAAGTGATGACGATTAAGGGGGGAGATGGGAAGCAGAAGTATGCTGTTGAGGAGAATGTACGCGGCCGGAGTACTGTTGATGACTGGGAGCAGAGAGCTTCTGGCATTAATGGCACCTATGTTTCGGCTCACGACGCTCCGTTCAGACCCATCAGGCTACTGGAACTCTACCAGCCCACAGACTTATCCTGTGTGAGGGCTCTTGGGCATAAACATCCACAAAGAACGAGACGTGGATTCCTAACCTCACGAGAAACAACCTCCTCGAGAGCGGCATGGTATTTTGCCTCTGTCACATCAGCGAACCTCTCTTCGTACTTCGTCTCTGTTGCCCGTGGGTAGGGAACCTATGGCTTGGTTCAATGTTAACCAATGTGCGATGGACAGAAAATACAAAAGAGGAACGTGAAAGACCCTTACCTTGGTCATGGTGATATTCGATAGCGGAGATTGATCGCCCTGTGGCGCGGTTGTTGTCACGTAGTGGCTGCTTGACGACGACGATGAGGAAATGGGGTCGCTGGCTCGTTTGTCTTAATAAACCTTCCTTGAAACCCGCGAAGCCTGATTAACCAGGTTCGCACGTAATAACCTTCCCTTTGTTTAAGACTGCCACGCGGCTGTTACCCTAGAAGGCCCCGGGCTGCCACCGATTCCCGATGGTGATGGTATCAGTCATTCTTGTGGATTTGGCTGCAACTCGCCCCTGAACGGCTTCATTGTGGGTGTCGAGCACCGCGGGGCAGAGACTCCCTTAACGGCTATGTTGCGGATCGTGATAAGGAGAAGGTTGTCGGAAGTATCGTGGTCAAGACACGAATCCGTCGAACCATATGTGGAAGAGATATTCCCATTGGACTCCGGATTGACCGCCCAGAAGTACCACGTGCGGTGGGCTTGACGTGTGGGACGAAGTCATTATCACCCTGAGCCCTTTTTCCAATGCCGTGGAGCGGGTCGACTAGCTTGAGGAGAGACGACCGCGGATGTGGCCGGGGTCGAGGACGGTTAGGGCGGTCTTTGGCCTCTTCGAACACGGCGGGCGATGGTGCAGAGTTGGAGATAATTGGCGTCTTGTCTGTCATGTCTATATGGACGTATACCCAGTGACTCTTGTTGACATTAGGAACAAGGTTCTCAACAAGGCGACCGGTTGGCTTGACAATGCATGCCGTAGTGGAGATTCTGTGATATGAATATCTCGGCGAACTGCAGGCAGCTCATGGCGGAAAGCAAGGGATTCTGGCGATGACGTCGAAGAATCTGGCTCGTGGCCTGAAACAACTTCCAAGCAATAGATGGCTCAGTGCTGCTGGGTCGGCCGAAGATGCCGGTGCTTTTGAATGCGCACTTCGTGTGGGCATCCTGGAAGACAGACTGTCTGGAACCGGCGGTGCATTGTCAGGGCCGACCGTGACTGGGTTGCCTCGGAGATAGGACCTCGAGTTGAAAGCATTTGTTGGACCCAGTTAACCGGGTGGCCCAGATTCAGGTCCGGATTGAGGTGCAGGGACGTCTGTACGAGAGGTGATCGGAAGTGGGAAGAAGCCAGACACCGTAGACTCTGCACTGCGGCCAACCTTGCTGCCAACAGGCAGGTGTGATTGAGCGATTACTCGTCCGCCGTCACCGAAGTCAAGCTGACCATCCATCCTGGATCGTTAAACAAGGTGTCCGTTGGACCAGACGGTGGTTGGACGGGGAGGGAAGGTATTCGAGCACAGGGTCCCTGAGGGCAGCCCGGGCCTCGACCAGGAAACGACTGGTCGCCGCCACGGTGCTTCCTTTACGAGGGGCGCAAGACGGCGTTGGGGAAGCTGTGACCTAATCTTAGCACGATACAGGCGACGCTTGATCAACTCTTTGGATTTGTGTGCGACCGCCACGACGCGAGTGACGAGCAAATACGCCAAGGACCGAAGACCTCGGAGATATCGTCGTCGAGAAGGTCCGCGGCACGGCGCCGACAATGTGGGCTGCTCCCCGTGGCCGCTAGGGTGCCGCTTTCCCACTGCGCCCAATTCAAGACATATCCCACAGTTTGTACTGCACGGGCCCATTCTTCGTCATCGAAACGTTGTCTGACAACCACGAATCCGCTCGGCCTGAACATCGGGTGCCCAGAAGGACGTATAACGATGACGCGGGGTGCCGGCACGATAGTACCGGTAACCAGGCCGGTCCGCTCCTCGTGCAGGGCACAAGCTGTCGGTGGGGTGGTGGAAAGTCTCGTTCCATAGCATGGCCTGCTTGTGGGCTTAGGAAACCCCAGACACCCTCATTTCCAGCTGGAGACAGGATTGTATCCGTATGCGTGTCTTGACAGCCATATCCGTGTCGTTGGGGCGAGCCGTTCAGCCCGCCGCACGGCGGTCGGTCTGCGATGCCGGAATTGGTGTTGGTGGGCCGGAAAGAACCCGAGGCCACACTGCTGCTCCGTGACGTGCAGTTCCTCGGGTTTGAGCCGCTCCTTCCACCACAAGTGAGTCAGCGACTACTTTGTGGGTTGTTGGTACCGTCTGAAGCCATTGTACAGTCAACTATTAGGCCTCGGAATGCCGTGCCTCCCTCAACGTTCTACCTGTGCAGCGCCAGGAATGGTCTGCTTGGAAGCGTACATCTCTTGTAGCTTAGTCTTGAAGCGTCGGTGGAGCTGAGGGACGGTCTCGTTGGAATGGACCGTATGCTTGCGGCGCCCTGGGATGCTGGGAGGAAGAGCTGAGTTGTTTTGCGCCGAGAGAGTGTGGCAAGCTCCATGGGCATGGAGAGAGTATGGTATGTTGGTATGTCGCGCTGTGGCACGGTCGTACTGATGTCTTGTGTAGTCGCTGCCGTCGTCTTCTGGGGAGAAGCATTGTCGTAGAGAGGAAGAGGACGACTTGGCTTGACGCGATGGGTGTCGTGGACCCGCTCGGCAGAAGGCGACCTGGACTCTTGGACCTGTCTTCGGGTATTGGGGTGATGAGGGATGATAGGGCGGAACAGAGAGAAGGTTATTGGGGGAGAGTGGCGAAGACGGTGGAGAGACTCGAGATGTGGCTAAAGGAATGACTGTTGTTGGTTAGCAGGCTGCAGACGTACTTTAGACCAGAAAATGGCTTGACATGGACATTTGACGGTGTACGTACCTTGATCCCGTGGTGATGTGTATCACGATCCGGAGAGGACTCGTTTCGGCTTGCAGGATGTTGAGAAGGAACCAGATAATCGGGATTGAGCTTGGTAGCACAAGATTCCAAAATTTCGGTTTCAGAACAGAGTTCGGGGAGGAAATGGCTTATCGATAAGCGGCAACGGGCCAAATGTAATCCGAGGATGTCATTGACAACTACTTGATACGCGATGACATCCAAGCCGGCGCTCTAACCCCAGGCGCAAGGTCAGCACCAAGTTGTTCCCATCCGGCAGCCAACCACTGCGAGCGGGAAACACATCTCGTCATCGCCAAAGACTCCCGAGTCGGCTTCTCGAACAAGAGCCCTCGTCCAGCCCGGGCTGACCATCCCCAGGCCATCTACCGTACATTCCCGACTAACATTGGCTACGCTACGGCTCACTCATACCGATAGAAGCACGGCGAACGGTGCCATTCCCGGCACTGTTGAGCGTTAGCACCCTACCGACCGGTTCGATGTCGACGGCGCAACCACCACTCAGTGAAAACATCGACGTCACCCAGCTATTCCTCTCCAGCTGCAGGTCTGATATCCTAAAGCAGGTACATGCGATATAATAAGAACCGCAGCTGGCCATGGCAAGTCGCCAAGAATGAGGCCAGCCGGCAGTGACAGTGTGGTGGCCGACGTCGATAGCACTCTCGTTGACTCATACGTCTTTCAGCACCGCAGCTGCCACGGGCTTGGTCCTGGTGCATAAGCGCCTCAGACTGTCGCAGGGCCAATCCGGACATGGGCTGACACGTATACCAGGCAGTGAGCAGCGTACAGCTCTCCTCCGTTCCATGATCAAGTAGAGGCCACAGACCAACGACGATGATTGGGCATCGTTCCACTCGGCGGTTCAACTGGAAAGAACGAGCGTCGTTGATAGCTGTATCGCCGGGTAGGCCTTCAGCCGAGGTGGTTCCACCACTTCCAGCCATCCAGCAAGGTAACGCTACCTACATGGGACCGCTGCCCGGATGTCTATCAGACGCAACGAACCGAATTAATCGTGGTGCAGTACGTCCGTCCACCCTCCTCGTTGTACTCCGTTTCCTGTTGATGTAACCCCACCTTCGTTCTATCCCTCGGCGTGAAGGACCTGGTCTCCCAGTTGTGGATTCTCGTGCGGCGGGTGGTTGTGGCTCGTACACAAAATCCATCGCGGTCGCCCGGTCGCGCGTAATGATGGAGTTGCCCGTTTTCCAGTGTCTCGTTCAAGTAAATGCCAGGCGCAGTCCTTCTCGGGTGGTTGGTTCCTTCCGCCCATAAGCTGGTGGATGACCTCCTCCCTTGTAGCCAGGTGGACCAGTCTAGACTTGATGTTCTCATTCCCGGCTTCCCGGTCCAGCCGCCCCATGCTTAGCCATGCTGGAGGCCAATACTGTGTTTGTTTCGACTTACGCAGTCAGGGTCGGAAGCCGTGGATCCCGGATGGTTCGGGCACGGATATAGCGGACCAAATTGCCGATTCTTCTCCGTTCTAGACCTCTAGACGGCTAGGTCATTCAGTAACCGCTATTGTTAGCAGCTCTCTCTTCATCACCTGTCTGTAGGGGTTTCTGCGATACGGCGAGAACCAGATTCAAGTGATATCGAGGACGGAACGTTCCCGTACCTTTTTTTCTCAAGCACCAGATTAAAGTTGCTGTGCGGCAGGCCCAGTCTCTCGACATGCTGCGAAATGAGTGCAAGGTGCATGCAGGGTTTGCTCTCCACCGCCTGCGGCCGGTGTCCAACATCTTGGCATGACAAACTTCCTGCTTGCGCTCCTCGTTCAGGTCCACAACCTCCCTGGGCCATGCTACGGCACTTGGGAAGCCGTGACACCGGCAACCTTCTCCGCGATACTGTCCTCAACGGATCCCCGACGGAGGGTTCTGGATGTGGCCTGCCCCACGGCGGATGCTGTTTCCAAGGGTCTATCGATGAGAAAGTGGGAGGTTGTTGCACTATTTTCCTCCTAGTTGCGCGTCGTATACTGATAACTCCATTCCACGATGGTCATCTTGTCCGGCACGAAGAGATGCTCTACACAGGTCATGTAGTGGTCCAGGACATCACGATGGTTGTTTCCCAGTGCGGTCAAAGAGGTTGTATTCATGGCTGTCCGACAAAACATCTCCGCGGCAACCCTTATTATCGGGTAGCGGCCAGGGAGCGTGGGACCGGGCGCCGTACCGCACGGCGTATCCCTGCTTCTTCCTCGGGACGCTGCTGCCTGTCCAAATCGGTGGAACCAAAGCTAGCATCGTTGTTACTATCGCTCATGGGGGAGAGGTCGTCGCTTGCCTCAGCCGCGTCGTCCTCCTCGCTCGGGGAGCGTCCTCCAGGACGGCATGTCGATCGTTGATAGATAGGTCGCCGGAGGCCCCTCGGCTTATACCCGGATCGATGCTGACCTTGGAGATCTTTTTGCTATCTTCAGCTAAAACGGAACAGCTCGATACGGCTTTATTCCTAGCCGAAGAGAGTATCAACCCACTTACCTTGTAAATCCCCTTTGTACCATAGCTTCTTCCAGTTCTCAGCGTCGTCCCGCCTGATCTTCGCCTAGTTCTGTGGCTCAAGATATCTTGCTAGATCATAGCAATAGCAAGACACATCATCATTGCCTTTAAATCGGCAATATCATCGTTCAGAGTGTCTCTACGTAGCGTGCGAGGTCCTGCGCGACAGTAGTTCCACCCGACTCTTCTGTGGCCCAGCGTCCTGGGCGGCCCTTTCGTCACGACTCATCCGTGCCCTGTTCCACGGTAACAACAAATGTATCATCCATATAAGAGCAGCAAGACTACCTCGCCCTCTCCAAGCACTTCCCGGGCACCGTATTGCTTGCGTTGTTCATCGACGTCCTCCAAGTCTATCCATACCCCAGTCTGTACCAAGCGATGACCTGACGGGAGCAGATTCCCGGCGGCAGCTGTAGGCATCCGCGCAATAAGTAGCAGTAATGCTCGGCAGCGAGCACCGCTGTACCTCGGTGACTTCCATTGCGACAAGGGGGCTTGTTTGTTTAGCACCATGACCAGCATCGGGGCTGATTGCTGGCAGACCCTAGGTCACGGTGTAATTTGGCATTGGGGGCTGCGTCGCTGATTGTCAGCGTGGCGATCGGGAAGGCCAGTCACCGGGCACCAGAGCACGCGCAGTCATTTGATGCGCCTGATTTGTTATCGGAGATGCGTGTGAAGGTAGACGATCAGGAGGGCATCCACATCCGCGATGGCCACGTAGATCCGCAGGCCGGTGGACGAGGAAGGCTGCCGTTGACAGTGTCTGGGGAAATTGTTGCAGCCAGCCACCTGCATATTGCCCGTTCCGGCTGGTGTATAATGATATGGCCAAAGGCCGAGTATCTGGGGAAATTACAACCTGGAACGTCCGCAGTGGTGTTGGAGAATATGGAGATACACGTTAATGCGCGGTTTGGTCCTGGACCACGTTTGAGACAGTGTGATTTTCTGTCTCAAGGTTCTGTCGTGTACTAGCCCCACATCGAAGATTCTCCCCATGACCACTACCAAAAGTTGCCATTTTAGCACCACATATCAATTCAACTACTGGTACAATCCGGAAAGGTATTTTTGTGCGGATCGACGACTACTAGTCGATACCTTTCCCGTAGTTGGAGTCCGTCTAGAAATTCGTATCCATTTTTGCTAATATTAAGCCCATCGCAACCGTCAAAGTGAGCAGTATCCCGAGATAAATACCACAAGTCTCGGATTCCACACTAAATGGCCCAAGCATCACGAAAATAGACCTGCTGGATCATCTCGACCTGGAGATATTGCTTGAAACCACATGAGGAAGGCAGTTTGCTCGAAGACTTGGAGGGATAAAGGATAGAAGTAAGATGTTATTGGGATGTAGTAGGTGCTCTGACACGGGGTCAGCTGGCTACTGGTTGCGCATGAATGAGGATTGGTGTCATGGTATGCTGGCTCGTTGTTTCTAGAGACATTGTCGTTGTCTTCTTGTGGTAGAAGGAGGCAGGTTGTTCTGGTCTCCTTCATGTCGTATTGCGCACTTCGATGCGCCGGGTATGGCTGCTTGTGTTGACACTATTGAGGATATGGAGGTGGACCAGTCGTAGTAGTATACAGGCGCGATATTGAGGGTCGTGATGGTAGTAGTATCATTCTGACTGAGGAGTAGATACGTATGGTCTTGGCTTGGCGGTATGGAGAGACGCTTGTTGGTTCTGCAAAGGCCGTTGATCTGCTGGCTCAGGCACCAAAAGTGAAGATAGTACTTGATTCGACTGGGGTCATTGCTACTGTCGATGCGTCTGGTTGCGGTCTGCTATGGCCGAAGTGGTACTCGACTAGATCGTGTTTCAATGTATATCTGCACCTTTATGTTTAAGCTCCTTCGGTAGTCAAGCTGTCGGATCAACCCTCACCGAGAGCTAAAGGCACTGAATCCGTCAATAAGCCCAGTACCAACGAGTCTCCCAAACCACCTTATAATCGAAATACCATAACTTCTACCAACAAAAGCGTCACACCGTCGCGCTAGAGTATTGCAGATGCGGCACCGTAGAGATAGCGCCTAACCATTAAGACTCCATCGGAATCTCTACCTAAGCGGATGAAACCGATGCTTAAGCAGAAGAAAGAGTTGACGACCTTGGTACCATATGACTCCCGCAGGCCAAGCTTCGTTTTCAGGCCAGCTAGGACGATACTCCTTCCGCAGAACGGGACTCTGGAATGATCTACGACGACGAACTTGCCAGATTACAGCTCCCAGAGCTGGCTATTTCCCGCCAAAAGGCTCGGAGGAAGACTACCAACTGTATTTACCGTGGGAGAAGATGCAAATCCAAGGAGCACGCAAGCTCTGGAAGCACTTCTGCCATATTCACTGGCGAGTGTAATCTAATACACCTAGATAAGGCGACGAACCTGTTACCCAGACACCCGACGAGAGATTTGAATACTCCTACTTCATCACTACCCAACTCTGCGTGTTTTTCTTCTCTTTTCTTTCTTGAACGCGAGCCAAAGGGTTGCAGTCCCTACTCGGCAACTAAGACTATTACTACCCCGATCGCTAGCCTTCTTCCAACCCGAGCCGCAGCACTTCTTTCATCACCAACGTGAGCCAAAGCATCCAAATCCGTCTTAGCAGGATTGGTACCAGTCCTTTCCGCCGAGAACGCCATCCAGAGCAGCGACCCCAGCCGCGACAGTCTCTCTCGACGGGCGCGCGCGCCAGATTCGGCCCGGGCACCGTGTTTCTATCAATCCCACCGCAATGACCAAGGGGACGAGGCCACCAACTCGCCCAACCACTTTCCACGGCATCCGCCGGCCTTCCTGGTACTGGCGACATAGTCAGTTGTCAAAGTTGAAGATGTCTTCGTGAGGAGGTTTGTTAGGAGCAGGCGATAGCAGGCAACTGCGCAGACGTGCTGGTCCTCCTCCAGCTTGTGGTCGGCAGTGGTATGCTTCGTAGACCGTGTCCGGTTGGGGTAGGAAGCTGGGGGATTCGAGAAGCCAGAAAAATGCCAGATCTGCGGCGTTGTTATGGAGTATCTCGATGGTGAAAGCTTACTCAACATTGTATTGTATTCATCGGCCCCTTACTCTCCCCAGTCATCTGCCTTCGGACCGGTTGATCTACCCATTATTCGCCTAGAGGTATGTCAGTGACAAATCTTAGCACCAACACGAATGGGGTCGTCTTACCTCGTAGCGAAGTCGCGGACCACTCTCTCCCGGCAAAGTCTCACGCGCGGCCAACTACCCTTTTCTGCATTGCAAGAGGTCCCCGTCCAGGTTCTGTTCCCCGGAGCCGGAGTACTATTCCCCTCCGCAGCGTAAAGCCATACCATGTCCGGCTATGTTGAATTCCTCGGGGCGGCCGCACCGTTCCCCCCCGCAGCGTAAAGCCATACCATGTCCATCCTCGGCGAAGACGGAACACCAGAGGTACATCCTCGTCGGCGACTCGAGGAGGAGGACTGGAAAGCAGGGAATAACGGTCGAAGTCGTAATCACCGTTCGTCAGTACAGCCAAGGGGTAAGACCGATCCCGCCAAAACATAGCCTCCACGATCTCGAGATCCGTGTCTACTCTGGTAGAGGGGTATTGAGCTATGACGGAAAGCGCGTTAGTGTCACAAATACATTCGTCCTAGATATTGGAGCCATATCAAGTAATACGGAACATGGACAAGCTGAATCCATGAATCTGATATCGACACGTAAGATCTGTCTCAACGAAAGGTTACTTCTTCGTCAAAGCCGTAGCCCAATAGCAGCTCGATAGCAGGGTGCTTGGGACCTACTCGGAGTCGACGCGTCGTCAATTTGTCTCTAAGAACAAGGAGCCCTACTAGGCGACACTACTTTAATACCCGGCTGCGCCCTATAAGTGAACTAGTTGATAGGCATCATGTAGTTGTACGGCTGCTTTTCCTAGTGGTAGAACGGAGCAACAAAAGCAGCGATTCCCCAGCCCATATGGCCATTAGCCCCCATATGTTCACCACCGGGCGCAAGATCTAGTATTCGTTGCCCGCCGACATAGCCATAAGCATAGTACGAGTGCGGGTCGGTCTTAGGGGTCGCGGTCGAGCTTCTGATAGGTCGATTGCTACAAAAGACACCTGCATCTCGACAAGGGCACGCTGTTGACTGGTTTCGTCTGGTAAGCGGACGAGTGTTATTTGATATTCGTCGTCCACCAATCCTGCGATGTAGCTAGTGCCGGCTTAGTAGGCTGAGGCAATCGTACAATGTGGCTGTCGTAGTAAAGTGCTCCGACTGGGGAGTTTGGTCGTGTTCCGGGACCTGCTGTCCAGGGTGGGCACGATTTGCATCATGCTAGTCTGGCTGACTGCTTTGACGCAGGTGATCAGACTGTTGTTGGCCGGGAAATGCGTTTTAGTCGAGCCGACACCCATCGTCCCTAGGAGTTATGAGGTCGGGGTGGGATATTAATTTCGCCGGTTTGGATGAAAATGTGAAGAACTTGGCAAATCATGACTTGGCTCCTAACGGAGTTGCCGAATACCGAATATCGTAGCTCGGTTGGCCTAAGCTCTAACGCTAGTCCTAAGGAGGTCTAATGTCGGCCGCAAATGTGTCAGATAAGCGAGCCTCGCAATTTAGTCTGATAGTCACTCATTCAACATCATACAGCTCAATCAAGGGCTTGGACTTCAAAGAGCGGCGGTCTCCGAAAGGTGCCCAGAAGAAAGCTGATTAGCCTTTCCAGGATCTTACTCATTCTTTTCACAGTCAGGCCTTCATCAGCGAGATATGCCAGGTGAGGTGGGGAAGCGAGTGACGAAGATTTGGACATGTGAACCGTATCTTCGGAAAGAGACATCATCGCACAGGTAAGCTCAAGCTCGATAGTCTATGCCAGAGAAAACCCAGATCACTATTAGTTAGGGTCCGTGATTTGCTATTTACCTGTGTGGGATAGAGAGATAACGTCACTACTCTGGCCAGCGCGCCGGTCGAGTGGTTACGGAAGAGCGCATCATGCAATTTCAGCGCAATCCGGACAGTGGGATCAGTGCGTGTTCAAGGCGGTTGAACATCCGCCCTATTTCCCAATGAGTCGCTCGTTACTCGAATAACTCGATGCATATGCAAGAGTGCAACTTGCATACCGTCAATAGACTATGTCGTTGTCGGAAGATGCTGCAAAAGATGCATGTCTAGCCGCTGACTTCCCTGTTGGGTCGGTATCCCATCATCCTTATATTAGTTCTGGCTTTTCGATTACGACTGACGATAACATTAGTCGTTTATATCCTCATGGCAGGGCCTCTGTGCAGACCGAGTCGCAGCCATATTCTGTTGTCACTGAGAGCTCGTAGCGGCAGTGGTGTTGGGTGGCTGACTGCGCCGATTAGGGTATTAAGTGTCTAGCCGGTCATTGCTTTTTAGTTCTTAGCCGTGGTGGCCATTGGTTCCGATGTCTGGATCAACCTAGTGGCTTGCTTTGGAACAAGCTAGGTATTCACAGCTGGTACGCCACGTCTACATAATACAACGGATACAGGATATAAGGCGACCGGAATGTTCTAACCATGTGAGATTCTCTCAAGTTGGTCGAAGGTCGACATGATGTGAGGGGTGAGGTTGAGCAAACATGCCACAACGCCCTCGCTTCACACAGGTAGTGTCCGCCAGAGAATGATCAGGTGATCTGCGCACCGTACTCGGGTACCTTACCTTTTGTGGAAACCCTCCATCTTCTGATAACATCATGCTTCCTGGGGGCTCGGCAGCTGGCGCGACCTGTTATATTGAGTTCGACAGGATACATGTGGACGTTACGATGGAGTAACACACGGTTTAGCGCTTCCTCAAGAGCATCGTCTTCGCGACCGACCCAGAGGCGCAATGATCCAACTATCCAGAACCCAAACCTTTGTTACAGGCGAACAGCGTCATGCTTTCCGTGGCACAAGCTATGAGCAGACTTCCTCGTCAGCAATTGGGCACCAACCCCGCGACGATGCCAGGGGCTTATCAGAGAAAGACTGGCCGACCTGACGAATTCGGGATTCTCGACCAGCAGCATTCTCTTCAAGACATCCTTCAAGAATAAATAGGCCGGCAGACTAGGGCAGTCTTGGGTAGTTCCCTCCAGACTGGATTTGATACGAGGGCTAGTACGACACAGATTTCTGGTAAGAAGCCTGGTCTGGAATTTTCGGCCGAGGACTGACTGGAATTTGCAGACAACGAGTCTACACGAGCTGCTTGATCCTGCATCAATACCGAACACATTTGGAGATCTTGCCCGAGACTGACGTAAGAACACAAAATTGAAACCATCACTAACCGAGAGTCCACGTGAAAACGACCGAGCGACAGTGGCTTGTGTGCCAAGCGAAGCAGAGGTCTGGCCTGTACGGCTGACAACGGAGACACAGCCCCGGGGTCCAAGTAAAGGGCAGGATTTAACCCACAGTCAAGAAAGCAAATGCCCTTCAGAGTATTGGATCAGCAGTGACTAGTTCATGGAGAATATCGACCAACGCAACCTCGCGAGCGTCAAAGGATCCACACGGCCAAATGACAGTCTCAAGGACTAGCTCCCCCTCTCTGGCCACTAAGTCTATGCCTTGAGTTGTGGCTAGAACGTCTCCGGTGCGCCGGTGGACACCGCGATGGTGGAACGCGCAAGTCAGGGAGTAGGCCTGTCACATAGGACCAATCGCAAGGAATGTTACGCTTACCAATGGCAGCGACGATGTTGCAAAGTTGCAAGTCAAAGTCCGGGTTGTAATTTGTCAGCAAAGAGGTTATGTTGCGACGAGCTTTATCACGTATCTATCGGGACCGAGGGGTGCCTTGCCTTCTTACGGTACAGGTGTCTTGTCATGCTATCACACATCCTTGAATCATCTAACCGGAGTCCCATTGTGCTTGGCCTTCAGTAATGACCGCCTCTTTCCTTGATGTCTACGTTTTAGCCTTTCCCGAAAGCTGCCTTGGTCCACATCCATCCTTTCTATCGCACCAGTGTTGCCACGCTTGTTTCCCCGTTTGGCGATATCTTCATCCGATGTGACGTGGTCCCTCCGTGTAAGCAGCGACCTCGTGACGCCGGCGCTCGTTGCCCAAGGATATCACATCTTGGCGACGGCGGAGGTGCCGCTGCTTCTTGTGCGCATTATTTAGCTTACTTGTCTGGCTGCTTGGAGCGTGTCTGGCAGAGGTGGTGCATAAAACTGCGGCTTAGCAGCAAGCTTTGTCCTGGCCGGACGGCTGCAGCGTGGCTTCCAGCATTACAGGGGTTCATCTGGAGTAGAGTCGGTGTCGTCTCCACGTTCCGGGATCGCTGTTCCGGTCAACAAGAATCACCGCCGTTTGAGACGGAAATTGTCACAGGTTGGTGCTCGCCCTCGGTTGCCGTATCGAATGGCTACTGCGAGTGCTATATCAAACCAAGTTAGGAGAGTGGTTTATATCCGCCGGTGCAGTGGCGCAATCGCACGCACCCAGATACAGCAATCTACTGAAAAGCCGAGGTTCCGAGTTCGAGTCCCGCGTGGAATAGGAGATTTGTTGCAAATAGAGTATCCCTCAGGGAGGCGCAGTAGCTACCACGCGGTTAAGATGGTAGGCTGGGCCCAAAAGAAGGATGTCCTTCTTTTGCCCTTTTTTGCTTCTCATTTTTACTTTTGGCCTCTGTCATTTGTGGTCCTGATAACAGGGGACAGAGTCGTCAATACAGCCGTGTAGCATGTCTATATCAGAATCCATCTATGGTGACTCGGTTACTGTGTGTTGGGCCCCTAATCTGGCCATTGAGCTACCGGTTCACACGAGGGAAGCTGTTTCAGGTGTACCAATAAGCACACTGCCGGAGATGATCACATAGAGACTTCCATATAGATTGTTGAGGGCCATTCTTAGCAATTCACACGAGTTGCATTCAGCAGGTCATACACCCAGCCCAGATCAATCGCCCAATCGAACGTCGAATAACCTTGACGACCCTTCGGGTAGAATTCGTCTTCGACATCGACTTCCTACCTCGCCCACCTTGATTCCACCCACTCAACGAGCTTAGATCGCACCTGCAAGCCCAGACCCACCAAGAAGCACAAGAACCATGGTCAACGACCCCATCGACTGGCTGGCAAGACCTCCAAGCCAGAGGGGCCAGCGAGACAGCCACAATTATGACCCATCCACGTCATGCGAAGCTTGGAGTCACGAACCGCTCCCTCCATGAGTCTGTTACCTGACTTCGCTCGAAGATGGACTCTCTGGTGGAGATGACAAGGGCCCAAATGGCTCAAAGCGAACAACTGGTCACCCAGGTGTGGCTCAGATGACTGCTCAGAATGATCATCTGGCCGCTCAAGACGCTGCAAAACCTGCCTCTCCTCGCCGCGATCCATTACATCCACCACTTCCACGGACCACGCTACTCGCCAGCTGGCGAGAACGACGATTTACGGACCACTTCGCATCGCCTGCTTCCTCGCCGCGAGTGGACGTCTCACGGCGACATCAAGCCCGACAAACGGCACGCACCTTTTCGCTCTCCTCGTCTTGGCTCGCCGGTAGCAATCTGCCTCCCATAATACACTCCATTCACTCGTCAGGCCGGATCTCCATTTGATAGCAAGCATCACACCTTCATCATCATCACACGCACCGAAGTTGAATAGTTTTCTCCAATATATCCAGACCCTCAGGACCTCAGCGTGAACTCTGACGGCAAGACGCTCGTTTTCAGAGACGTGGTGGCTTTCCACGAGCGCCTCCAGACCTTCACCGACAACGGCAATGCCTACACCGTCCAACAAGATGCCGAGGGCTAGATGCTCGACCTATTCCGCGACTCGTTAAGCGGTTCAGCTTCGATCTGGGGGAACAGTAAGCCCACAGCTCGGAGGCGCCAACAACCCGATTAAGGATACCAGCAGTCCTTGGCCCTTTTCGCAAATGATTCAAGCCGGGTTCTACTATCACGACGGCCAAGTTCACGCAGGCAAGCTCCGCCTCAGCCATCTCGCCCACGACGCTGTACCACCAGACATCAGGCGGACACTGGACTCTGCTGGTGTTGGATACCAAATATGGAATGCTGGAACACTACGGCCCTACTCGTCTTATCGGGTTGGGGGACAGTGTTCTCACCAAGAGCAAGTTGCCTTTACCAACGAGAAGGTCATGGCTATATCAGCGGAGACCTCAGTGGCAGTCGCAAAAGTCTGTTCGGATGCCTCTAATCCCGCCTCGAGCCTTGGTACGGTTATGGTGATATTGCAACGTCTCGGTTGCATGGCTGGGGATGCTCTTGATAAGCACCGTAAGCTTTCCGGAGTCACCGGCGAGACAGCCACTTTCTTACAGAACCAACGCGACCTCAAGCCGAACATCACCTTCGTGCGGAAGAAACCACGGTACACTAAGAAGATGGGCATCCTCCTCGACGATGGAGGCGAGACGTGCCACGGCGTGATGACCAAGATCTACAGCCAGCTGGACTTTGAGATATGCAGGCATCTGACTGCTCTGAGAATTGATCACAACAGTATCGATGCAAAGCAGAGAGGGCTTTCTGCAAGCAAACCTGGCTACGGTTCAATCCACGAAATCCTTCCTCCCTGCTGCAGTGATGGACCACCAGCCGCACCGCCGGCACCACAACGGCCCATACCGCATCTACAACCGAGGGCGAGATGGAGGCAAGGACCGCCACCCAATACAGATATAATGACACTTACTACTCGTCTGCGCTTCAGTAAGTAGTCTTGACAACTGCTAGATTATGTCCAAGGGATAAAAACAACAACCAACGCCTAAACCGTCAATGTCATGACAACACCCATGTCCAATACAAAGGTTGCAGCTCCTTGACCTGCTCTCCTAATCCCGCGTACAGCATGTCAGTCACCAAGGAGGCTACCGCGACCGTCGCAGATACGGATACGTATGCCGTATGTCATATATGGATGTTGGACAGTAGACTCGGTGGTCGGATACAGGTCCTTCGTCAAAGGTACGTTTAACAATCAATCGTTTTGACCGTCTTCTTAGATGCTTGACAGTTGTATCCTTCTTTTACAACTTTATTAGGTATTGCTTGGGTCCGTTTACTATCATTATCCGTAGACTAATCGTTGTGAACTCGAAGCTACCGTTGACGGTCCGTAAGCAAGAAAGCCGGCAACGGAGACCAAGCACGACCGCCATGGTTGCCGAGGGTATAAAGCCCTGAAACTTCAGGCAGAACGATACTCTCCGGTCGAAATTCCTCCTCCTCCACCACCCACGAGAAATTCTTGCCCTAGGAACAGAAACTGGTAGTTTCAGCCTACGCTACAAGTAACTGCAGAGTCACACAGCTAACATCTCTTGTCCAGCTCCCAGGCATCGACTTCTGTTCAACAAAGTGGAGAGACTCCTCCACGATTTCCTCTTGCTCCCAGAGCAACCAAGCCAACCAGTCACTACGCACAAACGAGTCCAAGACGCTAATAGCAATATCGCCGTATCCGAATTCCAAATCTCAAACGGCACCACAGTTGAATCGACATAGCAGTGACTTTGGACGTCACCGACGCCACTGTCTCGACAGCAATGACAGATACCCTCGAGGACGGCGTGACCAGGGCTGCGACTGTCACCATAGTAAGCAGCCGCCAAAGACAGTGGATCAGCCCCAAGTATACCGACGGGAGGACATCAGACTTCTGGACAAGCCAACAGCTCTACAACAATAGCCTTTGGCATTCATTCCCAATGAGCTCCTCATTCGACTCTGCCCCAAGGTCTCCCGTTCTCTGATCGTTCACGGCAATGTTCACGGCAATGTTCACGGCAATGTTCACGTCCCTGGACTCACTCCCCTGAGTTGTCACTGTCTGGGGTGACAGCCGCGTGGCATTCCCAAAAAAAAAGGTTATTATGTGCTTAGGTGCGAGGTCGTCACTGTCACTGTCGAGCAGAGTATGAGGATACTGCTCTCTGCTCAACGTCCGCGTCAACGACTTGCCTTCGTTGTCGCAATGCGTAGTCCGCCTCGGCATCGACAGGGGGATCGTACACAGTAAACAGGGGAGTCAAAGAAACGGACCACCGCTCCGCCATCACTTTCGAGGTCAGATTTGCCACTTCTGCGGCATCAACCCTCACACCCGGACCACCATAATCTCAACCTTCAGCAACGTGGAGTTCGCCAAGGTATCTTGCCCTGCCCATGTCGTCCACCAACAACGGCCCGGATCAAGACTCTACCAAGCCCATATCCAGCGGCCCGAGTGTGCTAGTTCTCGCGGGCACAAGTTTCAACGTCCCTCTGCCACGTCTTCTACCTAACATTGGCCCCGGTGCATCTAAGATACTATCACTCGATTAATTGACCGTGATAAGGAAGTGACGGTTTTTGTTGGAACTTCAGTGATGGTTGCTCAGGGAAGAACAAGAACCGGCAAATATCACTAGCCTCGGAACGAGATCGGCTCTCTTAGCGCCACTCGATGAAGGTTTCTCCGCCGTGAATACTAATCAGAGGTTGTCCTACAGAAACGACATATCTGTCAAGAGGCTTTTCATCTAAGTCGACGGCAAGCTCCACTTGGTCGCTGCGCGGCACCTTCGATGTTCCTAAGGAGGAGTACACACCGACAATCCGTCAACCCTCCCGATCACCAGCATACAATGGCGAGGAAGATCGCAAACCCTTGACAATATGGGGTCCACGTCCATATTTCCATGCATCCAGTGCACTGGACGCTGGACACCACCTTCCACAGCTTATTGTTCATCTGAAGAGACCCTGCCGCAGGCGACGACACCGCCGTGGACGAGGCCCCGGCAGTGGGTGACGCAGATCTCGAGTGCTGTGCTCGTCTATGGCCGAGCTGTCGACGCTTGCCGGTACGGTCAAGGAAGACAGTCACGCCAATCGTTGTTCCTAACTTCTAGAAGCACTTCTACAACGGACACCTATCTCACCAACTACTCTTCTACCGAGAATGAGACTTTTGCATGGACTACAAAATACCTGCTTGGTCGCCCATCTTGCGTGGAATGATCCAAGCCCCAGAGACGATATCCCTAGAGCAGTTACGGCTTCTGTCAGATTCCGGGAACCCGTTACGCTAATACCAACGACGGCTTGATCGGTCAACAACCTTGCGGGCATAATCATTTCCTACCACGTTATAGCGGCTTTTCGAATCGAAGCTTGAGCCCGAATGTTGCCGTGCATAAACCGCGAGCTCCACCGCCACGCCAATCCTAGTTTTGTGCAACAGCTTTTGGACATTCTTCCAACCTTCTACCCGGTCAGCTCTCATCTCGCGGAACCGGGATAAATACCGCCGGATGGGCTGACCCTTGCGTCCCATGGAACTGTCTGCAAGTTATCAGTGATTTGCGCGAGCAGGTTCAGCTGGGACGCTGTCGTCTCTCTCATTGCTAAGTGTTTGCTGCGATCTAAACATCTCTGTGGCGCTTTCGGCCCGGCATGCGCGAATGACCTCCTTGCGGTATCTGCCTTCCGCAACTAATTACCCTTGCGTTCAATCTCCGACTTGGATCTTTAGTATTTGGCAGAGCTTTGTGTAACGGAATTGCATATAGTAGACAGAGCTTCCAAACATTCCTCCCGCACACCGTCGACATATCCGACGAAGACGAGATTATCTACAACTACTCCGCCGAGGTAGCCGGCCATTCCACTATTTGGTCCAAGCGAGCCCTCTGACGAGGCCGCAGCGCCATCAGGACTCGTTGGCGAGGCCTAATACCGTCCGTTCGCGGACATTGCACCCAGGCAGCATAGCGTCATAGCACTTGTCTGCGTGGCGGAACTGTGCCATTCGATTCCAGGAATGGCAACAGTACGATCTGGCGTACTGTATCGTCAAGATAGCAGACGAGTTCCCCTAAGAACGCAGTTTACCTTATCTGCAACGCGAAGCGTTTCAGGAAGGCAATTCAGCGAAATGCCCGAAAGCTTGCTATACCAAGGGGCGCTGTTCGCGTCACCACTTCATCACCTCAATCGCGACTTGCAAGTATGCCGCCACCACCCCGTATCTGACCGGTGGACTTGGCCCTGTTGGTGCCCTTGACCGGGCAGCTCAAACGATTCGACGAGTCGTAACAAAGGCGTGGCCGGATCTGATCTAGATGTATTGGCGTCGACCCGGACCTCGCAACTTCTCAGCAAATCCACAAGTATTGGTATCACCAGGTTACCGTCCCCTTGCCCTGGCGTGAGATATTCCGACAACAATCGCGTCAATATGCCGCCACCACTCGTACGTACCTGACCAGATAGGCTTGAAGCCATGGTGAGTCCTCTCGCCATCTTTCCATAGAGTGTACCGACTTCAGTGTCCCGACCACATCTCCCACCCCCAGCCGCACCTAGACCCGCCTCAAGCAACCGATGCAAGCACACGAACCAGCCATCGGCGCACAGATAACAAGCGGAGGGGCCGAGCCGTCGACACGGCCAGCCATGTCGGCCCCGTCGCCTGTTACTTGGCCCGACTCAAAAAACGTGGAGGACATACCGCGGTGGCTTGACATGGGGGCGTAGCCGGTCTGTCCTATTCCAACAGAACCTTGCACCTCGGCCAGGTTTCGACTCTTGATCACCTCAATCAAAGAGCCACCACGCCCCTTTACCCATTTTGGGTGTTTCCGATCACCATTCTTACGCGCTTTCGGGCAGAAAACAAACGCTTATCGCCTGAGTACCCTTGTAACCTCATACCTTTCTCCGCATCTACACGACGCTAGCTCCTATCCCCGAGCAATGCGGTCGGGTGAGAGAAACACGGGAGTGCTAAGAACAGATAACGGTATAGAGATACTACGGCGTATTATTCCCAGCTAGCAGAGACAAACGGTATCGATTTACCAGCGCTGACCTACTACGTCCGACCGTACCGGAGTTATAGTGGAGCTTAGGAGGTGAGTGAGGGTGGCGAGCGAAGCCGGAGACGGACAAATATCGCCATTCCAGAACGCACACAATTGCTATGAAGCAAAAGCAAAGGAGAGCAAGCAGGCCTCGAGATTCCGGCGCCAGGACTAAGAAACGAAGGCGGGGAAAAACAAATAGGTAGATAGACATCGAGGCTTTATTCGGCGAGGGTTTGTAATAGGCGGAGGCTGACAGGAGTAAGAAACTCGTTATGTTCTATCGATAGCTTTTCTTTTTTGGTAAGAGGAAGTATGGGGGAGGGGGCTTGATATGCTAAAGACAAGGTTCCTCACGTCGGTTACGGCTAGCCAGCGGGAGATATAACCGATCACCAGGCCTGGGAGCGGCTCGGGGCGCTCAAGCTGGGAACGGGAATAGGGTTCAACGGGGAGGTTTCATCCGCCACCACGCGTTGCGCGGCGTTCTGTTGGGCGTTTCGGCTGCGGGCGAGATTCTGAGATTAGCTGGACGTGGCTAAGGAGAGGGGGGGATGGGTTGCGAGAGGAAAGAAGTTGGCGTTGAGGAAACGAAGGGCGAAGAATATTACCGAAGGAGGCGGGATTTAGGAAGGATGGGTGATCTCTGACTAGAGGTATAGTGCGAAAGGTAGCATGTATGCTTAGGGACTGGGCCTGTGACAAGGGGACGCGTAGGGAGGTGGCGAGAGGGGCTGGGATGTGATTGGTACGGGTTCTGGGGCCGGAGGATGATGTACCTGGCTTCAAGAAGTGCGAAGCTGTAGGTCTAGAGGGAGGCGTTGGATATGGAGAGTAGGGTTGGAAATGTCGAGGTTGCCGTCGAATCAGGTGGGACAGAGATGCCGACTGTCCCTGGGATGGGAGTCGCCTAACTAGTTATCTAATAGATCAGATTAAGTTTAATAGTACTCAAGTGCGCCAGTTTGTCACGTGAAGAGGTGTAATTGAAGTCTTACCATTGCTTGAAGAGAGAAAATGGGAGCTTGGTTACCTCGATGTGCTTAGTTGGTGGAGTAACCTGTCTGTCTTCCTTCTTCAAGCTTGCCCAGACTGGCCAAAAGCGATTTAAGCCATCTCATTCTCACAAATGTCAGCCCGTCTACACGTGGCCGAACTCGGTTGTTGCAAACTCCTTGTCAAGGAATCTACCTATTTCGCAACTTGACACGCAAGATCCAGGTACGTGGTGGCAGTCACTCAGGAGTCATAACGGTCATCAATGAATACTAGAGTATACTGACTACTTTAGAACTCGAGCTGGGCAGCGCAAACCTAGCTCCATTGGCCCAGATCAACCATTGACTCAGAAGGGCGTTGGATGTATCACCTTGGCCAGCTTCCTGGGTAGAAGGCCACAACTGCCCACCGTCTTCCTCCACAGACGCAGCAATCAAGGCCTCAGTGGCACAACGTCAATACTGGTGTGCTGGGGGATCGATGGGCTGACGGGCTGAACTTGTAGATTACCGGAAAATGGGTACTTTAGTTGCCTCTGCTCCATTTCGATATGTAATCATCCCTGGATCGGTTATGGTCTAGCGCCTATGCTATGTAGAGATCTGTGTTTGCCTTTCTTGTTCACGCAGGGTCTTTTCTGGCCTCCCTCTTACATCTTGTTGGTGTTTTCTTTGGATACTACTCCCTGTCTCGCACTTCTCCCCTGTCGACGGCTATAAAGAGTGTGATATCTCCAACTAATGGTTTACGTGAGGAGCTTCGCTGGATGATGGTTCCGGCAGTGTCTCATGTATTTTTCGAATAATAGATTTCGACTGTTCAGCTGCCACGGGCGACACGGACGGTACGGCATGCAAGTCTTGGAGGTGCCCAGACATGCACGATGATTGTCGCCTTGTGAGGATATCTTGTAATGATGTGCGTCCATGGTCCGTAGTCCAGATTGGCCTCCCAGGTATACGGACAAGAATAAACCACCACGCTGTTCGAGTTAGTGACCGCGTACCTTTGCTGGGGATATCTTAGTCAGACATCTATTGTCGTTTCGAATTTAACTACGTAAGTCTATGCGAATAGGTTTGAAGAGTAATAATCTCGACGCAAGAATTGGTAGGCAAGATAGCTATCAGCAGTCCTCTGTGTTTTGGAGATATCACGTATAACATCAGGTGAACAGGATTTCCTCCGGTGGCTAGATGGCAGATGGTTGGTTTTTAACTTCTGTCAAGTGGTGGACAAGTTTATCGCTGTAGGTTGGAAGGCGCCATGCTGCTGAGTTCAGATGGAGCATTCAGCAGCCAACCTTCCACGAGAGACATCACTAGCGCTTTTTCTGACGTGTCTGTCCTTCACCTCTTTCTCGATACCCAGCCCGTTTCGTCTTCGACTCTTCACATCATCATGTCCGCCACAGACAGATTTTCCTGCTTGCCCTCTTCTTCCACAAACCTTGTCGCCGACCTCTGAAGCCTGCCCGTATGCTATGGTCAGTTTCGTCCTTGATTTTAACCCTAACCTTCGACGCCGAAGCTACTCTGCCCACCTTCAAGGGAACAGCAACCAGAGACGACCCTCCCCTCCGACAAACTCCCTTAATATACGCGCTTAGCTCATCTGATGATTCAAGCAGGCAAGCAAGCAAGCAAGCAAATACCCCACCTATCGGCGTTGGAAGTGCACCATCTCAGCCACCCTTGTTACCATAACCGCATACTAACCAAGGAAAGAAACACGGTTGCACATAACCTCACCCCAACGTCCTCCCAGCTCCAAAACCTATCTCGATACATCGCCACCGTCCTTGTACGAATATATTTTACAGTATTATTATACAACTAACTAATGTGCCCGTGCGCGCGCCGTGTTAAGCACATCCACCCTCGAAGAAACACTTGGCGCATCCCTTCCCGATGTTCAGGCATCTACATCAACCGTCACCAGTACTCGCAGGGAATCAGATGAGGAGGTCTCCACGCCGCCTATTTAGCAGTAAAGATCTTCTCCATGCTGCACGGTTATGATTCTACTACGGTTGCTTAAGACGGGTCGCCTGAGTTATTGTCGGATGGCATTCCAGCCGGTGCTTGTACCGCAAGTACCAGCTGTGTTGGAGACGTAGTCGGCATAACTGGAGGGCCTACACGATGGATGCCTAAGCCAGGGCCATCCATGGTTTTGTCAGCCGTGAACAAGGTCGGCTTCTGGGTCTGTCGCTTGTGGCTCAGCGGCTGGAACCAGAGGCGTCATGTAGTTTTCGCATTCGACGACGGGATATACATCGGGGTGGTGGCGGAAGTGGCCAAGGTCGAGGGGTCCACGTCGGGATAGCAGAGCCTGCACGTTGATGATTTGTAGCGCATCGTCAGGTCGCCTCTGCTTGGGCGGGTTCGATACTCGCGGTGGGGAGGAAGTGACTGGGCCTCCGCCGAGATACCCGGTCTTGGACTGGAGAGAGCGCACTGGCCATATTACCATGGCTCGAAAGAGGATGGTTGGGGTAATGGAGGCCATTAACACCCCCCGGGATGGTATCGTTGCTGGTAGTCGATGATTGGTCATGTCATTATTGTCACACATGTCATGCTCCCATGCCTGAGACATTTGGCCTTTGGAGTTGAGGCGGATGGACTACGGCTAGGACCCTGACATCTGAGCTTACGGTTGAAGGGCAGAGGAGCATGAACGCGATGACGAGGTGGTAAGGAATGGGATAATAGAAGATGCATCTTGTCCAGTAATTTAGTTTGGTGCCGTTGTTGCCCGATATGCGTGATGCTGGAATAAGCCCTAGCAGATTGTTTTTGAGTGAACATGTTCCACCCTATCCAAGCGCTCTTGTCTCTCTCCCCTTACTTGGGCGCGTCATGACTCTCGAAGCGGGACCGGCCGAGTAAGATGCTCACCTTCCTCGCTGTACTTCTTGCAATACTGAACTTTCGGCAGTCCCGCTTCATGTGGCCTCCTTGTCCAAGCACAGTTGACCATGTCTTTACGCCAACAAGAGCCAGCGCCTCGAGCATATTAGAATCCTTTCCTGGGAGACTGACCAAGGTACCTAGAGAGATTATTGGCACAAGTGCCGCTTTCTGTTCTGTGTTTGGACCATCACTCTGACTACACGTCTTCCGTCACGCTATGACCACTCTGCTGCCGGACCTTGTTTGAGCAGCGGGATCCAGGCCTCTGCCGCAAAAGACTTGGCAGGGTTGGTGACCTTTCAGCGGGGTTTGTCATTTTCTACAGGCGCTCTTTTTAGCCTTCTTTAGAGTGTAGATTTGGCTTCGTGGGATTCCAGCGGGGTTCGTGAGGTTTCACCACATCACACGAAGTGCTTCCTGCTCCGATGGTGGTGCAGCCACGCATCATTGTCATCGATGTGTTTCGGCCATACAAATTTCCAGCGGATCCTCGGGCCACTTTTCCCCATCCTCGGCATCGGTTCGGGACCAGACACAACGGAGCTGCGCGGAAGAAAAACAACCCAGAGCCACATCCAACCTCCATCTCGTCCAAGGTCTTGCGCCGAAATGGCAAAACAAGTCGGTCGCTCTGGTCGGGAATAACTATATGCGAGATGCGGCTGCTCCTGTTTTGCTGGTAGGTCCGCCGGGCTCTGTGCTTCCTAAGATACGCCACCGCCAGGACAGGCTGACTTGAGCTGGTGGCCAGTCCGGAACTTGGAGGAGGTAAGACGCCAGCTTTGTTTGGTTTGTTCAGGGAAAATGGCTGACACGCTTCACCCTACTTCAGCTTACCAAGTCAGCAATCCGGACGCGGTCGTCCACCTCCCCGAGCCCTAGCAAACACGATCGGTGATGGCGAAGCAGTATCCACTGCTGACCTCACCGACGCTTAGGATGACCCGGTATCGCTGCCGTTGTACATCCTTTCCGTTGAGAACACCGCTTCATGCGATGGTCCAGCCACCTACGGATACAAATCGGTACCGGAGTCTGATACAACGGGGCTTCGAGATAGCTACGGATGAGAGAGAGGCGTCAACGACAGACATCTTGCTCCAACTTAGGGCAAGACTGGCGGGGAGAACCCACGTTGAGTTTCAGAGTCTTTGCAACCACGGCGGAGCGCATTTTACGCAGATACTCAGAGTCGGTGGAAGAGCCTCCCGCTGTAGAGAGGAAAGACGACTGGCGGGGCGATCCTTCTGCTACAGGAACGTTGTGACCGAGCGAGTTCTCCCGGCGAGAGGCACAGGAGCAGATGGGTCGGATGAGGTGGAGATGGTGAGTGATTGGTTACGCCGTACGGTGGATATGGCGTTCTTATTCTTTAGTACAGAACGTGACTTGGTCGTGGTGGACTCTTGCCGTTGCTCTCGTGCGCGGTGTTGCTGTCGTGTGCTCTATTGCTGTGTCGACGATACATTTGCCAGTCGTCACATTGGTTCGAAATCCAGCTCGGAGAGTATACAAGTATCGAGGGCGCTTGCAATCCTCGTAGTGTTCAGGTCAGGTGACGGGCAAGTCTAGCATCAAGTCAGGTAGTCAACAACCTCCGTGTGTCAAACTCGCAGAAGGGATCACCACCAGGCAAGAAGCTTTGGAAAACCTGGGAAGTGGGTGCGGACAGCATTCTGCCCTAGAACGTATGGATACCTACCCTGGAGGAATGCTTGAACCGAGAGACTTTGATCTGACATGTCCGAGATGCCGACCATGTCGTGGGACGAGTTTACACGGCAAGATGGCTCGAGGCCACTGGCTTGAATGATACGTGGACATCAGGAGACAATCTGCGAAATGACCGTTGTTCTCGAGTCCCTCCTTTCCAATGTGCATTCCAAGTTGATCATTTGCAACTACACTCGCGGCAGCAATCTAGAGGTACAAGGGACTATTGTGCCAAAGCGGGCTATCTCGACACTAGACAACGGCGAAGGTAAACTCGGTCATCTTGATATCAGGATCCACAAAGGTCCAATCGTCTCGCTCCTCAAGCAGTAGCGTCAAAACGACAAACCAGGAAGCTTCCAAGGCGGTTCCGTGCCCAAGAAACGCAGACTCAACTCCTTGCCCGACATCCAAAACCAGTACTCCAGCACGAACATGCCACTAATCCAAGCCCACCCCAAAAGTCCAGCTCAGTCACGCAACGCACCAGCGACAAGAGAAGGCAAAATCGCCGCGCATAGCCGAGCAGTGACCGGTTGACCGTCTTCCCGCACACCGGCTCATCCCAACCAGCAACCTCATCGCACTCGCAACACGAACCCCAGATCCAAGCCACAAACCACCCGACAACCCTCACAGCAGAAAGAAATACACATACAACCCCAACTCAACCAGCACAACCGCCACAAGACCAACAAGCCGCAGCCGCTGCTCCGGCGACGCGGCAAGAAGCAAGTCCATCACCACGCCTCGAGAAGCAGCAGCCCCCGGCACGACAGCACCACCAGGCTCAGCACCGCCACGACGGACTCCTCCCTCACCCCCAGCGTAGTCAACCCCAACCCCACGCAGCCCCCCCATCTCATCGCGACCACCACCAAGCTCCGGTGACCGCCGCCGTCCATCCGCCTCCTCACCGTTGTCGACCCTCATCACCTCCTGCACAGCCTCCTGCACCTCCCCCCTTGCAACACCATAGTCCTCGTCCTCCACCACCTGGCTTCCCTCCCTCGCACCATCTCGTCCCTCCCCCGCCGCAACACCATCCCCACCACCACCTTCTCTCTCCCCATCATCCCCTTCCTCCTCCCCATCCCCCTCCCCGTCCTGCGCAAGAGCAAGACCATCCCTCCACTCTGCAACCCACTTCCGGTACGCCCCCCTCAAAAAAGTGCCAAAGTGCCCATGGCCGCTCAGATCCCACGACTCGGGCCATGCGTCGTCGTCGTCGTCTTCTCCATCCCCTTGTCCCTGTCCCCGTCCCTGTCCCCGTCCCTGTCCCTGTCCCTGTCCCCGTCCCTGTCCCCAGTCACCCCCAACCCCCACCACCCCCCGCGGGTGCCGAGCCCCACCCCCGCCGACCGCAGACGCATACGCCCCGCCCGGGTCGACCTCCTCCAGCACCCCGAGCCATTTGCTGTCCGGCTCCGTGGCGCGCAGGTGGCGCGCGAAGCGGCGGACTTGGGTGGCGCGGTGGGGGCGGGAGATTTGGCGGGGCATAGTTCTTTTTCCTTTTTTTTTTTGACAACGCAAGCAGTTGCGAGGTGATGAGGGGGGGGGGGGGTTGTTGGTGGGCGAGGTAGAGTGGTTTGGATGGATTGGTTGGGTTGGGACGGAGGGCGGCGTGGTTGGGGTGTGATGGAGATCGAGGGGGGTTGGGTTCTGTGCGTTGGTTAGGCGTGGTTAGGGAGGGAGGGACTGTGTGACTGGCTGGCTGGCTGGCTGGCTTGGGCGGGAAGGACACTCACTGTCTAGGTTGCCATGGGATGCTGGTGCCGAGTGGCGCTTGGGATAAGCTTGAGTAGAGTCGGGGATGGCGGCGATGGTGGAGGATCAGTTCCTGTCGAGGAGAAGGTTGGGAAGGGTGGTCGGAAGGGAAGCTGGGTTTGAAGGGCGAGGTTGGGATATGGCGCTGGGGGTTTCTTTGTTCGTCGGTGATGCAGTTGGAGTGTTAACAAAGAAAAGAGCCCGGCTGCTATGTCCGGATGCGGGCAGCACCTTCTGGAAGGAGTCTTGGGACGGCAAATCATCCATCCCCGGGAGATCTTGTCCGGTTGGACAACTGTCAACCCAGATTGTATGGAGATACATATTAAGCCGGTGGTGCATCGTGTCTGCTTGTGGTCGTGTCGTGGTCGTGGTGCAGATAAGGTTGGGCGCTATTCAGCCTTAACGGGGGGGATTGCGGGGTACGTGTCCTATTCAGCTGTGGTAGGGTCCAAGAGCTGTCCGGCGTGGCTGGGTGGCTTGAGGGGGTCCAGGTGTCATGGTGGGGTAGCACATGTGACCTCGGCTCATCTCCGGGCTGCTGCAAAAGATGACTAAGCTCATCTTGGCCAATGGGGGCAGTCGCGGCTTAACGGTTAACATCGCATGCAAGCGGGTTAGACTGCTCTGGATTCGCTCAGGATGCAGCACCGCCGAAGAGCTGGATGTGCATCTATGACGGCTGGGAATATCATTCTCTCATCGCATTCATGTCGATCATCTTCTTCATTTCAACTTGGCTACTCGAAAGAAGTCTTGCGATGATAGCTAGCCCGTCCTTATTTGATACGACCTGTGTGGAGCAATGTTGTTCCTGGGCAGGTCTCGGGATTCAGAGCGCGTGGCAGAGATTATACAATAAACGAGGAGCTAAGATGATGGCCGACTTACGGGGGGCGCCAGACTTATGCAAATAAGTGGTCATCGCGACGCGAACAACCACAACCCGAAATGGCGCCAAGTTAGTGCTTCGATTACCCCGCACCTTGCTAGCACAGGGACAGCTTTCAGGAAGTACCTTCAGTGCCACGCACTTTGCCTGGAATGTACCAGTAATGATGAATAGGAAGCAAGTCGCTGCTCTTTTCCAGCACGTACTATTACTAAACATCGTCCTCCAACAATTTCCAGCCTTACCTGGTAGGTTTCTGTCAATTTGCACCCACCCAGCTTATTGCCATGTCGCAAAAACACTACTTTACGGTCAAGGTACCTCTTTGACAGCGTGACAGAATGCTCCTTTAGCTATTTGTCGAGACATATCTACAGTCCGACGACTCGTAAATACCTCTCGGCAACTTTACCCTTGTCGATGGTGAAGCAGATCGCCATACAGCACGATGCATCCGTCGTAACCCTTGACGGCTAGGGATGAGTCGCTGCAATTTCTCTGTACTACACCTCCCTGATATCTGGGTTCGTGACTTTTTAGAGTAGAGTGAAGCTCTACCACAGGGAGAAATAAAATCGGCTTTGTGAGTTTCACAGTAAGATGGCAGTGCACATCCGGTTTGTCTCGCTGCAAAAACAAAGTCACAAGCTCGCTCGCTAACTACTTCTCGTTCAAGCTCGACCAAGACTTCCTTAAAATATTACTCTCCCAACGGCGCCCCGCCAGTCGTCCTGTCGTCACGGCGAAAAACCCATGTTCCCCTAACAACACCGAGCCTCACAAGTAGACGACCGCTCCTTGGCGGGAGCAAAGGGCCTCGAGGGCTTTGCAAACGTAGTCATGGGTCTTCGGCAGGCAGCTGAAAGGAGTCGACACCCGCTCAAAAGGGACATGGCGGGATTTTAGCTTGGGCTGTAACTGCCACCGACCCGGTGGTCTCAACTTCTCGGCCTAGGCTCGTCAGCGTTTTACTGAGGCATATCGGTGGCTTGACTCGAGGTCGCGGGTGAGCATTGGTACGAGGAAAGGGACAAGGGCTGGCACTGAGTACCTATGAGAGGGTAGGCGACCGCGGTTGGTTGTACTCTTGGACCTATCGAGGACTTCGCTTGCTGCTGGTTACTGGGACCTACGTCAAGGCCCACCGCCGCGTCTCAGGGAGTGAAAGTTAACGTTGCCCGAGCAGGTGAAGAGCTGACTACTAGACTGACGTCTTATGTGGAGGTTGAACTCGTTAGGTCTCACTAGAAGCTCGGATATCGTCTAGAGGAAGTTCAGGGATCCTGGAGCGAAGAGGAGGCGGTGACTGCGTCTTAGAAGAGTAAGAGGCGGAGATGATGCCGGGCAGTCCGTTGGAACAAGGGAGAAGAAGCCTTTCGGAGTTATGGGCAGTTGCGGAACATGGTCTATGGCAGCATGACACAGGGAGGGTGCTGGTTTACCTTTTGTGTTTGGGATCGGAAGGACTCGAACCTGCTTGTGTTGAGTACTGGTCCGATGAATAGGCTGGTTTGTGTCTAAATCTTCAGTCTTGTCGACGGGGAGTTATTACATTAGTTATGACTCAAATGCTCCAAAGCCTTAGGGTTAGGAACATCTTTTCTCTCGTTGCTTGACGCAAGTGCTTTCAAGTATTGAGACCATAATGATAGGGGCCTTCTGGACTTGTACCCTAAGCAATCTAATCTCTGTCAAAGTGCAAGGGGCGTGGGTGACTATGCATGCTTTAAAAACAGCTTATCAACTATGGCTTTCTTCCCAAGTCGCCCTTCTACACGCAGCCGGATTAGCACTCCCGCCCGAATCAATGACATCAAGCTACCTCGTACTATGACCCTGAAAGGGCAGTGATTCCCGACTGTCTAACCTGCATACCTTCAATGTCATCCAACTAAGCTACATCGACAAGGTAAGGCAGATAGCACCATCATCACAATTATCACATTCATCGCCGCCATGACCAACCACAGAATAATCACACTTCACATCACCATGCTTGTCCATTCCCTCTATGTCGGCACATCCCAGCCCGTCACCCAAACACCTGTCAACTATGTGTGCTAGACCAATGTACCATTTCCTAACAGTGTACCCAAGATCCCAGACCCAACACCCAAAACCCAACACTCCAAACCAAAGAATCCCAAACCCAGATCCAACACTCTCCTACCTCTCCTTCCCCCCTTTCTTCCCTCCCCTCTTCTTATCCCTACCCTTCTTCTCCTTCTTCTTCCTTCCACCCCCCCACCTCTCGTCGCGGCCCTCAACATAATAAACAGTCATATGCGGCTGCAAGACCGTTGGCCCGGGCGCCGCCGCGACCGCATCCCGTCCACAGAGACATTTCTTCGTCTTTTTCGAACCTCCCCGCTGTGGCTCCATCGGCACATCATCTTCCTTGGAAGGGGAGGAGGGGAAGGGTTCCTCCCTGGGGATGATATGTTGCGCCCCACCACCCCGAGGAGGAGGAGGAGGAGGAGTAGTTTGCAGAGGAAGTGGTGCCATAGCTGGTGTGACGGGGTTGATAGCGCCAGGGCGAAGGTCAAGACAGGGAGGGAGATGGGGAGGGTTGGGAGGAGCAAGATTGTTTGGAGGACGGTGGTGAGCGAGAGGGGGACGCTGCTGGTTTGGCCGGACGTGAGGAGGTGGCGAGACGGGAGGTCTGTGCGGGGTGGGTGTGTCAGTGCGGAACAACGGGAGGGCGGGAAAAGGGGGTTGCGATTGACGTACCCTGAGTGTGGGTGTTCCTCCTCGATGTAAGGAGGAGGTCGAAACGGCACACGACCTTGGGCAGGCACCCCGATGTGGTTGGTCTGTCGTGGCTGGAAGGACACGGCTCCCTCGACGGGACGGTGTCGCTGGGCAGCCCGGTTTCCGGGTGGTTGCAGAAACGGGTTCTCCGCTTGTGGTCGTGCCTGGTGGCCGAGTAGAGGAGCGTGCCTCGGCACGGGTGTGTTGGCTGCCACGAGCTGGGATGGTCTGAGCCGCGGTTGGGGCGCCGGGGCACGCGCGGGGGCAGGTCGTTCTGCCAGAGGGACGCCTCTGGCAACGTGCAGGTCGTCTTCCACCTGCGCTAGCACACGAGCTTGAGGGGCACGCGGGCCTGCGAGATTGTTCCTGTTGTGGGGCTGTAGATCGGCTGCCTCCGGGGGGCGCCTATGTGCAGGAGCGACAGAGGCTGGCACGTCTTGAGCTTGTCGTTGGTGGCCTGCGGGCGCCGGAGCACGGGCGGGCGCACTGCGTCGTATCGAGTGGATGTTGGGCTCGACATAGTCGTCCGCCGGGAGGGGCAGCTCGGGGTATTGGACTGGTGGGTATCGTCGACCCAACGGCAGGTTTACGTCGACAACCTCCACAACTCGTGGAAGGGGAGTGTGCTCGGCAGCTCGTTCCACTTGCGGCACCCTGTCGATCGTCGGGTTAGCCTCCGTCTCATCCCGGCACTCCACCATAGAGGAAAACATACCTTCTCTCCACCGCCGGCAAGGCTCTCGCGACAGTATAGCACTTGCTCAAGACCTTGGTCTGGATGATGGGCCCCAGCACCTTCCCAGCCGCGTTTGTCTGCCCCATGAACGGCGTGAGCCCGAGGTCGCGGACCAAGGAGTCGAGCTGGACCATGGTCTTGGGCACCACTTCTGTCCACTCCGGGGTTCGGACGAAGGCCTCGAAGAGGGCGTTGTGTCCGTCGGTCCAGCGGAAGACGGTTCGGGAGGTCACTCCGGACACGGGGGTGCCGAAGAGGCGTGTGTTGTTGTGGCTCTGTGGCGGTGATCGTTAGTATTCAGGTGAGGCGGAAGCTAGGAAATGGGCTGGCTGGGTTTAACGTACCGCCATGGCAAGTCAATGACTCCTTGCCTCGGCTTAGCGCCGTTGAGAGGTCATCGGTGACAGATAGCTGAGGATTGGCGAGTCTGAAGGCGACGTTCACGTAGAAAGTGCGCGGACCTTGGACTGGAAGCTCGAGAGACTACGGTAGTTGCGTAGTCAATTGGCGAGAATGGCGCCAGATGTGATGGCGATGGTAGAAACTGGCCAGGAAAGAAGACACTGGCAATGCGTCGTAATGCATCTGGAGCAAATGCCAGTGTCGTCCACCCTTCGCAAAGAAAGCCATGGCCGTCCGGAAGCCATGTTGTCTTGACTGGCAATGATGCTGTCTCGAAGCTATGCGCCGTCTGGCAAAGACAGACCGGAGAGGCCGAGAGGGAGAGTCGCTTAACCCTAAGCCGGTTGAGACAGAACATCGCATGAAGATGTCTTGCGATGTTCTGTCTCAAGCAGAAGTTGGAGGATGTGAGGTTGTTTTTAGTCAGACAGTAGACTGGATTGATGTTGTTTGATGTCGGGCGCTGCATGTCGCGAACGGTCCCTTTTTACCAAAAAAATGCGGGCAGTGTGGAGAGTCCAAGCATTGCGTGTTTGCTGCACTGGAGCACCTGACGTTGGTCATTTCGGGGTTCGTGAGTTGCTTCAGTGCATTCAGGGCAACTTTACAGGGTAAATATGGGTTCGTCACTTGTTACAGTGCACTCAGCTCTATCCAAAAGCGCTGTGGAAGAGTGGGATGGGACGGTGGCTTACGTCAGAGAAGTTCGTCAACCCCGCTTCATCCAATGTGCAACTGGTGAATACTGGTCTCTGAGATCCGAGATAAAGTTTTGCCATTTGAAGCTGCGACATGATCAAGCACGACAAGGCAGGCAGTACATCTCCCGACCACCCCAATTCCATGGAAGTGACGGCCGCTCACCAACATAACATACTCGCCCCATTTCCAAGAGGTAAACACAGAGGCTTGAGCAAACCTCCGCTTGCTTCCTAAGACAGCCGAAACCCCGCCACCGTCTGTCCAATCTTACATCTGCACCAGCTCCAGGTCCAGCTTTCAGCAGAGTTGCATGCATGCTCTTTGATCCCTGCATCGCCATTATCACCATCTGAAACCGATCCCAACCAGGCATATGCATGCGCTCGCTCACACGTCCAGAACATTTCTGCCCGGGACATACGCGGTAGCTGCAGTTTGAGCACAAAGTTACTGGGAAGTCATCGGAATGACGCACAGTATAGTTTGGGACAGAGGTGTCTCGGGACAACCGGTACGTGGGTTGTGTGCCCCAGGAAGGGCACCTGAGGACTGGCATTCACCCTGCAACTGAAATACTGGCGGTGGTGGCCTCACTCGCTCCCATGTCATGTTCATTGAGGCAGGTCGCACAAGTGGAAAGCGGTGCGGAGTTCGGAAAGTTGTTGCTCGGCGGTTTCGACGTGATTAATAGTGCTGCTGCTCTTAACCCTAAGTCCAGTGACAAGCAGATGCCGGGCTTTCATCAGCATGAAGTGGTTTGCCGCCGGTCATGTGTCTCTTCAAAGTAGCAGCTTCAGTTCAGTTCCTGTCGGAGCCGAGGTGCAGGAGACTGTCGGAGATGGAGTCGGTATGACAGTTCTTTATCGAAAAGTATCTTATCCTTGGCTTACCTGTGTTGGGATTATACTGTGGATGGCAGTGCCATTTCTTCTGTTGGCCCGATCAGACAGCGTTGTGACGGTATATCTCCCGTGTTCTTCGCTTCTCCTCTTATTTGCGACGGACGTCGTTTATGATATATAATAGCCATGACAGCCATGACATCTGATACCGACGGAGGAGTAAACAAGTGCCAAGTGCTATGAGAGGGTGTAGCTATATCAACGAAGGAAGCTAAAAGACCCGTGCCAAGGACGCTGGAAGATTTGGGTCGAGGTTTATGAAGCGCACTTTAATGCAAGTACCGCGCAAGTAGGTGCCAGGTGCTACGAAGGATTGGTGTGATGATCAGTGGCCGTCCCTGTTTCACATCTTACACGACATAGAAGACTCAATGCTCGGCATCCAAGCTGTCCGTCTTTCAGATGATGACTTCCTTCTTGGTAAGACAACCCGTCTTTTGAGCACTGTATCTTGATCCTGGGCTTTCAAGTTTCGTGAACAGCTAACGCCCTCTTGAGTGTCCTTGATATGTAGCTTGTAGGCTAGACATTGATCCGGATCTGCTTTGATCACCAGCCTCCATTACAACGTGCTGATTCAGAGGGCATTTTTCCGTCCGGCACGAACAACACTATAGCTTCGGACAAACTCAAAACATTACCCAAGGTCTGGTTGGCGGTATAGCTTCTCATTCCTATCACGGCGTCGGCTCTGTCAAGGATTATTTGGGCCCCCATCCCAAGCAGAATCGACGGGATCCGACCACTTCTCCAAGGACTTGTTGTAAATATGTCCGAGGACATGGCCATGTGTACTACCTAGCCAGCTCAACCAAGGCAGGTATGTACCGTGCGTTCTTAGCTAGCCACTCTTTCCCTACCTTACCTCAGACAAAGCAACAAACCACCTCCGTCGTACCGCATCCATGACCCGCTCGAGGGTATATCCAATGCTTAAAAGAGTATCTCAAGCACGACGTACACCTACAATACACCCCCCTCGACAGTATAGCATGAACCCTGCATCCAATTCCCCCAATTCCTCCAAAGACCGACGTCCAAGTATACCTACCTACACCAATCGACATTCACTTCCACCAAACCAAACCAATCCTGCTTTTCAGCGGCCCTGCAAAAGCACCCCTCAACGGCTCTGCCTCGCACCTCATGACGGAAGGGTAGACGTGCAGATTTACTTCCATATCCGCCCATCCCACAGTCAAGCCGGAGAAGTGCAGATCCGGTTCCCAGCCCGAGTCTACCATCCTCTGACCTGTCCCAGACCTCGGATATCACCTGGAAGCTAGACGCGGAGAGCGTCAGGCCGAGGTGGTGGATATCCGGCTGATATCCCGCAAGGCAGATGACAAGCCGAAAACGGCGTCGCAGTGGTATGTATGCCACGCGGATGGCGCAGCGGTAGGGTGCTAGATCTTGACGTTAGGTGAGTCTGCTGTTTGGGGTGTCGTTTGGGGATGGTGATTGCGGGCGGGTTGCTCAAATATCAGCGCTGGGTAAGTGCGTGGATGTCGATGGACTTGATGAGGAGGGGTTTGTGATGTACTGACGACTGTAAAACGGAGATAAGTGATGGTAGCGAGGTGAGCGACGGTATATGCTTTTTCATGAAGTAGACTGTCAAAAGTGAGGCTCTGATTAGTGGTGGTGATCCAGTCCACTCTGGCGGTCTTGGGCTGTGGCGTGATTGGATGGTCTTTACAGTTACTGAGGAGTTGACAATGGTACCGATGCAAGGGTGGTCGTGCTTATTGGTGTTCCTCTAGGATAATTTGTAATACGGCGATGGAGCTAATACGCTCTGTTGTCCATCGAAAGGTTCAACCAACCGTATTGGGAGAGTAGTCAGGGAGGGTAGGCGGAGGCAGGAAGGTAGTCGACGGCGATGTGTGGCTGTTCCTCACGCAAGGACGTGCAGGTATTGGAGACCAGCGCAAAGACAGTTGGGACCTGGAGCTCAAACATGATTTGGAGACTAGACACGAGTTGAATCTTGTCACCTATCTCAAATACCCCCATCCGTCCTGAAAGTGCGCAGTTCTCGAGATATAATCCAGTAGTTCAACCCCTTCGTATCCTCGAGCTTGCCGGACACAATACCTACAAGAGTAGAAGGAATCAACTCGGCCGGTAGCTGATATGCTGGTGCAGGAATGTGTTCTGCTGTTGGAGAGTCGTTTTGTAGGGTTCAGGCTGTGGTGGCAGTGGCTGCACTGGCTGGCTTGTGGGAGGAGGTGGTTGCGTGGGGCCTGAGGAGAAAAAGGAAGAGAGGTCGGGGGACTTGGGTGCATAAGTGCCTTCGCCAGACATGAGTCTGGGTTTTAAACAGCATGTCTCACGCTATCCAAGATAGCCCGCGACTACCCGGCAGAGTTCTGGAAGGTCGTTCGTTGCAGTCTTCTCGAGCAATATCCGACCTTGCTTCTGATCAAAGACGTCGACCTAGCCGTGTTTGAACATAGGCCTCACAGAATCGTCAGGCCCTGTCTTGCACCAGACAGTCCGTCGCCAGGGCTCGCTGTGGAGCAGTCGGACTCTGATGAGCCCCCAGATCTGCTGGAACGCACAGAACTTGGCATAGCTTGGACACATGATGCTCTGGGCGGGCAGCGAAGAAGGTTGCCGGCAGCTGCGTCCCTAACTGTCCGTGGTCGCTGACGCAGGCCTCCGCCTCAATGTCACTGGCCAGATGTAGGAGGCATGGGAGCATGACGTGTGTAACGTCCTTAAGCGTGATCCCAAGCTGGTTTTGCACAGCCCCTCCCTCCGAGGAATGTGGCACTGTCGGATATTTTGGAGTCGCTTGACTGTAGTATTGCGCTGCGAGAAGACGCTGCATTTGGGGCCATTGGATGGTAGTTGACTGTGGACCATCTGGATATCCCGTGGCTGGGCTCTATCATCTTGGTAGAGGATGAACCTCGGAGTGCACGACCATCCGACCGCTCAGGGAGATGGCAATGCAGTACGAAAAGGCAATCAGATACACCCCACAGTCGACATTGTTCGGCTGGGTGGGACAGCAGCCTAACCGAATCTCCCAGGTGACCCAGCCGGCAAGTTGCTGACTATGCGTACCGATAAACGTATTGATGTATCACGCGCTGCAAGGCCGCCTACATCCAGTGACGGCAGTGACTCAAAGACGCCAATCCTGTGTTCCTGCGAGGCGATGGACTTGCCCAAATCTTTCGGTCGCAGCCGGGTCGGCAGTGACTTCATGACGCACGGGGCACGCCCAGCGCCGGATATCCATCTGGGCCTCCAAACGCCCTCGTAGCCTTCCAAGCCGTTGATGGCGTCCAGAGCCATCCTACATAGTATTCCTTGGTGGATTGGTGTGCTGCGTATAGGATTCGCCCCTTGATGGTTCGAGATTTGTCACCATATTGGTCAGGTGGTGTGAAATTGCCTCTGAGCAGTCCCGCTGACCTGCCGTCTCGCTGGCTTTGTCTGCAGGTTTGCCTTGTACCGAGTTCGAGCCTCGGCCATGCCTTGTGAATGACGAGAATGTGCGTCTGGACTCGGCTGTGCCGATGGGTGATTGCACTCCCTCAGCCCACGGTCCAATGCTCGGGCAGTGGAGACTCGGGCAGTGGAGGCTCGAATGGCAGACAGGCTTCTTTGCAGGCAAGAACATTATAGCTTTGCAACAGGGCTCTTTCCCATCCAAAGGTTATCCCCCGCCACTGTATCTGGTCATCCACCCCCCTTCTCTGGTTCTGTGTTTGCGCGCACGACGAGAAGGAGCTTGGAGACGGCGTCTCTGTGCTCGATGCCGCGTGGAATTGATGCTCAATCGCGGTATCGGTTCATCGACTTCGTGATAAGTTGGCGCTGGAGCTGCTTGTCCGGGTGGGGTTCATGTTGTCTCCAGTGTAGCGGCTTGTTGTATAACACTTGCCCCGTGGGGAGGCAGCCTTTTGACGGCGCTGGTGAACGGTGGTTCGTCCCCCAGATCCTTGATTCAGGCGTTGCTTGAAGGTTTCCTGATCGGTGAGAGACAAGATGGTCGGGTGAGATCGACAACCAGATCACGCCGCAGATTACTCTGCCAGGCACCAGGCCTGGATATGCAGTCGGTGTGATCACCGTAGCGCAAGATTGTGATATCCTTGGTGTGCTGATGTCGCCTGGACCGAAGACGGCCGGGTCTTTGCGTCTTCAGGACGCCATTATGGGATAGCCGGCAAAGGGAACCAATTCGGGCTCCCAGGCCTTCGTAAGCCATCGTGTGTTCAGCTTATGCTGTGTTCTCGTGGCGATATTTGTGCGCAGACCTGTGATAGTCTTTCTGCGTATGTGAAGACAACGAGTGGCTTTATCCGGCCGTGGAAAGTGAGACCTGTTTTGGCGTATATGTCATGACGACACTTTGACTTTGCCTTCTTGGCCATGGTGTGCTGCTCTTGTTGTCGGAGATGGCGTCGGATACATGTGAAGCACATCCGTTTCGAGGTGCCCCAAACCCAAAGGCCTGAGCAAATCCGTAATCCTCGTCTTTTGCAAGATTGTGGAGTGGTATGCTGTTGAACTCCGCCACAGATAGATCTCCCCGGACGCAGGACAGGAAGCTGTCGATTCCGTAACATTCCGTAACATAATATCTTAATGACGAGGTCGTGTGCTGGTAGTCGCCAAAACAGTAGGCAGAGCAGCGAGAGAACCCGCCGGGGGATGGCTGATCCCTTCGAGGGAGAGACACAAAACTCTCACCAGATCTGCCCTCGGCAAGACCTCCAACCGTGAACCGTTGGAAAATAGCAGAGGAGTTGAAGCCATGGAGATTCGCTGCCAACATATACCAAGGTTGTGTCGAGCTACGGTCAATATACCAGTTCAATAAGCCATTTCATCGTCTTGCTGAATAGCGGAGCTCGAGATTGAATTAGAGTTACCAGGCTCCTCGCCATATATCCAGTTTTCGGGGTTCTGGACCCAGCTCCAGAGCCGTTCAAAGACGGGTGGCGTGGTTAGGTGTTCATCCTGTTCTTGAGACTGGTCGTATGCACTTCTGTTCAGTCTTCATTCTTCTTCCGCACTACTGGGGTGACGGCTGCGAGGCAGTCCCAAAAGAAAAAAAGGTTATTAGGTGCGAGCCGATAAAATTGGGCTGCGCAGGTTTCAAGGTTTGTATCGAACCTTGGTACAACGCTTTATATTCTGGTCCATCTTAATATTGTAGCTCCTTTCGCCGTGAAATGTGTTGCCGATGGTCCCTACCCCGATAGTGTATCCAAATATTGGTCGTAACGGACAGGCTCTCGGCTTAAACAATACATCCCTGGTGAGATGCTTGGAGACTCGCAAAGGACGATTGCCATAGACGATGCTCTGCATCCTAAGTAAGGCGCAGTGTTGCTGGATTTTCGCCGTGAACTTGGGGGCCAGCATGGACCATGGTCGTGGCGCCTCCAATGGTGTTGTCGCCGTGGGACTTGAACGAGTGCGTGGTGGTGTACCCTTGGTCGTTATACAAGTCGACCTCATCCTGGTCCCAGTTGTCATCTGGCTCCGTTATAGAGTCTTGATCAACACGGTAATCATCTGTTGTAGGCCGAGGGTCGGGCTGGGTGCTGATCGTCCGAAACACGAACGAAGCCGTATCCGCGAGAGTGGCCGGTGACAGCATCGGTCATGCTCTTTGCTGGCTTATATTTTGCAGTCGAGCAGGAGCTATAGCAGCAGGGAGGAGGTAGTCGGCTTTTTGAGTCGTAAGCTAGCGGACGTCAAAGTCGAAGAACTGTTCTCGTGGAAGGTTGCCCTGTGTATCCTTGGAAACATCAGCTCAGTTTCTCCATATGGCAGGATGTCAGAAGTCTGTGGCACACCTACATCTGTTGACTTGGTGGGTTCAGCCAGGGAGATGAAGACATACGGTCACGTCGCGTGGCCATGTCATCGACGATAGACGTGCCAACTCGGCCCAATCAATGAGGCAACCGTTTGCTGTGACGACTGCATTGGCTTTGTGGTCCGCGGTGCATGTCTGCTGGTGCCAGAGACGTCCATGGCAAGCGGCGACTTGGCCCGGGGGCGCCGCAAGAGCATTAGACTGTCAGTGGTCCTGTAGATCCGACATCCTCGTGCACTGGGTGACGGCGATCTCTGTGAAGCTCTGTCTTTTGGAGACAAACTCTGTTGCTGTCTACTGACTGCCTCCAAACGGCGTCGACACGGCGTCCTTGGCTTCGGTAGCGGGAGCGGCAGTAGTGCGATAACGTAAACCCGAGTCTGCGCTGTCTTCGAGTTCTGGTTGACATGCTGTTGCAGAGAGAACCAGTAGCGAGAATAGTGGCTCTGGTCTGTCGAATACGATCAATCAGAATTTTCAACCGAGATTCTCTCAAGTCGTACCGAGGGTCGGCATGAAGGTGGTACAAGCATTTCCACACCGCTTTCGCTCCCTGGAGCCAGAATCCAAGGTGATGACCAAGCAAATGTGGCCGTGAAAGCGTGGCCATGCCAAATGTGGCCGTACCAAGCGTCCCGTGACTTGCTTCGCGCCACTCCGGGGAAGCATAGAGACACGAAAAACAGCCCTTGTGGCGCGGGTGGGACATTTAGCACTAACACTACCCGTGCGCTTGCATATTGGGACTTTTGGCGCACCGTAATTGACATGTTTCGTGTTTACGGGAGATGAACAGTAACCATTCGTACGATCATTGAACATAAGAACAGTTTTTTCTCCTCGTCGAATATCTATCTGATTAGGATAGTACCGTTGCCTAGACATGACTCTGGAGAACGATATCACCATAGATGAGTAGTCGGTTAGGAGGGAGGATCCTTCATATAATCTGCTTGAGTGCACAGCCCGGCAGCACGGAAGGAGAGACGAAGTCGTGGAGAAAAGCACTAATCAGACAAGAGAGAAGGTCGTAGCAACGATCAAGGTTTAGAAAGACCTACCCGGCGAACGCAAACACACGCAGGCCGCCGTCTTGGGAGAATTGGCATCAGACAACCAGCACCAGTTGGGACGACCAGCATACTAAATACTTACTATCTACCGCCGCTCCCAGTAAAGCATCGCCGACTTCCGACAGACAACGGCCGACACCCCCAGCAAGCACAAGCCGCACAAGGAATTTCAGATAGACGAGATCCTCACGGGTATCCTAGCAGCGGCCGTACCCAGTTTCTCCCCAACGGCGACAAAGTATCTCGAGCGGCTGCCGGAGACCCTCGACAATGCCGACTAGGTGGATTACACACGTAGACAGGGTCTCATCGAAAACTGATGTACCACCATCCGACGCGACCTATTCCAGTGCTCGAGGGGGAGGACGACCCCCCAGCCCGAGGAGCCGCCCCTCCGACGACCGAGTGTCTAGCGCCAGGGTGACGAGATCCACGACTAAACCGGGAAGAACACGGCAGCGACTGCGACACCTGCCAAGGCGAAGACATCCAAGGACAGCACACCGGGCAGAAGGTCAGCGTCGACGAGGGTTAGTGTACCCAGGCTCAGCACCACCCACCACCTCAGCAACCTCCAACACCCCAACCATAGACCCAACGGTCACACCTTCAACAGATTCCTTTGAATCTACGGATCCCGCCCAAGACCAACGGCAAAGACGAGGGTAGATCAGGCCGAGTGGTGTCCAAGCAGGAACAGCGCAGAGGGGGGCGTCAAGGTTGCTGCGAATAGATCTGGTGTTAGCGAGGCCATCGCTTCCACGTCTCGGTGCGCACGTTCAACGTACGATGCCGTGGTCGGATGTGGAAGTGTGATGAGTCTCCTGCCGGAGAGTAGTCGCTGGTATATTCTAAGCGAAGGACAGCGACTCTCCAAGGTGTGCGATTTTCTGGCAACGGAACAGACATCGCGATTATCACCGGCCATGGTAATGTCGTTCTCCAAAGCCATGTCTAGGCCACGGACTAATCTAGTCGAGTGCTATCCAACCAGTGACAGCGCTGAAGAGGTGACATGCCACACAGCCTTTGGACCGCCCACCAGCCGGGTGGACACCCCCTCTTCAGCTTGGCGTATACTGTCCGTAGTCTGGTGGATGTCGACATCCCGTCCCAACGCCGACAGGCGGAGGCTGCATTCCAACACTAGGTAGTCACCCCCCGGCACAAGTCTTGACATGTTCGTATTTCTTCCCCTTCGGCTCGTTGTGCGTCTCGTCGAAGGCCTCGCGTCAGCGTATGCAGCTCATCGTCACTCGGCACTCGGGCTGCTCCATGTGTCTGTTGATGACGACACGTGGTAGCCGCCCACCAGGGCTGACCTGCAGTGTCCGCACCAGATGCGTGGGAGTATCTTGTACTTATAGAAGTGGCTGTTGGAGAAAGTGGCCCAGCAGAGCGGTCGGAACTTGAGGGGACGGCCTAGGACCCATCTTGTTGTTGTCGAGGGTTGAGGATCAGGTGCGGTTCGGTTGGGTTGAGCCGAGGTCGAAGTTGGGGTTGGCAGGGTTGATATGGTCGTGGGTCTGATCTGGAGGCAGATGTGTTAGGTCAAGTGACCACTGGCCCTCTGCCAGGGGAGGAAAGGTTATACTCACGGGCTGAAACTGTGAATCTCAAGCAGCCCGGGGAACTGGAACGGCGACGATGGCGACGCTCAAAGGGAAACCGACGTGACGCGACGCGATGGATGCCCTTCCTCTCGGCTCGAGTGGCAGGTACGATGTGATGCTGCGTAGATGGTGATTTTTTCCCTTGTTCAGCGTGGTCAGTGGCTGCTGCGGTCGTCGTGGTCGGCATGGTCGGCGGCGAGGAGGCGTCGATGATGAAGTTTTTGCTCGGCGCACGGTTCACTGGGTGTGGCTCGCACCTAATAACCTTTTTTTTTTTGGCACTGCCTCGCAGCCGTCACCCCAGTGGCTTGCGCGTAACCCGATTTGGACGGCCGAGGTGGAAAAGCAAACACGTATCAATACCTCTACTGAGGGGGAGGTGATACGGGTTGCCGATGTTACTTAGGGTTATAAGTTGTGGAATCGAGTTTGCTGAAGAGGAGCGAGTTCGAAGGCCAAAGGGGCGGTGACGAGAGTGCTGGAAAGATCGGTCTCGCCAGTGCTGAGTCTGAATGGGGCGGTGATCACGGATCCTCAAATACAGTGGCAGGCTACCCTGAAGCACCCCTGGATTCCCCCACCAATCATCAACGATATCGTGCAGACAATCAATTGTGCAGTTGTCAGATGGTACATATTTTGATGCCATCTGCAATTTCCACGACAGGTGCATCTTTTGAATCGCTTAATCGTGGTTTTCATCGACCTGTTTGGTAGTTCGAACTTCAGCTGCTGCGTTTCTGGTACTTAGTGCGGGGCTCTGAAAGCAACCACCACCAAACCGGCCGTGTTTGGGCCAATCCCATCACCGCCCCCTTGGGCCCAAAGTCTCTCAAGCGCTAAAGAAAACAGCACTCCAACCCCCGCCCCATTCGGTTACAGGTGCATTGCGTAGAGGTCGCAGAGATACCACTTGCCGACCAGCATTTAGCGCAACAAACCCCGGAGCGATTCAAATACTATAAAACTCAGATGTATGTTAGATCAAGTCTTATTAGACTCAGCAGCCAAGTTTCAAGCGGGTGCATCATATCTTGGAGGTCATGAGCTGCCTTGCCACAGCGGGATCGTATGGTAATGCGCTGCACGCCAAGTGCGCTGGAAGCATGTAACAATGACGAACCCGTTTCTGCACTGAGCGGCACCCCCGAAAATGCGCCGATGCAACTCACGAACCCCGCCGAAAATGACCACCACCTGTAACCGAATGGGGCGGTGATTGGATTGCTGTTTCTCTAGCGCCGAAGAGACATTGGACCCAAGGGGGCGGTGACGTTTTACAGCGCCAAGGTATAGCCTCTTACCTAAATGTTTTCCCAACTGCACTGCCTTGACCTGCCAAGTTCCCTGTCTCCATGGCCTCTCTCTGCGTATCGTGGAAACTTGCCTCGAACCCATCACCATAGCAATTAGTTAGAAGGGCACTTCGACGGAGTATGCCTCACTGCTGCATTGTCTCTTCCAGCACTGCGGCTATCTCGTCCATATGGACCCCTTCATCAGACAGCGCCATCCACAGGACATGGACTCCGGAGTCCGGGATCAACCCCAGGCCGGAAACTGTCCAGGGTTCAGACCTTCCTTCATTGCTCTCAACCTCAACCTCAATCTCACCATGGCGGTATCTAATCTGACTATGCTACCGCCGACCCGAAGCTCTCGACTTCTCCGCCCAAGCGTGTTGGATCTTACCGAGCAAGAAACCCCGAACGGATTCGAAGCCAAGTTACCGGCAGAGATCGTGACAGATATTTACGCAGTACTAACGCCCAAGGTAGACAAGTGCAAGTGGCAGAATAGCTAGAGTCACGCCCGGCTAGGCGTCTCGCTCTTTACTTTGGAACGGATCACCGCACCACTGCCAGGCGTCCAACACAACATGCCATACGCAAGAGGGTTGTGGGTTCGAACATGGGGCCACAACACTTCACACAGCAGGCATACATGCAGTTCAACAAGGTCCCTTCCGCACACGACACGCGTCCGGGGCCTAAGCTTGCTCGAGGATAGGGTTGCTGTGTCGGCTGTGAAGACTCTGCTGGATACTTGAGACTCGGGTTTTCGTTCGCGGTCGGACAGAGGATGTTTCGAGCATGCCGTTATCCGGGGTCATTCGGGAGTCAAGGCTATTAGGCTCGGGTGAACCTGTGTTGGAGTCGAGGGTAAGAATTCCTAGACGCTGGATCAGTAGACTCTTTCGAATGGCATGAATTCAACGTTCCCTTTCCACTTTGCTACAAGATTTGGGGCAGTTCTCCGACTTGGCCAGGTGAGTTTTCTGTGTAGAAGACACTGCAGCCAAGAGGCAGCAAATGGGTTCGACACCCACTGCCTCCATGCTTTCCATACCGTTAGAGACGGGCGAAAACACACTCCAACAGCTATTGGACCATGGGTAGCATGTTCAAGGGAGCAGCCCACTGCTTCCATCTCCAAGATTCAGGCGCCGTAGACGGACATATCGCTTTTAATACCAAACAGACCGAAGCTTGGGGTTAACCATGAGTCTCAAACAGCAGCAGACGAGAATCCTCAGTCGGTACACCCGGCTTCACCGGAACCGATATAACTCTAAGCGTTTCTACCCCGGGAGATCCTCATACTCCGACCAGGCCAAGAGACTACTGGTGCACATCCATCCCTCGGCGACAAGTCAGATGGAAGTTGTCACATCGTTCTACCGACAACGAACAGGAAGAGACAGATAACTTGGCAAGGGATGTCGTCCAACCAACACTTGTCTAGTAAGTACACCTCATCGTCTGACGATGACCTTGCTGGCCGTTCCTGGAAGCTATCGACGTTTGGCCGTGGTAACTCGATGGAAAATTATCATAAGCCGTTGTTGCTCTTGTGGAAGATCAGCCCGACAGATAACTGCAAAAATGAGGGAGTGTCTCAAAAGCTGTAGAGACGCGCGCAACTAGACCACTTCGATCGTGACCAAAGTCTGATTTCTCTGTACGGGGGCCAGGGGAGAAGCTCCCTGTACGTGTGAAAGGAACAGGGAGGAGATTTGGGGCCGGTTGAGCCGGGTCACACGGGTGGCTTGATGCTTTGGACTGGTTAGGCGAGCTCTGGATACGGCGTGTCCGTTGGAGAAAGGGATGTTTGCCGGGACGGTGTTGTATCGGAGCGAAGTTGTATCGAAAGGCAGGGCCGTAACAAGAGAATTCAGGAAGGGTTAGGCGTCGAGGAAGGGCGTACGACTTTTCTCGGTCACTTTGTGTCACTTTATGGTGGTGCGTAGTCGAAGCCGACGCGGAAGTGATAATGACTGGCGATGCGAGGCATTCTATCGTCTCTTAGCCAAAATACCGACCAGCAGTGGGATTTCTCCATGATTTCAACCACGTTCAACGACAGACATCAGGCGAACATTTGGTGATTCCGCCCAGAACCACTTGTCATTACCAAACCTCTAAACCTGCAGCATGTCCGGCGTGTCTGGTGTCTACACTCCTCTCGCGGCAGTATAAAAACACGTAGGAACTCACTGCCGTGGGAAGAGATGGCATCCCAAGAAGCGGAAATGGCCGTCCCGAGAACGAATCCGTGCTGCCACTGCTATAGATGCCGAGAAAGGCAGATGACTATGCAAGTTCTGATCATTATTCCATGCTCCGGCTGGCTTGGCTATATTCGCACCATTGAGCTTGTTTCACTTCCAGGTCCTGCTTCGACCTAAATCTTGATGCACCATGTCCAGTGACCCAGTTGGGGCGACGATACTCCTCCCGTAGAACCACGACAGATGACAGACTCGGGACAGGTTGAGGCTCGAGAGAAGACTCTTGACCTCGTAACTTGGAAGCCAAGTCCACGAGCGTAGGCTTCTGCTCCAAGAGAAGGATGAAGGCCAGATGAAGGCGAATGCCGTTGTACTACGATTTCCGGGGACTGTGGGCGCACTTGTCTCAACCCTTCTACTCAACTCCGGGGAGTGCTTGGAGATGACAATGATATTGCCGTCAGAGGGTGATGATTCCAACCGCGCGGAGGACCAGGAGAGTGGAAGAGAGCAGCTGAAAAACCAAGGCTATGTCGCCGTCATGGCAGAGATGGCGTGCACGGGATAGGTGGGAGGAGTCGACAACCGGAGCCGGAGGCCGGAGCTGGAAGCCGCAAGCTCCTTCTTCGTAGAAGAGGAGTCAAATGTCGTTTCCCTGTCCGCGTGGCCAGTTCGAAAATCACCACCAGCTCGTCCACACAGGTTAGTTAGGGTTACGTCACACAGGTACAACCACCACGGCGGCCAGTTAGGGTTAGTCGGCGTCGTGGTGGGCTGCACACCGCAACACCATCGCCCGGCAAATAACCCACGTTCTACGTACACAAGACATGTATCCTAGCAGCTCCAGGTCAGACGTCTTAACACAGCCAACTAAGAGCCATGCTCCTGCCAACAAGGTCCCTGTCAAGTGGGACGCCCGTCAGGAAAGGGATATGATATGCCAACACTACCAAGAAGGACGCCAAACCAGCTTGGAGAAGCACCTGGACCGGCCGGGTATGCTCGTCAGAGACGGAATGTACGCGTCGGGTCTCGTGTCGGACCTCGACCGAGCAGCCATCCTGGTCCCATTGCCTTGACACTACCAGGTCAGGATTAGGTCGATATGCCGACCCAACGAGCCCAACTTATCTTTCTGTCGTCACTTACCGCTCGGGTCGGTGATCGCGAGGGTGGCCGTCGCCTCTCCAGCTTCGGAGCTGAACAGACGAGCTCGAAGCGCCCAGTCCTCTTTTCTGGGGTGACGGCTGCGAGGCAGTCCCAAAAAAAAAAAAGGTTATTAGGCGCGAGCCGATAAAACTGGGCTGCGCAGGTTTTAAGGTTTGTATCGACAAGCGCCCAGTCCTCATCGAAGCCACTCGGCACCAAGCAAGCAACAGAGCTTCTTCACAGCGGACCCTACCCCAACCATAAGCTGATGAATCTTCTGGCGTGTTCTTGGCAGGGTGGTCGATACTGAGAGCGTGTCACAGAATGCAGCCACTGTGCGACCTCAACTCACGCGTTCTATGCAGCCATCCGAGACACTCCATCTCTGCCAAAAGCCACAAGAAAATCCTGATTTCTGTGCAACGTGTCTGAAATATGCCAAGGTCCAAAGGCTCTGCCAAACAGCTGCCAGACCTTCGTCTTTCGACCACAACACTTCGACCACAACACAGTCAACACGCTTGCTATCCTCCATCGCCAGACAAACTCTCGTCCGACCAGGCTGATCTACCGCCAGCGACACCTCTATCTCTCCGTCCCCAGTCGACAAGAACCACCAAACCTCAAAGTCAACCCAACACAACCCCCAAGCCCACCACAACCATGTGCAAAACCAACGATGACAAGGTCCGTCCCTCTCTCTCCCTCCCCATCCATCCCATCCCACCCCATCCCACAACCCCTCTAACCCCCCTTTTACCTCAGCAAATCTGCTCCCACCCCATCCCACCCCCCGGCCAGCCCGTCCCCACCATCCACCTCTGCGGCGACACCCTATCCCGCCTCCTCTGGCACCTCTACGAGCTATCCATCACCCCCGCCACGCCCGACGTCGTGTCCTTCATCTCCGCCAACTTCGAGCTCGACGATCTGCTGCTCGACCTCAACCTCGACGCCGCCGCGGGGGTGGACAGGGGGCTGGTCGAGGGGGTGCTGCGGTTCAATATCGGGTGGCTGATGGGGTGGGCGGTAAGGCAGGGACTGGTGGTGGTGAAGAGTAGCGGTGATGATGACGGGACGGAAACGGGGACGGAGACTTGGGAGTGGAGGCGGTTTGGGGGGTTTGTCGAGTTTGCGCGGGTGGTGGGGGAGGAGTGCGGTCTTGATGATGATGCTGAGGCGTGGGAGAGGGAGGGGGGTGGGGGCGTAGGGGGGGATACGTCGGTGGCTACGGCCAGGAGCAGCAGAGAGGAGACCTCGGCGGCTACGGCTAGGAATAGCGAGGAGTCGTTTGACTCTGCGGCTACGGCGAGGAGTAGCCGTGAGTCGTTTGACTCTGCGGCTACGGCGAGGATGGTGTCTGTCCGGGAGCTGGAGGAGGACGAGCTGTACCAGTACCCGCGGCTGCCGGGGACTCCTGTGCCGGAGGACATGGATAAGCGGTTGCCTGTTAGAGGCTCGGCGTTTCACCAGGAATACAACAGGCCTGCGCAGCACCACCGCCGCGACAGAGACGGCTACAGCGGGGTCGACCGGCCGGAGAGCGTGGACACAGACGACGCCCGGGGCTTCTACTCGCGGCACGCACTAGACAATGACGACGGGGTGGGCGACGTCTTCGGCGTGGACAACTACTGGGCGTCTGCCGCGTCTCTGCCAAGTCACGCAGCATTACCGCAACAGAACAACATCACGCCGCAGAGCAGCAACCAGATATTTTCCAACTCTCACGTTCCGGACTTGATCAACAGCCGCGAGGTGGTTCGTGACATGCAGTCCAACCAAGGGTATTACCACAATCCACCCGTGCCCAAGGCAGAAGATACCCCAACCCCGCGAGCAGCCGGTCTCGACCCACGCGCCGCACCGTACACGCAGCCCGAGCCGATTGCGCCGGTTCCACAAGTCCGGCTGCCTCAACACATCGTGCAGGCCAAGCAGAAGCAGCCCTACCGTCATCAACAAGACCAGCAACAATCTCGTCCGGCTAAGCGCACGCCGCCCAACCCAAATCCAGCCCCAGCCCCAGTCCCAGCAGCCCGCCGTCAGCAGCAGCAGCGGCATGTCATCCAGCAACAGCAGCAGCAGGCACCACACAACCGCAGAAGCACACCGCCAGCGCCAGCAAACCAAATCCCAACAACAACCACGACACGGCCGGCTGCTCCTCCTCCTCCGCAGCAGCAGCAGCAGCGAGAGACATCCACCAACCCCTTCTGGGGGGCGCGTCCCCGTCGACCTCGGGGTCAGCAGGCTCAGCCGGCTCAGGCTCAGGCTCGTGCTCCTCCTCCTCCTCAAGTCCAGCCCTCCGTCCATGACCACCTCCCTCATCCCAACCACCCCACTACCAGTCGGCAATTCAACCCCCCCCCTTTCCCACAACAGTTTCCAGCCGCCCCATCATCCCACCAACACCCACCAGTCCCAGCCCCATCCTCTCACCCTGAACCTCATTACCCTTTTCCTTTTCCTTCTCCGTCTCCTTCTCCAACCCCAACCCCAGCCCCACCCCCAGCCCCAACCCCACCAGCCCCAGCCCCACGCTCAAGAGCACCCACAACCCCCATAGCCCTAGCCCTCCAGTCCCAGGTCCGCGACAAGCTAGAGTCGCACTGGGACGACACGCCGGCGCAGCGTGTGACGCGTGTGTACGAGGGGTGCGCGCTGGACGTGGCGCTGCTGGCGGCTTCTGGAAGGGAGTGGACGGGGGGCGTGGGGGTGCTGAGGGGGATGTTGGGACGGATTAT